>CM038682.1:661425658-661835918 GCA_021605205.1 Aegilops longissima | reverse complement strand
AGAAACTTTGGGGCACTCTTTGAAGTACTTTGGGCTGGTTTGAATAGATGAATCTGAGATTGTGTGACGCATGTCGTATAATCATACCCACGGATACTTGAGGTGACATTGGAGTATCTATGTGACATTAGGGTTTTGGTTGATTTGTGTCTTAAGGTGTTATTCTAGTACGAACTCTATGATAGATCGAACGGAAAGAATAGCTTCATGTTATTTTACTACGCACTCTTGAATAGATCGATCAGAAAGGATAACTTTGAGGTGGTTTCGTACCCTACCATAATCTCTTCATTTGTTCTCCTCTATTAGTGACTTTGGAGTGACTCTTTGTTGCATGTTGAGGGATAGTTATATGATCCAATTATGTTATTATTGTTGAGAGAACTTGCACTAGTGAAAGTATGAACCCTAGGCCTTGTTTCAACGCATTGCAATACCGTTTACGCTCACTTTTATCGCTTGCTACCTTGCTGTTTTTATATTTTCAGATTACAAATACCCATATCTACCATCCATACTGCACCTGTATCACCATCTCTTCGCCGAACCAGTGCACCTATACAATTTACCATTGTATTGGGTGTGTTGGGGACACAAGAGACTCTTTGTTATTTGGTTGCTGGGTTGTTTGAGAGAGACCATCTTCAACCTACGCCTCCCACGGATTGATAAACCTTAGGTCATCCACTAGAGGGAAATTTGCTACTGTCCTACAAACCTCTGCACTTGGAGGCCCAACAACGTCTACAAGAAGAAGGTTGTGTAGTAGACATCAAGCAGTTTCTGGCGTCGTTGCCAGGGAGGTGAGTGCTTGAAGGTATATCTTTAGATCTTGCAATCGAATCTTTTAGTTTCTTGTTTTATCGCTAGTTTAGTCTATAAAAGAAAACTACAAAAAATGGAATTGAGTTTGCCTCATACGCTTCATCTTTTTAATATCTTTCGTGAGTATGATGGAAAGGAAAATTGTACTCAAGTGCTAGAAGAAGAAATCTATAGAATGTTTGGCACTAAATCTTTGTATGATGAGCATTATTGCAATGTTGTTAGTATGAATTCTTTGAATACCCATGATGATAATGATATGCAAGGCCACAAGCCTGGGGAAGCTATGTTTGATGAAGATGGTATTTTTTGTCCCCCAAGTTTTGATGAGCAAATTTATTATGATGAAAGCATGCCTCCTATTTATGATGATTATTGTGATGACACGTATGCTATGAAGAATAAATATAACCATGAAACTTGTCATCATGATTTTAATTTTCAATAGGATTATGCTTCACATGATAGTTATTTTGTTGAATTTACTCCCACTATTCCGAATGAGAAGAATTTTGCTTATGTGGAGAGTAGTAAATTTTCTATGCAAGTACATCATGAAAATAATGATTTAGGTGCTGGTTATATTGTTGAATTCATTCATGATGCTACTGAAAATTATTATGAGGGAGGAATATATGCTTGTAGGAATTGCAATAATATCAAGTTTCCTCTCTATGTGCTTAAAGTTTTGAAGTTATGCTTGTTTTGCCTTCCTATGCTAGTTGATTATTGTTCCCATAAGTTGTTTGCTCACAAAATCCCTATGCATAGGAATTGGTTTAGGCTTAAATGTGTTAGTCATATTCTTCATGATGCTCTCTTTATGTTTCAATTCTTATCTTTTATGTGAGCATCATTGGAATCATCATGCCTAGCTAGGGGCGTTAAACGTTAGCGCTTGTTGGGAGGCAACCGAACCTTATTTTTGTTTCTTAATTTTTGGTTCTGTTTAGTAATAAATAATCCATCTAGCCTCTGTTTAGATGTGTTTTCATGTTTTATTTAGTGTTTGTGCCAAGTAGAACCTTTGGGAAGACTTGGGTGAAGTCTTTATGATCATGCTGTAAAAAACATAAACTTTAGCGCTCACGAGATTAGCTACAACTTTTTTCTGGAGAGAGATATTTAGTTGATTCTTTTTGCAGATGATAACTAGACAAATTACTCAGTTCCACAGATTTATTTCATAATTTTTGGAGTTATAGAAGTATATGTTTGATACAGATTACTACAGACTGTTCTATTTTTGACAGATTATGTTTTCTATGTGTTGTTTGCTTATTTTGATGAATCTATGAGTAGTATCGGAGGGCATGAACCATATAGAAGTTGGAATAAAGTAGATATTACACCAATATGAATTTAGAATGAGTCCACAACAGTACCTAAGTGGTGATTTATTTTCTTATACTAACGGAGCTTATGATTTTTCTATTGAGTTTTGTGTTGTGAAGTTTTCAAGTTTTGGGTAAAGATTCGATGGACTATGGAATAAGGAGTGGAAAGAGCCTAAGCTTGTGGATGCCCAAGGCACCCCAAGGTAATATTCAAGGACAACCAAGAGCCTAAGCTTGGGGATGCCCCGGAAGGCATCCCCTCTTTCGTCTTCGTTCATCGGTAACTTTACTTGGAGCTATATTTTTATTCACCACATGATATGTGTTTTGCTTGGAGCGTCAATTTATTTTGTTAGGATTTTCTTGCTGTTATTTAGAACAATGTTTTTCATCTTTTATTTCAATAAAAGTGGCATGGATAACCTTTACCATGCTTATTTTGCAAGTATACATGTTGCTGTTTCAAAACAGAAAGTTTACCGTTGTTGCAAAAATTCCCTAGAAAAGTCAGAATATGATAAAATGTTGAAACCTTTTGCATAATAAGCTCTGATAAATTTACTACAGTGGGAATTTTATTTCATAATTTTCGGAGCTAGGGAAGTATGGATCTTGCTGCATTCTTCACAGACTGTCCTGTTTAGGCAGATTGCTATTATGTTTGCATTGTTTGCATATGTTTGCCTGTTTAATGATTCTATTTGAGGATAAGACTATTAAATATGCAGAGGCATTTAGTATGCAATGTTTAATAATTTTAGTGATTTGCTACAGTATAGTATGATAAGGTTTTTGCATTGGTTTATACTAACTTATCTCACGAGTCCTTGTTGAGTTTTGTGTGGATGAAGTTTTTGAGAATTAGGGAGACCGTGATATGAGAGGAATTAAGGAGACACAAAAGGCATCCCAAGATAATATTTCAAGAATTCTCAAGCGTCTAAACTTGGCGATGCCCCGGTTGGCATCCCACCTTTCTTCTTCGACAACTATCGGTTAGTATCGGTTGATCCTAAGTTTTTGCTTCTTCACATGATGTTTGCTATTCTTAGATGTCATTTTATTTTGTTTTGCTTGCTGCTTGAATAAAATACCAAGATCTGAAATTCTTAAATGGGAGAGAGTCTTCACATAGCTAAATAATTATTTAATTACTCATTGATCTTCACTTATATCTTTTTGGAGTAGTTTGCCATTTACTTGTGTGCTTCACTTATATCCTATGAGTAAATGGTTGGATGATTTGAATATCATAAATCTGAAATTATATATGTTTCATATGCTTATCCCATGGGGAGTAATGACTTTACATATAAGAAGTAGAGGTGGTAAATTTATTGAAGGTTAGCAAACATTGTATTGGTCACTTGAACAATTCATGAAAGAATATTGAAGGAAGAGAGATTTCACATATAAATATACTATCTTGGACATATTTTGTAATTGTGAGCACTCATTAAAATATGACATGCTAAAAGTTTGATGTTGGACAAGGAAGACAACGTAATGGGTTATGTTTTCTTATATCCAAAATAAAGTATATTGTCATGGATCGCCCAACACGTTGAGCTTGCCTTTCCCCCTCATGCTAGACAAATTCTTTGCACCAAGTAGAGATACTACTTGTGCTTCCAAACATCCCTTAAACCAGTATTGCCATGAGAGTCCACCATACCTACCTATGGATTGAGTAAGATCCTTCAAGTAAGTTGACATCGGTGCATGCAATAAAAATTGCTCTGTAAATATGTATGATCTTTTAGTGTGGAGAAAATAAGCTTTATACGATCTTGTGATATGGAAGCAATAAAAGCGACGGACTGCATAATAAAGGTCCTTATCACAAGTGGCAATATAAAGTGACATTCCCTCGCATTAATATTTTGTGCATCCAACTATAAAAGTGCATGGCAACCTCTGCTTCCCTCTACGAAGGGCCTATCTTTTATTCTTGTGCAAGAGTCATGGTCATGGTGATCTTCACCTTTCCTTTTTACATTTTATCCTTTGGCAAGCACATTGTGTTGGAAAGATTCTGATATATATATCCAATTGGACGTAAGGCATCATGAACTATTATTGTTGACATTACCCTTGAGGTAAAATGTTGGGAGGCGAATCTATAAGCCCCTATCTTTCTTTGTGTCTGATTAAAACTTTGAACCCATAAATATCACGTGAGTGTTAGCAATTGTGAAAGACTAAATGATAGTTGAGTATGTGAAGTTTGCTGAATCAAAGCTCTGACATAGACCCTTCCTGAAAATAAGATGAATTGTAATTGTTTGATGACTAATAACACGGTTTGTTAGTTTTCAAGAAAGTTTATGATCTATAATTTAATACATGAATAGCTTGTTACTTGATCATGAGAAGTCCTGTGAGTTGAGATACTGTTATGATATATGATGATGCTAGAAAAGGTGATTGAAATTATCATTGATCAAACTTGTGCACCTGCTAGCATTCACACTTCATAAATTCTTTCTTTTATCATTTACCTACTCGAGGACGAGCAGGAATTAAGCTTGGGGGTGCTAATACGTCTCCAACGTATCTATAATTTATGAAGTATTCATGCTATTATATTATCTGTTTTGGATGTTTATGGGCTTTAATAAACACTTTAATATTATTTTTGGGACTAACCTATTAACCCAGAGCCCAGTGCCAGTTCCTGTTTTTCCCTTGTTTCAGTGTTTCGCAGAAAAGGAATATCAAACGGAGTCCAAACGGAATGAAACCTTCACGAGCGTGATTTTTGGAACGAACGTGATCCAGGAGACTTGGAGTTGAAGTCAAGGAAGCTTCGAGGTGGCCACGAGGCAGGGAGGCGCGCCCCCCACCCTCGTGGGCCCCTCGTGGCTCCTCTGACCGACTTGTTTCGCCTATATAAGTCCATATACCCTAAAAACCTTCGGGAACAGAATAGATCGGGAGTTCCGCCGCCGAAAGCCTCTGTAGCCACCAAAAACCAATTGGGACCCTGTTCTGGCACCCTTCCAGAGGGGGGATCCCTCACCGGTGGCCATCTTCATCAACTCGGTGCTCTCCATGACGAGGAGGGAGTAGTTCACCCTCGGGGCTGAGGGTATGTACCAGTAGCTATGTGTTTGATCTCTATCTCTCTCGTGTTCTTGATGTGGTACGATCTTGATGTATCGCGAGCTTTGCTATTATAGTTGGATCTTATGATGTTTCTCCCCCTCTAATATCTTGCAATGGATTGAGTTTTCCCATTGAAGTTATCTTATCGGATTGGGTCTTTAAGGATTTGAGAACACTTGATGTATGTCTTGCATGTGCTTATCTGTGGTGACAATGGGATATCACGTGATTCACTTGATGTATGTTTTGGTGATCAACTTGCGGGTTCTGTGACCTCATGAACTTATGCATAGGGGTTGGCACACGTTTTCGTCTTGACTCTCCGGTAGAAACTTTGGGGCACTCTTTGAAGTACTTTGTGTTGGTTTGAATAGATGAATCTGAGATTGTGTGACGCATGTCGTATAATCATACCCACAGATACTTGAGGTGACATTGGAGTATCTAGGTGACATTAGGGTTTTGGTTGATTTGTGTCTTAAGGTGTTATTCTAGTACGAACTCTATGATAGATCGAACGGAAAGAATAGCTTCATGTTATTTTACTACGGACTCTTGAATAGATCGATCAGAAAGGATAACTTTGAGGTGGTTTCGTACCCTACCATAATCTCTTCGTTTGTTCTCCTCTATTAGTCACTTTGGAGTGACTCTGTTGCATGTTGAGGGATAGTTATATGATCCAATTATGTTATTATTGTTGAGAGAACTTGCACTAGTGAAAGTATGAACCCTAGGCCTTGTTTCAACGCATTGCAATACCGTTTACGCTCACTTTTATCGCTTGCTACCTTGCTGTTTTTATATTTTCAGATTACAAATACCCATATCTACCATCCATACTGCACTTGTATCACCATCTCTTCGCCGAACTAGTGCACCTATACAATTTACCATTGTATTGGGTGTGTTGGGGACACAAGAGACTCTTTGTTATTTGGTTGCAGGGTTGTTTGAGAGAGACCATCTTCAACCTACGCCTCCCACGAATTGATAAACCTTAGGTCATCCACTTGAGGGAAATTTGCTACTGTCCTACAAACCTCTGCACTTGGAGGCCCAACAACGTCTACAAGAAGAAGGTTGTGTAGTAGACATCAGTAAGCTGTCCAAAGTGGCAAAAGAAGCAGTGAAGAAATTCAATGAAGATTCTGCTACTGTTGCTGTTGAGGCCTCTGCAAGCATGCCTAAGAAGGCCATGCCTAAGAAGCCTGCACACAAGCCCATGGCTTCTGCATCCAAATCCTCACTACCAAGCTCATCTGCAATGCCCTGACGGCCCAGCTCCTCAGCAAAGCCCTCACGGAAAATTCCTCAAGCTGCTCCAGCTTCTCCAAAGTCCTCAGCTCCTCCGTCCAAATCCTCAGCACCTGCGCATCTCGCCTCGTGCCAAAGGACAATAGGCATCTCTATTGCCTCAGGAGGCTCTGCTAGTTCTTCAGCTCCTCCAACTTCCTCAACAAGCCCCACACTGCTGAAGACTAAGGCCACTGCTGGACGAGGTTCTCGACCAAGTCCTCACAAGAAGCAGGCCTCCTTCCAAGTACCGTCTGATGACGACGAAGCTGATGATGAAGAACTTGCTGAAATCATCAGAGACAGACAGCACAGGGCCGCTAGAGCCAAAGGAAGTAATGTGCCATTGATGCTGGATCCAAAGTTGATCCTCGACTTCATCGACATGTGGCACAAGGACCCCAACACACCTCTGCCTGAGACGAACCTCACTCCTGGTCAAAGTCATGTGTTGACGGCCTTCATTGATGAGGAAAAATGGAAATATGAACATGGGAGGAAGGTGAAGAAAGCGCAGTACAAGAAAGAGCGCTTTCGGAAGCAAAACGTCTTGAAGCTTTCACCTGAAGAACTTGTAGCTCTGCAATCAAAGATCAAGAAACTGAGTGATGAATTTGATCGCTACTATGCTGACTGGCTTGGAGCCAAGGTCAGATTTGCGAAGATAACTGAGAAGTTCACTACCAATGTTGCAGCCCCAACGCAACAAGAAATTCATCAGGATGAAGCATCTGCTCAGCCTACAGAAGATCATGCCAGCACCGCTGATGAAAATCAGGCTGCTGATGAAACTGCAAGCACCAGGGCTGATGACTGCATTCCAGCCGCTGATGACTCTGCCAGGGCAACCACTAGTGTTGCGCCTGAAGAAATAGTCAGGACAGCTGAAGCTTCAACTGTTGTGCTTGAAGAAACTGACAATGCCAGGGCAACTGCATCAGTTGTGCCTGAAGAAACTGAACCAATTTCCTCTGCTCCTCCTGTACCTACACCAAGTCCAATTCTTCCTTCTGCATCAGATGTGAAGAAGACCAAGGCTGCAGAGCGTGCAGCTGTGAAGAAAAGGAAATCATCAACTTCATCAGAATCTTCAGCTCCAAAGAAGATGAAGAAATTGACAAGCTCTTTTGGGAATCCAATTGATGTTGTTCCCGTCTCAAGCATGTCATCAAAGGAACTCATTCCTTTTGATGAAGAATATGTGATCCCAAGCAGATCCGACGAAGATATTCCTTCTGCTGCTTCCTCAGAGCAGTTGGATGAAGAAATTGAAGCGGATGCAATCCCTTCAACCCCAGTTGTCCCATCGCCCATGACTTAGTTCACAGCTGAAGAGGCCGGCGGTGAAGAAAAGAGTGATGAAGATGAGGATGTGGACATTGGGTGCACAACACCTGTGATGAACGATGACTTTTGGGAAAGTCAGCACCCCAATTCTCCTTTGTTCACTCCTCTGCAACAAATTCCTCAGTCCCCAATGAATACTGAAGTTCAAATGGGCTCTGAAGAACCACACCCCACTCCGTCTATTCATGAAGAGATTCCAGGCACTAGTGCAGATGTTAATGTTGATGAAGAACTGCATACCCAGGCTGTCACTTGAGAAACTGAAATTCCTGAGCCTGTGGAACCTGAGATTGCGATTCTTGAGGTTGTGATGCAATTGAATGACACTCCTCAGCCCAAGCCAAAGGATCCCTTCTCGAAGAAGCAAAAATTCAAGGCTGATGACTTCTTCGGCAAGCATGTGTTCTTCACCGAGTATAACCCATATGACTCTGCTCGTCTTAGAAGGAAGCGTTTCTGGACTGCCAGCCAAGCCAACTTCTATTCTTCACTGCTTTTCAACAAATACAAGGTCTTCGACCATGAGCATATTCCTCACGTGGACATGGAATCACTGCCTTGCTTCACGCCAGCCCTCGGTGTTCTTCATGACGCTGGACTGCTCAACTTCTGCACAGACATTGTTGATTGGAATGAAGAGCTAATTCTTCAATTCTATGCAATGCTGCACATCACAGGAGATGCTTCTGATGTGAACTCTTGGGTATTGGACTGGATGATAGAGAATACTCACTTCAAAGCACCGGCCTCTGAATTGCTTCATGCCCTACCTGTCAGTCCTCCCCTTGAAGGAGCTCGTTGCCTGTACCATGAACCTGAACTTACCGCTCACTACATGCAAGTGTTGATGAAGCCGTTGAAGCCCGGTGAAGCCCCAAGGACAAAATTCCTCGTGAAGGAATTGATGTATGTGCCTAGAACTGCCTATCGCATTCTGACGAAGACTTTGAGTCCAATAAAAGGCCACGACTCGAATGATGAAGAAGTCGTTGGCATCATGAAGAATCTGCTATTCAATATCATGCATGGCATTCCCGTCAACTACCATGATTTCTTCATGAGGACTCTAGCAAATGTTGCACTCTCTCCATTTGATTTGAAGCCTTACGCTCCTTGGATTATGAGATTCCTCAGAACAAGGTTTTCACTCAACAACAAGGCCGAATTTCAGAATCATCTCAGCTACTTGCCCCCCATTGAAGTCCTCAAACGGACATTTTCCTCAGCTGATGAAAAGGGCAAGGCCGCTGTTGTTATTGATGAAGGCATTCATCCATTGGATGGCCAGTTTCGCAAAGCTGCATCTTACTCCACCAATGATGACTCTGCCACTCATGACTCTGCCGCAAATGCTTCAAAGCAAAATCCTCAAGGCACAGCTCCAAGGGTGATGACTGATCATGAGCTTCTCCTCAGTCTTCACCAGAAGGTCGATCGCAACCACAAATGGGTTAAGCATCAGTTTGGTTATATTCTTCACAACATGACTGCTACACACAATGCAGTGAAGAAAAACCATTACTACCTCCATGAAGTCTTCGGTCGCACCTAGGCTGTTCTGTCACATCTGTATGGTGAAGAAGATCTTAAGAAAATGGGTCTCAAGCAGGACTTTGACTGGTCTCAGCCTCCAGCGAAGAAATACAAGAAGGTCAAAGTTCCCTCCTTGGTGGCCAGCTCATATTATTCATCACACGACACGGACGAGCATGAAGATTTGGACGACACTGCGGCAGGCCCTACTACAACAAACGACCCCAACAACGCCGGCGCTCCTTCATCGTCATGATATTCTTTAGGGGCGTTAGTCCTCATTTTCGATCCTTTTGGTCATTCGATGACAAAGGGGGAGAAATTTGATTTAGTCTTCAAGCGGGTCTACCTATATATGGGCGTTTTTTTCTAAGTTACAACTCTCGTTCTTTTGAAGACTTTGCTCGATCGAGTTGTAAACTTAAACCCGATGGTCGTCTGATACTTTTGTTGTGTTCTTTTGCATGCTTATTCCTTATATATGTTAATGCACGCATGCTGAATTCCTTCAGCCACCATAGTTCATCATGCATTTCAAATCCTTCTTATCATATGTTAAATGTGTGTATGAATTACAAGATATAGGGGGAGATCTCCATGATTCTACTCGTCAAGTGTGCATTGCTTCAAAAGCAAATTCCTCACTATGCACAACTTCAGAGGGAGTTCTTCTATATCTTGCAATCAAATTCCTCAATATCAGTATTTACACTTCATATGTTTATCCCCGTTGAAAACTTAACCTATATTCACATCAATCACCAAAAATGGGGAGATTGTAAGTGCATCTAGTGCCCCTTAGTGATTTTGGTGTATTGAAGACTTATAGGTTAAGAGACTGATGCGTTTGTGAGTGTACACAGGTCTATAAGTCTATGAGGAGTTGGATATTTACAGAGAAAGTCAACCCCTAAAAATGAATGTCTTCGACTTAAGACTTTGGATTTCTGAAGACTTTGAAAGTGAATAAATCGTTGTGACCTTGAAGACTTGGTATTCATTTGAGGAACATGAAGTGTGAAGACTTTTTTTTTTGTAGTTTCATTTTCTCTTTCTTGAGTCATAGGAAACACCGTACTCTTAAAGGGGGTCGAGGAAATACTAAGGAAAATTTCCAAGTGATGCTCAACTCAAAATCCTACACCTACCAATCCCTTCGAGTGAAGCCATTGGAAATCTCATACAGATTCAGTCATTTTTCTTGATGTGAGACGAAGTTCTTCTGGTCTCTGAGGAATTTGTTCTGACTGAGGAGTTAGGAATTCGCCAGTGCGAATTGCCTACAAGTGAGGAACATGATAGCCCTGAGGAATTTGAGCCTCAAATTTCCGACCGTTGCTGTGCTACACGCCAGCTGTCCCAAAATATCTTATCCACCTAACGGTCATATCATTGAAGGGCATTTATGTCTTATCATGTCGGGCTGCTCCCTGGGCTATAAATAGCCGCCCCCTACAACCACTAGCTGGTTGGCTGCTCCGAGAGAAACTGACACTTGTCATTTGAGAGCATCCCATCCTCCGAGGATTTTGAGCGTAAATCATTGAGTGAGGAAAACCCAAACCCAAACACCTACAAACCCAAAGTGATTGAGCATCACTGAAGAGATTGATCCTGCGTGGATCCGACGCTTGTTACCTTTGAAGACTGTGCATCTTCCATATGGTTTGGCGTCATGGTCTAGAGCATCAAATAGGAAATTGTGGATCGCCAAGTGACCGTGTTGTGAAGGTTTGGAAGTGTCGGGGAGAACTGATCGTGTCCCACGAACACCTACGGGACCTGGATCCCTTGTGGTTCGGAGGGGAGCGGAGATTGCACAAAGAGCGGATCGAGGCGATGCACACGAGCAGATTTACCCAGCTTCGGAGCTCTCCGGAGAGATAATACTCCTACTGCTGCTTTGTGGATTATCTTGTGTTCTTGCTAGGGAGCAACGGGAGCTACAAAACCTAGCCTAAATGTGGTCTCGTATGAGTAGAATGAACTAAGCCGGAGCTGAACCGAACCCTTTCTACGTTGCACTTGGGCCTCCTTTTATAGGCACAAGGGGTCACCACATGTGGCAAGTAGACAAGGGTAAGATGGTAAAAACATAGGTTGGTACACCGCTTTGTACAGTGTACAGTAATCTATACCTAACTCTGACGGCAAGGGACAAAAGTCATCAATGCCCGCCTCGATCGCTGAACGAAGGTAACAGGACCATCAAGTGCGCCTTCGCTTGCCATGATGGTAGCTCGTCACGCTTATCGCTGCTCCTCGCTGGCTGCACAGCCCGCCGACGCTGCGTGCTTGGGAGAGCCCCATGGTGACACGCTACGGATGAGCTGGAGCGAGATGAAGAGAGGTCACTTGTCGCGGTGAGTACCTTGTCGCTGCAAGGTTCTTGTCGCTACCGGAGCTTATCGCCACCAAACCTTCCCGGCAAGCTCCCCTTGTCGGGCCTTGTTTCTTTGCTCGAGTGGCCTTCCGGCAAGCTCCTCTTGCCGGGCCTTGATTACTTTGTTCTTGAATGGCTCCAAAGGAGCCGCCGAGATCTTGGCGGTCGTCGGGCCAGCCCCGCCGCTGGGTGCTATAACTGCCTGTGCACGAGTTCGGGATACTAGGGTACCCCTACTCTAGTACACCGGCAGGAGCCCCCGGCCTGGGCCTCACACGGCGCCAAGCTCATGGGCCTGCCCAAAATAAAGGCACGGGCACGCGGTCTTGATTACGCCGTTATTCGCCTTTGGACCCACCACGCCTCCTCTGAACGGCACGCACCGGACGTGGCGTCGTGGGGAGATCGTGGGGCTTTTTTAATGGCAAAATTGAACGCCTGGCCCCTCTCCCCTTTATAAGCGGGGAACAGGGCAGGATGCCCACTTGCCCTTGCTGTCACATCGAAACCCCGCCGCTTCCCCTTTCTTCTCGAGCCCAAAGAGAGCGACGCCCCCCTCCATTGCCACTGGGCCACTAACGCCGGCTTCCTCCACCACCCCTCCCTATGGCTCAAGGCCGACAAGGGAAAAGGCGTGAATCGGCCGAGGCGCAGCGGCTCATGGCGCTATGGAAGGAGCGGGCCCTCTTCGATCCCCCGCTCAATAGGAAGGAGTTATGGAGCTGTACTATCTCTTCGTCGACGGAGACCCGCGGCGCACCGCCGCACGAGGGTCATCTCCACCGCCACATCTCGCTAAGGTCTCCATCGGGTACCCTTCTTCGCGATTTTTTTCCATGCGGGCTCTGCCCGCCTTTTCTGAATTTTTCTGCGATGTCATGAACACATATGACCTCCGCCTCCTTGACTTCACCCCAACGCCATCCTCACCATGGCTGTTTCGCACACCTCTGCGAGAACTTCTGGGGTCCATCCAAATATCGCACTTTTCCGCCACTACTTCTCACCCCGCAGAGAGAGAGAGAGCCACTTGCCGAGGAATTGCATGGACCTCTAGGATCGGCAAGAAGGAAGCGATCTTGACGGAGAGTTGCGCAGCAAGTGGGAGGAGTGGAGAGCTGACTGGTGTTGGATCTTAGAGGAGGAGCCACAACCCTTCACCGCCTCGCGCTGGACCCCCATAATTGGGTAACGATTGGAGCAACTTGGCGCCAGAGGACGACAAGTTGAAGATTGCCACGACTAGGATTTTGCGTCTCCGGCAAGCAGGGCTTACCGTAGGAGCAGTTGGCGCGGACTTCCTTCACCGTCGCATTGCGCCCTTGCAGGAGAGAGGAAGACCTGCTTGGGAATTCCAGAACGCGGCGGATATCATGAGGCTGCTCCCAGGTTTGAATTGGAATTTCACTACCTTGGAGCTTGACGGCATGCTGAGGGAGTTGTTCAAGCCTGAAGCGGATAACCCCGGGTGGTGCATGTTACCGAGGGGAGTTGTGCCCTTGTGCAACAACTCGTCGCTTGACAGCATCCGCGCGATAATGCCGTTGTGCGATTCCCATGGAATCGTTCCAACTTGGCAGGAACCCGCCGACGACATCGTGCAGCAGTTCTTCGACAACTTGGTTGAAGTCCCGATCCGCGCCGACGAGCAGAGGCGGCTCACCCGCGACACCACTGATCAAGAGATGGCGCGCATCTCCACGAGGTTGGAGGAGGCTGCAGAGGCTGCTGCCGCCGGCATATTTGGATTCACTGTCGAGGAATCGGAGACGGCCGAGGCGGCAAGCCTTGCCGACCGGGAAGAGTTCGTCGGTGAGGAGGAGCAGCCCGAGCCCGACAACGAACCGAGCGAGCCTGCCGGGGACGCCTCTCCTCCGCCGTCAAGTAGCTTGCCGCAGGAGGGGCCCGCTGTCCCGCCAAGGAGACGCCTCCGCAAAACTGGAGAAGTGGCGGGGCAGCCTATGGTCCAACAGCCGCCTCGCCTGACGCGCTTCCACCACGGCAAGCACTGTTGCAGGAGCGCCTCATTTCGCCACGGCGACGGACGCAGGTCTTCGAGTCGCGCCCCTGCACCCGCCAAGCGCCGAGGGAGTCTTCTCTCCAACCGTCGCGCACGAGCAGAGTTTGATCTTCCGCCTCAGCCCGAGGAAGAAGAGGAGGAGTAAGATCTTGTCGCTGCTACTTGTAATCTTCCAATTTATTGCTTTATCTTATATCGTGGTTCCACTCAACCTTCTTCTTCGTGACGTTAGCTCAGAGGGCGCCAAGAGGGCCAAGACGCCGGTGGTCGCTGCCTCGTGATGACTCCCTGCGGCCGACGGGGCCACGTCTGAACTCCCTTGCCGGACCGGCAACCCTTCAACAAAGCAGCCCCAAAGACAGCCCCCCCCAGTAAGTGTTTGGCTTACTTTTCGTGGTTGGGTGTGCTTGAGTGCTTCTCCACATCGATATCTGGTTTGTTGAATCTTGTAGGAGTAGAGCAGCCACATCAGAAGCACCGGAGGCTACCCCGAGGTTCAGCCTCATCGGGAAGTTCCGGAGGTCACTCCCAAATTCTGCTCGCTTCAACCACGCCACCAAGGGAGAATTCTCCGCCAGGGAGCGCCTCCCAAGGGAGGCCTCCGACAAGGGGATCTTCTCCGGAAGAGGCAGCGCCGACAACCCTCCGTGGTGGAGGCCGCGCAACAGACCCTACTGCAGGTAATCTTCTTGTTTGAGAATTTTCCTTGGGTTCTTTTCTCTTGTTCTTCTCTTTCAACATTTGCTTTACTTGTGCTTTTTCTTATGACCATCGATCCAGCTGCCGGAGATCCGATGGAGACCAAGTTGCCGGCGAGGAGGACGCCAAGGCGAAAATGTCGACGCCGCCAACATGGAGAAGGAGGTGGTGGCCGACGGGGCCGCCGCGAGGAGGCTGCCAAGGTTCTTGGCGCAGGGCTGGGAGGAA
Source organism: Aegilops longissima (assembly GCA_021605205.1). Lineage (NCBI taxonomy): Eukaryota > Viridiplantae > Streptophyta > Magnoliopsida > Poales > Poaceae > Aegilops > Aegilops longissima. Next base: position 661,821,142 of record CM038682.1, on the reverse strand, counting down.
TCCGTGATCGACCGACGGCCCCGAGGCCGCAGGAGCGCCAGCGCTGCACCGACCGCCGATCCTCCCGCCACCAACGCCAGACCTGACCAAGAGCCCCAGCCCGGCGCCTATCTCAAGGCCGGCGAGGGTGTCTTTATCAAGCTCCCTGGGCATCAAGCCTGTGGCACCGCCAAGGGGAGACCTCGACGCTGAACTGCTTGCCTCCGCTGGCTGTCGCTGGTCGATGCTCCAAGCAGCAGCAGCGGTGAGCCTGAGGAGGAGCAGCTGCTGAGGAGGTTGTTGTCGCTCTACCGCGCCCGACAAGCCAAACTGGAGTCCAGGGAGGCGCTTGTCGCGAGGGCGGGAGCTGACTTGGAGAAATGCGCGAAAGAGCTCCGACGCGCCAACAAAGAAACTCTCCGGGATATAGCAGAGGCACGGGAGCAGCTTGCTGAGGAGCGCACGGCCTTCATCCTGGAGAAGGGCGAGGTCGAGGAGCAGCAGAGGCTTGCCGGCGATAAGCTCTCCGCGCGGGAAGGTGAGCTGGCGCAGCGGAAGATCAACCTCGACAGCTATGAGGAAGATCTCGCATGAAAGCAAATGATTGGCGGGCCACCGGGAGGCAAAGATGTCGCGGCTGCCGAGGCCGCCAAGAGGGAATAGGAGACGAGGTGGCTCAGCCGGAGTCCACCCTCCGTAAGAGTGCCGAGGAGGTCGCCGGGTTGAAGCGCGAAGCGTGAGAAGGACGCTACACCTCGGCGAGCTGCAGGTCGTTTTGCTGAAAAAGATCAAGGAGATCGATGCCGCCAAGGGACGCCAAGGCGGATCTGGAGCTGAAGCTGACCACCCCGACGGAGACGCTGAACGGCGCCAAGGATCGGAAACGGGCCTGCTGGAAAAGATCAAGGCCACCGAGGAGTTGTTGTCGAATGCTGTGACCGCCGTAATAATCTTCGAGACAGCATAATGCACCGGATGAAGGTCTTGTGGACACCGCCGCATCCATAATGAGCTGATGGAGCTGGGAATGACAGATCTTGGGTACTCCACCGACGAGAAGCTCCAACCCAGCGCCAAGCTCAGCCTATTCTTCAAAGGCGTGTTGGCGGGTATCCAGCTGCTCCGGAAGAGGTTCCAAAGCAATCTGGCGGAGGAATCACGTCAAGTCTGCGCCGAGGTCTCCAGAAGGTGTTGATGAAGGTGGCCTTCAAGAACCAAAGCGCCGACTTCACCAAAGCCCTCGTGTCTCGCCCATCCGCCGATGTTGAAGCGCCAAAGCCCTTGTCGCACCCATTGTGGACAGGGTGAGCGGAGTTAAGAGGCTTCGAGGGCGATCAGCGTGGACTAGGCCGCCAAGTCTATCTTTTTCTCTTGTCATCAGAGATCATGTTTAGATAAAAGTCTGTTAGATCCGCGACAAGTTATTATGTAATATACACTATCTTAGGCAATCGAATGCAATATTATTTCCTTTTACTCGATTTCTTCCTTTGTATGTTTATACCCCACGCTTTCGGGGAACTTGTCGGTGCAAACACCTTTGTCATGAGCGCCGAAAGCGGAACTTCAGCAGCCTATTGGCGATGCCGCCCCGACAAGCAACCTTGTCGCAACTAGTTGCAGCACACTTAAGTTGTTGAGCGGACTCAAACAAAGTAAGGGCGTAAGCCAGCCGCGAGTCGGTTCCTCCGCGCGCAGGTTTTCCATACAAAGTACTATCGCTCGAGGAAGATAACTTAAAAATTTAAAACTGGTCGCTTAAACTTAGCAACTTAGCTTTTCATTGTCTATTTTCCGCAAGGCGACAGCCTCGAGCGACGCTATGCCTGCATCGTTATATTCTCCTTCCCCGTGAACTTGTGGGTGGATGAACCTTCTTCTTGTTTGAGAAGAAAGAAGAGAAAATAAAGTTATGGAGCCTAGTGGCTCATTATCGCTATCGGTGCGGATGCTGCACAAAATGTTAGTAAACACATGCATATATGATTATGAGGGCATGTATTGACAAGTTGTGCGCAACACATAGGATTTATCGATGCATCGGGTCTGCACCGGCTTTGTACAAAGGATTACATGCAACAGCGGCAAGACTTGTGTATAGGGTGGTTGCGGAACAGGTTCCGCAACCGCGCCTTATGGGTAAAACTTGCGAAGATGCTCTATATTCCAGGAATTGCTCACCGAACGCCATCTTCGGTCTCGAAGCGGACAGCGCCGCCTAGTGACTGCTTTCACCCGATAAGGCCTTCCCACTTCAAGGCCAACTTGTTGGAATTCTTGGCGGATTGAACGCGCCGAAGAACAAGGTCGCCTTCCTCGAAGCTTCTGGCATTTACTTTGCGGCTATGGTAGCGACGCAAAGCTTGCTGGTAACGAGCAGCTCGAATAGCAGCCTGAAGACGATCTTCCTCGAGGAGCAGCGCGTCATCTTGTCGCAGCTGCTCTTGCTCAAGCTCGTCATAAGCGAGCACTCGAGGTGACCCGTACACGAGTTCCGTGGGGAGAACTGCCTCTGCTCCGTAGACTAGAGCGAAAGGTGTCTGGCCAGTGGCTCGATTTGGCGTCGTCCTGATCGACCAAAGAACCACCGGCAGCTCCTCGATCCAGTTCCTTCCGCACTTGCGCAGCCTGTCGAAAGTTCTGGTCTTGAGTCCCCGCAGCACTTCAGCGCTTGTTTTCTCGCTTGACCGCTGCTTCTCGGATGAGCAATGAAGCAAAGCAGATCTTGGCGCCAAGATCTTGGGCGATTGCATGAAGGTGCGGGTTCGTGAATTGTGTGCCGTTGTCGGTGATGATTCTGTTAGAATCCCAAAACGGCAAACAATTGACCAAGAACTTGACGGCCGACCGCGGTTGTCACCTTCCTCACTGGTTCCACTTCGCCACTTTGTGAACTTGTCGATCGCGACGCATAAGTACTCAAAGCCCCCGACGGCTCGGGGGAAAGGGCCGAGGATGTCGAGCCCCCAGACCGAGAAGGGCCAGGATAAAGGGATCGTCTGGAGAGATTGAGCTGGTTGGTGTATCTGTTTGGAATGGAACTGGCACGCTTCACACTTTGTTACTTGTGCAGTTGCATCCTGGAGGGCTTCTGGCCAGAAGAAACCTTGCCATAAAGCCTTGCCGGCAAGTGCTCTTGCGCCAATGTGGTGACCACATATGCCTCCATGTATCTCTGCCAACAGCTTTTGTCCATCTTCCCGGCAAATGCACTTCAATTTCACACCGTTGAGTCTTCTTCTGTACAGGATGTTGTCAACAAACTGGTACATACTTGACTGCTGTGCTACTTTTTCCGCTTATTCTTGCTCTTCGGGAAGTTCTCCTGTCTGAAGGAAATGGACGATTTGCTGTGCCCATGCTGGAGCCTGTGGCTCGACAACAAGGACTAAAGGCTCATCTATCATTGCGGGAACATCAGCTTCTACGGCAAGGACCTGTGGGTCCGCTTTGAAGCTTGATGATCCTCGCAAGCTTGCCGAGCGAAACTTGTCGGGGCGTTTGCTTCAACGATACAAACCAAGATGGTTTGTCGGAGCGACTCGCTCCTCGCTGATATTTGTGTTGATTTTAGGGACCTTCTTAGCGGCGGCTTCAGGGAGCTCTGCTGGAAAGTAGTCGCCGGAAACCAGTTTTCTCTTCTTGCTCTGTCCTGTTGATGTTGTTATGGTTGGCTGAGTCAGCTTGAGCACAAAAATTCCTGGTTCCACAGGTAATTTAAGTGCGGCACATTTGGAGAGGCCATCAGCTACATCATTCTGTGCTCTTGGAACGTGTTCCATTTGTAGGCCTTCAAAGTGCTCTTCTAGCTTCCTCACTTCATCGACGTAGGCTTCCATCAATGGACTCTGATAATCTTTATTTACTTGTCGGACGACAAGTTGTGAGTCCCCCCTGACAATGAGCTTCTTGATCCCAAGGTCTACCGCAATCCTGAGACCGGCAAGCAAACCTTCATACTCTGCAGTATTGTTTGTTGCTTGTTCCTTGGGAAAGTGCATCTGGATTATGTACTTGAGATGCTCTCCGGTGGGTGCGATAAGCAGCACGCCGACCGGCGCTTTGCAGCGAGAAAGCACCATCAAAGTACATCAGCCACTCTTTATTTGCCTCTTTGACGGGATGCTCGTCTCGAATCTCTTCATCTTGTGTTGGCGCCCATTCTGCTATGAATTCTGCCAATGCTCTGCTCGATAGTTGAAGTGCTTTCAAACTTGAGGCCAAAGCTTGACAGTTCCAAAGTGCCCACTCGACAATCCTGCGCCTGCTGCTTCGGATTTTGCAATATCCTCTTCAGCGGAAAGCGAGTGACAACTGTTATCTCGTGTGCTTGGAAGTAATGGCGCAGCTTTCTCGAGGCCATGAGGAGGCCGAAAAGCAACTTTTGCACACCAGAGTACCTTGACCTAGCCCCTTGCAGAAGGGAACTGACAAAGTAAACCGGGCGCTGCACCATCTTCTTCTGTATCTTGTCGCAACCCTGCGCTGATCTGCCCTTGTCGGGACCAGAGCTTGACGGCGAAGCCCTTGCTCGTCCATGGATGCGCGCGCTTGGTTGCGGCTCATCATCTGCCTCCTCTCTCGCTACTAACGCAGCACTAACCACTTGATTGGTTGCCGCTATATACAGCAGCAACTTCTCTTGTGGCCTAGATGCGACAAGTATTGGAGCGGAGGACAGGTATCTTTTCAAGTCCTGCAGCGCAGCCTCCGCTTCGAGTCCATTTCATTGACCTGCCTTTTTCAAAATTTTGAAAAACGGCGGCGCGGTTCAGCAGACTTAGAGATGAACCTGCCGAGAGCAGCCACGCAACCCGGCGAGCCTTCTGACGTCCTTGACGCGCTTTGGTGCTTCAATCTGCTCAATGGCCTTGATCTTGTCGGGATTGGCTTCAATTCCCGGCGAGACAAGAAGAACCGAGAAGCTTGCCGGAAGGGACTCCAACACGCACTTCTCGGGTTGATCTTGAGGTTGATCTTGCGCAGATTTGCAAATGTTTCATCCAAATCCTGAACCAGGGTTGCTTTGTCCTTGCTCTTGACCACTATGTCATCCATGTAGGCTTCTACATTTCTGTGTATCTGTGGCTCAAAGGCATCATGAACTACTCTTGCAAAGGTTGAACCGGCATTCTTTAAACCGAAAGGCATCCGTATGAAGCAGTACGTGCCACATGGTGTAATGAATGCGGTTTTCTCTTCATCCTCTTCTACCATGAAGATCTGATGATATCCTGAATATGCATCAAGAAACGAAAGCAGATCACATCCAGCCGTGGAGTCAACAATCTGGTCGATACGTGGCAAGGGAAATGGGTCTTTGGGACAAGCTTTATTAACATCTGTAAAGTAAATACAAAGTCTCCATTTCCCATTAGCCTTATGCATAACCACCGGATTGGCCAACCACGGGATGGAGGACTCCTCCGACAAGCCCCGCTGCTTCCAACTTCTTGATTTCTTCGCTATGAACTCTTGGCGCCCACTTTGCTGTTTCCTAACTTTTTGCTTGACGGGCGGCGTGAGGACAGACAGCTAGGTGGTGCTCAAATACTTTCTCGAACACGGGGATGTCGATGGTTGCCATGCAAACACATCGACATTCGCCAGCAGAAAGCAACGAGCTCGCCTTCCTATTTAGGATCAAGCGTGGCAATCGATGGTGAAGGTACTACCGGTGCCGTCCTCCTTGGCGGGCACCTTCTTGGTCTTCGCGGAGCTGCCATCGTCTTCTTGCACTTGCGGTGGAGCTCGATGGTGCGTCCTCGATGGTAGCGCAGCACTCCAAGAGGTGCGCTTGCCGGAGTGGGCATCGAGCTTTTGCCGGACTTGGTGGTCTTCTTCTTCCCCGGAGCTTGGTGACAAGTGGTTTGCTATCTGCCATGCTGCTGCATCTCGGTAAATTTTGTCGGCGCAGATAAGCGCATCCTTCTTGTCGCCATGGACAGAAATGACGCTTATCGGTCGGGCATCTTGAGTAGGTTGTAAGCATAATGAGAGGCAGCCATGAACTTGGCGAAAGTGCTTTGGACGGCCAAGTATGCCATTGTAGGGCAATGGGAAATCGGCAACGCCAAACGTGACCCTCTCGATTCTGAAGTTGAGCTCGCTGCCGAATGTTACCGCAACGTGATCTTCCCTTTGGGCTTGCTCCTTCCTGGGTTGATTCCTTGAAGTACCAGTTTCTTCGAGCTCATTTGTCAGGATTTGAAGTTTCGAGCACCGCAGAGGAGATCAAATTCAGGCCGCCCCGCCGTCAACCAGCATCTTTGTGACCTTGAGGTTGCGGATGGTTGGTGAGACCAACATCGGCAAGCACCCGACCGCAGTGATGCGATCAGGTGATCCTCAATGTCAAAGATGATGGGCGCTTGGACCATGAGGAGGTTTGCGTGACTCTATGGATGGTTCTCACGCATTGACCTCACGCATCCATTGCTTGAGTTGGCGGTGCGAGGTATGCAGAGACGCACCACCGCCAACGCAAAGAACCTCCGTTGCCTTTTGAAAGTCCTGCTCATCAGCTTCATCGCCTTCCATGTCCTCGCCATCTTCATCTTCGCCTTCTTCTTTGTCGCGCCGCGGGAGGTTCTCTCTCCTTGTCGCTGCTTGGCTTTGCCTGGGTCCTCCCCGACCGGGTCTCTTCTTACTTGTTGTACTGCACCTTCTTGGCCTTCTCCTTGTCTCGCCGCCGTATTCAGCTCTCAGAGCTCAACAAGCTGCTCGACTTTCTTGCAGCTCGAGATCGTGGCCCTTGGTGCGGTGAATTTCTAAAGATTGTTTGTTGGAGCTGTCGGGCTTGTCGGCGGCCGCCACAGACTTGGCGGTCGGCTAACGGGTAACCTCCTTGCCGGAGCCACCAGCCTCGGCCTTGTTGGCGGCACCATTCTTGCCGGACTGCTCGACAACTAGTACTTCTTGGTTTTTCTTCCTTCGTTGTTTCGCCGCCGGCTCTTTTCTTGCCGGGCGATCTCCTCATCGTCGACTCTGCTCCCAAATTCTCTCCTCGAGTCTCCTTCCTTCTTCGGTAGCGTGCACACTTGTCGGCCAGCAGCCAGAGCTCGCCGACGTTTTCACTTTGCACATCACCATCTCCTCCTCATCCTGCGGTTTCGTACATTCTCGTGAAATGCACCGATCATTGCTGGCAGGGTGGACATCCGATGTTGTAGTGCACTGATGAATCTTCGGATGAACTTGCGCAGGACTCTCCCTCTTCGGGCAAGCAGGTGGAGGTCACTCTCCGCCATGTGGCTTGTGGTCACTGTGAAGGCGCCAACAAACTGGTGGCACAAATCTGCCCAAGAAGAAATAGAGCCATCCGGCAAGTGCATGAGCCAAGATCCGACGCTTGGCTTGAGCACCGTGGGAAAGTAGTTGGCGAGGATCTTGTCGTCTCGCCCCCGCCGCCTGCACCGCGATGGTGTAGATGCCGAGGAACTCCGATGGGTGTGTCCTGCCATCATACTTCTCCGCACATCTGGTTTGAAGTTTTTCTTGTCGGGCCACCGGACTTGCCGCAGCTCACGAAAGTGAACGCAGGGCAACCTACCGCGACGGCAAGTCGTCTGGTTCCCTCGGCGCATGCATATCGACAAAGTGGGCCCGCGCGCTGGTCGATTGACGTGCGCTTCTCTTTGGCGCCGATACGGGTTCGGGCTTCTTCTTGCCGTTCTCGGAGAACTTGGCGCTGGTCGCGACGAGCTCGCGGATCCGGACGACGGCGTGGAGTCGCTGCCGAGGTGGATCCGCGAGTCGGCGATCTTGGTCTTCGAAGGGGAGTGCACGGTGGCTGCACCCCGCAAGTCTCGCCGCCATCAACTCACGCCTTGTCGCCTTGCGCGCTGCGGCGCAGGCACTCGGTTGTCATGGGACGCGCTGCTGGCGGCCGATGAGACTCTGAATTGTGGCCTCCATTCGCCGACCTTGTCGGCCGCTGGAGGGTAGTCTAGAAGTAGCCGTGTTTTGCCAAGGCTTCGCTGGTGTGGTGGTGGCAATGGCGCACGTGGCGAGGAACGGAGGTGCTCGGACTCCTAACCAAGTTAGAGGAGCAGCATCCCGCTCAGCGACCGTATTCCACTCGTACCGCATGCCGAGGTGCATGCGGGTCTCGAGGGCCTCGATCCTCCAATTTGGCCTTGATCCAACGAGCGTATGGTGTCGCGAGCATCATGACGCTGTCGGTCCCGCGCCTCCCCTGCGAAGGACGAGGTGCGGACTCGACACCGACGCCTGTGCTGCCTTTGTCCTGGACCTCGACGGCATTGTGGGCTCTCTCGACGACGCTGTTCCTCCGCCAAGCTTTCCCCTACCACCGACAGCTCGGTGGTGGTGGGTTCGACGGACGGGTTCTCTGCCGCTGCCAAGACTTCTTCTTGGCGCCATGTTGACGAAGATGTTGATGAAGTTGCTCGTGTGACCGCCGGATCGGGTTCACACAGCCTCGACGCCCCCTACCTGGCGCGCCAAAGATGTCGGTCGTGTCCCACGAACACCTACGGGACCTGGGTCCCTTGTGGTTCGGAGGGGAGCGGAGATTGCACAAAGAGCGGATCGAGGCGATGCACACGAGCGGATTTAACCAGCTTCGGAGCTCTCCGGAGAGATAATACTCCTACTGCTGCTTTGTGGATTATCTTGTGTTCTTGCTAGGGAGCAACGGGAGCTACAAAACCTAGCCTAAATATGGTCTCGTATGAGTAGAATGAACTAAGCCGGAGCTGAACCGAACCCTTTCTACGTTGCACTTGGGCCTCCTTTTATAGACACAAGGGGTCACCACATGTGGCAAGTAGACAAGGGTAAGATGGTAAAACATAGGTTGGTACACCGCTTTGTACAAAGGTACAGAATCTATACCTAACTCGACGGCAAGGGACAAAAGTCATCAATGCCCGCCTCATCGCCTCAACAAAGGTAACAGGGACCGCAAGCGCGCTCCGCTTGCTACGATGGTAGCTCGTCGTGCCGCTTATCGCTGCTCTCGCTGGCTGCACAGCCCGTCGACACGCTGCGCATGCTTGGGAGAGCCCCTGGTGACACGCTGGGATGAGCTGGAGCGGAGATGAAGAGAGGTCACTTGTCAGCGGTGAGTACCTTGCAGCGGCAAGGTTCTTGTCGCTCGGGAGCTTATCGCCACCAAACCTTCCCGGCAAGCTCCCTTGCCGGGCCTTGTTTCCTTTATACCGAGTGGCCTTCCCGCAAGCTCCTCTTGCCGGGCCTTGATTACTTTGTTTTTGAATGGCTCCAAAGGAGCCGCTGAGCATCTTGGCGGTCGTCGGGCCAGCCCTGCCGCGTGGTGCTACAACTGCCCGTGCACGAGTTCGGGATACTAGGGTACCCCTACTCTAGTACACCGACAGGAAGTCACCTGAAGACTTACCACGAGTGATTGGGCGAGGTTGTGTGACCATAGCTCAAGGAGAACACGGTGAGGACTATGTGTCCTTAGGTTTAAATACCTAGCCGCTCCAACCCGACGTACAACTGTCACATCAGTTGTAACTGGTCTACCAAATCACTGAGTTCACCAAGCCTACTGGTTCTATTTCCTCAACTCTTTCATTTCCTCATTACAGTTGTGGTGTTCTTGTTCATATCTATTTGAAGACTTTGACTGAAGACTTTCTCAATTTACTCAGTTCAATTTCTTCAGTCTGTTTGTCTTCATCCTGTGTTATCCTGTGCTTGCGCTTTCCGTACTCTGTGTCTGTTTTCATTTCATCATGATGTCCATGTTTATGTTATGTCATGTATGCATCTGAGTACTTATTCCGCTGCAAGTAGTTTTTGCTTAGAAATTTCCTCACCCTGAAATTCCTCAGTGAAGAATTCATAAAAATCACCTATTCACCCCCCTCTAGTCGACTTACCGCACTTTCAGCATGCATATATAAAGTACATGTATCGGTCAACTTTCTCTTAATACTTGCATGCAATGATTTAATGCACCTTGGAATCTGGACATGTGATGGGGAACAACCAAATTGAGCCTTATAAAATGGAAAAACTAAAATTTTGAGATAAGCCTATAAACCGGAAAGGAGGGAGTATATATGCATGATACTAGTAGTACAACATTTAATATGATATGGTATCATGATATGATACCACACACCCTCTCTTTCATCATTTAATTGTGTGCCACATCATCCAAAAAGTCTAGTTGGCATGCATCATACCGCTTGATACTCCCATATTACGACCAGCCTTATTAGGGTGGCCATAGTGGGGGTATCATGCACTCGGGAATAGAAGATATGATGATGTGGCAAAGAAGCAGTAACATAGGTAGATACCGCAACACACACAAATATATATATAATAAATGCTATACTACTTTGTGTCATGCATGGCCATAAATACGGTCATCTATGATATATACTCCTTCAGAAACTAATATAAGAGCATTTAGGTCACTATTTAGTAATATAAATGCTCTTATATTAGTGTATGAGGGAGCTAGTACTACTCTATGATACTATATATGCACTATGAAAGTACGTACATAGTATCATACACTAGTATCATATGCATGATACTATATATATATATATATATATATAGTGATGTTATTCATCACCCAGGGTGCAGAATAAGTTATTCTTCACCGAGGTAATCTTACGATCACTTCATAATTAAATTACATTTGGAATTCAAATAGTTACATTTCTAGTGATTCACTACGTAAAATTTGGTGTCGAAAATTAAAATATAGGCCATATGACAAGAAAATTTCGAGTTTATGTATATATTTTACACTATGTTTTTACGTTTTGTAATTTTACATAACATAAAATATTTTTTACGGTGATTATATATTTTCTTACGGTCTCTTTTTACATCAGAAATAAGACAAAACTTACGGAACGTAAAATTACAGTACATTGGTTGTAAAATAGAGGGGTTGAAGAGTAACTATTCTCACCTGTGGTGACGAATAGTCATATATATATATATATATATATATATATATATATATATATATATATATATATATATATATATATATATATATATATATATATATATATATATATATATATATATATATATATATATATATATATATATATATATATATATATATATATATATGTATATATATATGTATATATATATATAGGACAACACTATTCTAATCCCAGGATTAGAATAGTTATTTGGATCACGCCCAGCCCTATATAGGGCCCGATGAAAATGTTCCTGAGATCCTGAGAAGCCCACCCGACCCGACCGGTACAAGAAAAGAAAAGGCACCCCACCTGCTGCCCATGATCGCCTCCCCAAACCTCTCCCAATCCCGACCTCTCCTCCACTGCCTCCTCCCTCCCTGGCCCGCACCGTCGTCGGCACCTACCACCAACCGCGCCGCCGCCCCTCCTGACCTCCGCCGCCCACCGGATCTGATGAACGGCGACGCCTTGGCCGCACGCAGGCGCGTTTTCCTGGGCGCCAGCCGCTTATCTCTGCCACGTTGCAGTTGCAGCACTCCGTGCTGCCCCCATCCCAACCTCCGCCCCTCCCGTCAACAGGAGCCGCCTCCGCTGATCCACGCCATCGCTGCCGGCTTCACCACCACCCCGCACCATCCTCCACCACGGGCTGCCGCCGACTGCCTTCCAGCCGCGGTCGAGACGCCCAGCGCTTCGATCCGCACATGCGCCGCCTCCCTCGCCTGGATCCGGCCCCGACGCCTGAATCCGGCCACCGCGCGGTCCCCGACGCACCGCCCCTCCGGTGGCCGGACCGCCTCCAGCACCGGCCTGCGGCTGCTGGAGCGCAACCGACGACCATGCCTCCCTGCACCACCGCCCTGCAGCTGTTGCTGCTGCCGTACACTCTGCCCCGCGCGCGAGTCTCCACATCGAGCTGCCCCTCTCCTTGTACTAACAGTGCACACAAGCTGTTTGTGTATATGTCTCAAACAAAAAAGTGTGTTGTTTCTAACATTTTACCCTGTCTCGATGCATCCTCTCTCTTTGGTTACAGGAGAAGTTCATATACAGCTACAACAGCAAAGTTCATGTCAGAAAAATTGAAGTCCATCTATGTGGACATTCATAATTGTTGTGTGTATGCAGGGAAGCACAAAAAAACTTGTAGCTGATAAATTTTCCTTTTGTTTAGCCGTAGCAATCTTTCTTGATGCCTGCTCTTTTTGAAGTGATTAAATGATGCTTGTTTATGGTTCATGTTGGTGCTTGATGTTGGAAATATATTACAGTGCGCGCATGTGAAGTTCAATTTGAAATAATCGAGCAGTCCGATGAGTATAAAAAACTTGTATTTTCCTGTTTCTCAAGAAATAACGGAGAAGTTCATATTAAAATTTCAAAGCATTTCAAGAGTTAATAAAGAAAAAGTAGATTCTCCCAATTTCTAACAAACAAGAATTTTTTTCATCTCGCTTCATGGTCACAGGGCGCCTCATCCTCTGCCCGTGGCAATGAGGGTGAAGAATACACAAATGAGACAAAGCAGAGAAACATATTCGTTCTATCAACTTCTCTCGATTTTCTTGGGCCGTTCAGATAGTACTCATCGGGTAGGTCGAAAAAAATTCTCGTGAAGGTCAGACAAGATTGTTGGGATTCCTCTTGCTTTTTGAGAACAGCTTCAGTAATAAATAAAAATATCATATAATAAAAAAATAGTTCAAGAATGTGTAACACGATAGAAAGTTTCGTGAATCAAATTGATATGTACTAAGAAAAATATCATATGTGTCCTTTAGGCCATTTAGAAAAAACAAAATAACCTCCTGGAAGTTTATATGTAAAAAAGAAAAAACCACTATAAGGAAAAAACAAATGAAACGTTACCACAAACACTACACAAATTTACCAAAAAAATCCCCCATTTAAATAGAATAAAAACAAGAACTTTAAATTGAAACAATAACGAAATTCAAAGTAAGTTAAAAAATAATGTTTTCTGTTTCTAAAAAACTAAAAACAAAGAAGTTCAAATTGAAAAACCAAGAAAGTCCAAACTAAAAACAGAGAAGTTCACTATTTAATAAAAGTGGATTTTACCCGTATCCACAAAAAAACCTTGAAGTTCAAATTTAGAAAATGGGGTGGATCAGCGTTCGTTTGAATTTTTTCCTTTTAAATAACAAACTAAAAATTATTTCTGAAAAACAAAAAAATAAGAAGGTCAAACTACAATAACAGAGAAGTACAATGTTTAAAAACATGAAAATTTTAATGATTCTAAAAAACTAGGAAGTTCAAAAATAAAAAATAAACTTTTATAAATGGAATTGTTTTTCCATTTTTCAAAGAAAACCCGAGAAGTTCAAATTAAAATAATAGAGAAGTCCGAAGATTATAAAAAACTTGAATTTTTCTCGTTACTAAAGAATAAAAAGAAGTTCAAATTAAAAAAAGTAATAAACCATAGAGAATTTGGAAGAAGTTTCTACATGGGGAAGGAGCGGATTTGCAGCAGTTTTCCAACGCCATTTCATTTGCCTCATTCCGATAAACGGTTTAGAAATAGCCTTGAAAATACGATTTACGTTCTTTTGTATGAAGAAAAATGGTTTTTAAAACTGCTCTTAGACCGTGTATATTTTACCAAAAATTTAACTTGGGTCATGATACTCGTGTCCATAGCTTTCCAACGGTATATCACAAGCCCCATTTAGGCAATGTTTGTGGAAGTTCAACCTAGCACTTGGGGAAGTTCAAGTGCTACTGATGCAGCAGGTTATGTAGTTATCAGAATATTATTCTCATCACACGCTCGTCACGACCCAAGAGCAAATCCGCCAATGAGCGAGATTCCTATTTAAAACGGGCATTTAGTTGCTAAAAACCATTTCCAAATTACACTTATATCACATAGAACACGACTGCCAGAATAATTCACGTTGGGAGACACGATTGCGAAGATAGCCCAAAGGTCGGGTTCCTACAAAGGGAAGCTCAGGTTGGGTAACTTAGGAAGTTCACGATTTTTCCCGTTACAAAAAAAAATAAAACCACGAAGTCCAAATTAAAAAGATGGAGAAGTTCGATGATTATAGAAAACTCAGATTTTCCTCGTTATTAAAAATGGAAACAAGAAGTTCAAAAATTAAATAACAAGAAGTTCAACTTTTAAAAATAGAGCGCGTCAAAATTTCATAAAAAGATTAAGAAAAAACTAGGAAGTCCATATTAAAAAGATGGAGAAGTTCAATGATTATAGAAAACTCAGATTTTCCTCGTTATTAAAGAATGGGAACAAGAAGTTCAAAAATAAAATAACAAGAATTTCAACTTTAAAAAATAGAGCGCTTCAAAATTTCATAAAAAAGATTAAGAAAAAAACCAGGAAGTCCATATTAAAAAGATGGAGAAGTTCGATGATTATAGAAAACTCAGATTTGCCTTGTTATTAAAGAATGCAAACAAGAAGTTCAAAAATAAAATAACAAGAAGTTCAACTTTTATAAAATAGAGCGCTTCATAATTCATAAAAAAGGATTAAGAAATTTAGATTAATATTTATAAAAAAACTCAGATATTTTCACGTAATCGAGAGAAGTTCAGATTGATAACTGCCAGAAGTTCACGTACTACACGGTGTGCATTTTGTATGAAAAAAACAATAAAAAAGAAAAGGCTAAAAAGTTTTTTTGCTACAAGTTCAAGTGCTCAGCCCGAGAAAGTTCAAAAATTCTTGTGAGAGGTTGAACAAAAATACGTGACAGAAGTTCAAGATGAAAACAACGTGAAGTTCAACTACTGCAAGGAATGCATTTCAAATGAGAATAAAAGTATAGAAAATTAAAAGCTTAAAAGGTTTGTTGAAAGAAGTTCAAGTGCTCTGTCCGGGGAAGTTCATAAATTCTTACGAGAGAGGCTCATCTTGTATTTCCATGTTTGATTTTTTCCGTATAAAAATTGAATACAATTCTTTACTCAAAATATAAAAAGGTGCAGTTCAAATTGAAATAACATAGAAGTTCGGAGTTTATTAAAACCTAAGATTTACCTTTTCAAAAAATAAAAAGCACAACGCCATTTTTTGCACTTTTGAAAACAATCTCATAAATGAAAAAAATGGTTGTTAGAAGGTGAAGTGCTCGGCGAGGAAAAGTTCAAAAAAAATTGTGAGAGAGGTTCACCGTGTGTTTTGATGTCCAAAATACATAAAAAGATGTTGTTTGTTGTGTTTTAAAATAATTCACTCAAACCAGAGAGAAGTTCAAAGTGATAACATCCAAGTTCACGCGATCGCATGTTACGTGTTTCAGTATAAGAAAAATACAATAAAGTGAAACAGCGTGAAGTTCAAACAGACATGCCCCGGAAGTTCAACTACTTCACACAGTGCAAAAAACAACACGTCAAAAACAGAGTGAGGTTCAAAAAGACATGCCCGTGAAGTTCAACTACTTCACGCAGTGCGTTTCCATTCACAATGAAGGCAGAAATCATGATCTCATCATTTCTCTAATTTACTTCAAAACGACAGGAATATCATTTGTGTAAGTTCAAGTCCTCGGTCGGAGAAAGTTAAAAAAAATATTGTGAGAGAGGTGTGTACAAAAAGAATATCATTTGTGTAACACTGACGAAATGGATAAGAAAATTACAAACGAAAATACGTCACAGAAGTTCAATGTGAAAACAGCAGGAAGTTCGACTACTATAGTGAATGAATTTGAGATGAAAAACTTTTAAAATCGTCGCGAGTATGAAAAAATTATCAACACGGTAAAGTTGCGTGTTTACATCAGCTTTCCACCGGTATATTACTTGCTCAATTCCGGTGAGAGTTCCGGTGAGTGGATGGAGATCTATGGGAAAAAAAAGCACGTGAAAAACAGAGTGAGGTTCAAGTAGACATGCCGAGAAGTTCAAATTCTTCACGCGGTGCATTTTCGAAGAATCTGTTTCGGGATAAAGACAGAACGAATGATCTCGCCATTTTTGAAATTACTTGAAAAAGGCTAGGAACCAGAGAAAACCATCAACATGAAAAAGTTCCGCATTTTCCTTAGCTTTTCAACAGTATATAATTTGCCCCATTCCGATAAAATTTGTAGAAATTATGATAAAAATATGTTTTAAGCTATTTTAAAAATAGACTTAAAACAGTAAGGAATTGGGAGAAACAATATATACAATAAAGTTTCGCATTTCCTCAAGCTTTCCAACGCCATATCATTTGCTACATTCGGACGTACGGTTAAAAAATTATCTTGAAAATACAAACTCCGTGCGACTTGTACCATTTTATAAATCACTTTTAAACCGTTCAAAATTGGAAAAAACTTTGAACATGAAAAAGTAGCGCATTTTCATAAGCTTTCCAACACCATATCATTTTCCTCAATTGGATTAGCCGTTTAGAAATTACATTGAAAATACGAACTCGGTTGTTCGGTTTGCAAAATTTTACAATTTTTTAAATTACTCTTTATGCATAGGGAATTAGAGAAAACTTTCAACATGTCGAAGGAGCGGTTTGGCAGCAGCTTTCCAATGCCATATTATTTACCTCATTTCAATAAATGGTTTAGAAATACGATCGAAAATACGATTCATGTTTTTTGTATGAAAAGAAAACGGTTTTCAAAACTGCTCTTAAACCGCTTACATTTTGCAAAAAATTTAACTTGGGTCATGATACTGGTGTCCATAGCTTTCCAACGGTATATCGCAAGTCTCATTTGGACACCTTTTAGCTGAAGTTCAACCTAGTACTCGGGGAAGGTCATGCGCGTTACTCGGGAAGTTCATGTTGTGATCAGAATATTATTCTGATCCCGTGATCAGAATAGTGTTTATGTATGTGTGTGTGTGTGTCTATATATATATATATATATATATATATATATATATATATATATATATATATAGTACTATATGATACTCCCTATATAAGGCTGGCCATAGTGGTGGTATCATAGCCGACGATGTCATGCACTCGGAAATAGCAAGTATATATGCTGATGTGGCAAAGAATTAAATATATATATAAAGAGGGTTAGAGTAACATATAGTAGGTAGATACCGTATCATGTTAAATGCGATGCTAATTTGTGTCATGCATGGCAATAAATATGACATATATATATATGATACTATACTCTATGTATTATACTATGCACTATAATTAAATAAAGTTAGTATCATATGTACGTATATTCATGATACTAGTATATGACACTCTCCACTATACTCATGATTTCTTACCGTGGAAAGAAAATTGGAGGCGAAACGATGAACTCATGTTTTCATTCGAACAAAAATATGATGTTAGGTAATGTAAATGTTTTCAAAGAGCACACGGTTCACTCACGAAAGCCGTGTGTCCACTAAACCGTGGCCGATGCCCCCTCTGCCACACGCGCGATTCGAGTCGTATGCGTTCGATTGGCCGTAACCCAAACCCCATGGATCGTGACGTCCGCACTGCTGGATTCTCCTTGATCGAACGACGAGCCTCATCCTTTCGACAACACATGTACATGTTTTCAAATAGCCCCTCCCAAAAATGTTTTCAAATAGCACACGATTCACACACGAAAGCCATGTGCCTACCAAACCGTGGTGATGCCCCTCGCCGCTGCTGCGTGTGATTCGAGTCATGCGCTCGATTGGCCGTAACCCAAACCCCACGGATCGTCACGCCCGCACCGCTGGATGCTCCCGGATCGAACGGCAATCCTCATCCCTTTCGACAGGAAATGCAGTCCGGCTAGGAATTGATTTATATGCAAACATGCACGGTAAATGCCAAAAAATGTCTTATATATAGCACACGAGACCTGAAATGCGCCAGCAAATCAAACCCATGGTAAAATTGTGATTGGTTTACGTGCGAAAAATTTAGATGAGAAACGATGAACTCACGTCTTCATTTCAAAATTAGTACGTCTTCATTTCAAATGAAATTATTCTGTTTGTGCACACGAGCGCTTAGAGGCAATCGTTTGCATAGGCCTTTCCACGCAGGCATGCATCGGGATATTTTTCACCCTTTTCACCTAGGCCGCCAACACCCCCCCCCCCACCGTCCGCCTGCGTTTCACTCAACTAGTCCACCCAATCTCCTTCGCCAGCTCCCCCCTCCACCATATGCACATCAAAACCCTCTCCGGCGCCGTGCTCACACTGGCCGTGTGCCCGCTCTTCGGCGTCAAGCCTACCTCCACTGCTGTTCCCAACACGCAGCGGCCCGCGCCTCGCCATCTTTGTTTTCTCGCCAGCCACCCTCGAGCATATTGGTGCAGTAACCCTCACCTCTCCTGTGGTCCGGCCGGGTTTGCATTAAGAAGCCTGTTAGTTATTGCTCTCCATCGCGGTGAAGCATATTTCCTCGCAATCCCTCTTCCAATTTCGTTCCGTATGTTCCCAAATTGGCTATAAAATAATGGAGAGCATATATATGTTCATTATCTACCTTCCTTACTACATATAAGCTTTATTTGTTCGTTACTGCCTATTTACAGATCGCGGGCCCCCGAGTCACACAAACTTAAAAAATTAGTTGTACATTTTCTAAATTATTGCATGGCATGTTTAGAAAGCTTGATACCAAGTTGTTAGTTTTATGCTTATCCTCCTTTCCTGAGTTTTGCATGTGTTCTCCCATAGATGCCGAGTAGCAGCGACAACACTCATTCAGGCCATGTATCTTCATCTGATTCAGACAACCCTAGGTCTTTAGAAGGTTGTGAGGGTTCAAGTAGTCTTGAACGGGATAGAGCTACAGCAATTACCCTTCCAGTCAGGACACGGAGGAACGCTCCAAGGAAGCCCACACACCAGCCTAAAGGTGCATATGAAGTAACCGAGATTGATTTAAAGTCCTGGGCTCCAACTAAACCAGATAAAGCACGCATGAGGTTCAGGAGTGTGTGTGGATTTGTTGGCAGAGGAAGGCTCAACATTAATCTGCCGGGGTTTCGGAAGGCTGACACAGAAACACGGCGAAGGATAGTCCGGGAGATCATGGATTACTTCAGCGTTCCAGAGCAGTGGAGAATGCAGGTGGAACACGCTGCACTGAAGAAGGCTAGGGATGCTTGGAGAAACTGGAAGCACGTGCTGTACAAGAAGAACTTGAGTGAAGGCAAGGACCCAATCCCCGCATAACCCCAAATTACAAAGGCAGACTGGGCATAATTCAAAAGGGTCAGGGCAACTCCAGAGTTTGCTGCGAAGAGTTTCAAGCAATCGGAACTTCAGAAGAAGAACATACACCCCCACCGTATGGGTGTGGCAGGATACTACGGCATGAAACTGATATGGGAACAGGAGGACAAAAAAGCAGTAGCGGCGGGTGGGAGCCCGGCCTTTAGTGAAATCAAGGGTGAACGCGCCAGAGACTACTTGCGGGCATGTGCAAAGAGGCGTGATGATGGAACTTATTACTTTGAAAACGCACGTGACGCCAAACTATATGAAGTGATGGTAGAGGCTTCCAAGATCCCTGGAAGGTTCTACAGGGACTCACTACAGGAACTCAGGGCCATGTGACATTCAGTCCATTGCTCTGGACACAAAAGAGCCCCCTGGCCGTGCAAGGGGTATAGGTGTTAATGTCCCACACAAGAGGGCTTTCACACTCAGCAGAGAAGAGAGGCTCAGCATGAAAAAAGCGAGGAGTGAAATGAAGCAGAATGCATTGGTTGAAAAGTTGAAGAAGGAGATATATCCGGCTGTTCGAAAGGATCTTTAGGAGTCAATGATGATGACGCAGAAGACTCTAACACTGACAAATAGCCAGCATATGGGAGGGGAGGTGGGCATGGATGATGCTGCTTATTATGCAACAACACTGAACAAGAGTAGCTGTGCATCAGCTGACCCCAGCAACACTGAGACTGCAGCTGCTTGTAATGATGTTATATCTGATCTATCTAGAATCAAAAACAGGCTGAAAGGCGTGCTTACACATTATGAAGGTACATCAAAATGTGCAACAGCCTGGGTTTGCCCACCCTTCTTGGAAGATGGCCTCTTCTTGGACAATGTGCCATTGAAGCCGGGCTGTGTGAAGTGCTACGTGACTGAAGTACAGCCTGGATTCAATGAATTTGCCCTGAAGAATGTCCTAGGAGACTTCGATGAGCAAAGGACCTTGGGAGAAACACTGTTACATCACATCCAATGGCCACGAAAGGAAATAGAGTTCATCGATGAGATTCCTGAAGCCCCGCCAAGAGCAACCACTGTTGCCCCTCAACCGGTGACGCTCTACTTGCCAGAGCAGCTCTCGCGGGCTGATGCATCAACCTGTGATCAGCCGGACCAACTGTGGCGTACAGGCCATGTCATCCTCCTCCCCAAAGCAGCCAGTGGAAAGGCCTACAACTGCTGATGACGCACCACCAGTTCAGATGCCGGCCGCTGAAGCAGCGGGAGGAGACCCAACTGCAGCACATGCTCAGCAGACCAACCTAGTGGAGCAGATCGCGATACCGATGTTACTGAACCGCTGCTAAGCGATCTATAGGTCCGAACCGATCGCTCATCACCGAGGGTCCGCAGCGTGTGATCAGCATACCAATGCGTCAAGACTTTCGCTCAAGAAACCAACGCATTGGCACGACCTCCTCAAAGACACCGACAAGTTGGCACCACCTGCGCAGAAACCCAACATCGCTTCAACGCATGGTCAGCAGTCCGATGCCTCTGCTCCTACAGCCCAGTAGTCCGTCACTGCAGCACCGCCAGCTCAGCGGTCCGGCATAGATAAACAGTTTGCTAAGAAGTCTGTCCAAGCTTCACCGTATGCTCGGCAGTCTACCGTGCAGGCAACTAGACGTTCTGCCAGAAATGCTTCAAGTACCAAGAAGGAAGTGGCCAAAAAGGCTACACCCATGACCACGAGGAAGCACAGCGGGAAAGTGAAGAGGAAATAGAACGATTGCCTCTTACTTAAAGCACTCATCGCCCAGAACCAAATTAACTGCAGCTTGTTCGAATCGAGGAGTAATATTATTTCTCACGCCATGGATGATGAAGAAGTAGAATTGTTGCTTGCTAAAAGAAAAGCAGACGTACTTGAAGCACACAATTACGTCCATGGTCAGCCATTTCTTGTTGGTGAATACTTTGATGAGTGCAGCACCAGTTGCCGCGAGTTACATGAATATTGCATGGATCAAATTTCAGAAGGTCATCACCATTTGCTAGTCCACTACAACAAAGATCATTTCCGACACGATGCTAGTTCCATCATTGTGAGTTTCGGGGACTTACATCTCTTCTTCAACTTCAATGTGCTCGATGCCACTCTTGTTAGATGCGTGATTTTGTAAGTACTTAACAAACTCTGATCAACTTCTCCATACAAGGCTGTAAATGATAAACAGCTAACTGCATTTTATTCCTCTCAGGGGATTGAACGCGCAGAGAAGACAAAGTGAGAGTGTGTATTTCATAGATCCTGCATTAGCAAATGGCACAACATTACATGAAAAGGACCAACGGGACTGGGCCGTTAACATGGTCGTCCGTATCTTCGAAAACACGTCCCATGCAGAATCATTTCTCTGACCATATCATGAAGGTAAGTCAAGTAAACAACCATGCATACACTGATTGTCTTTCAGATTTCGACATCATTTGTAAGTTCATGGCTTTCTTAATATGTAGCAATCACTAGATATTGGTATTCATTATTCCAAACAAGAACAAGTTTACTACATCGATTCTCTCAGAGAGTCAACAAACGCTCAGGACCTGACGCATCTTCAGCAATTCTTGGATAGGTATTGAATTCTATGATGTTGAAATTAATTTGCATTCATATCTGGTTCAATAATTGATGTTGTCAAAATTCATCATCATTTGCAGTGTGCTCGCATTGCGGGAAACTAAAACAGGGAACCTTTTCAAGAGGAAACTACCTCTGCAGCACGAGATCGTTTCTCCAGTAACACACTGAAAT
Organism: Aegilops longissima; assembly: GCA_021605205.1. NCBI lineage: Eukaryota > Viridiplantae > Streptophyta > Magnoliopsida > Poales > Poaceae > Aegilops > Aegilops longissima. The sequence continues at coordinate 661,799,257 of CM038682.1, read as the reverse complement.
CTATTATTTTCGGAAAATTTATCCAACAGTCTGCAAATACCTTTCCTTACGCTAGTCAAATGCTCAATCTTCTAAATAAACCTCTTTCTATTTTGTCCAAAGAAAAAAATAATACATCTAACACCGGTTAGGTTGTTCCTAACAGGACAAATACATGACTAATTTTGTACAAAAAATTCCAGTGTCCTCAGCAAGAAGCAAGGACCAACCTTTGTGGATACTATGTTTGCAGACACATGATCTCCATCTGCAAATCTGCTGATAGTTGTGACGATCCTCGCGAATTAGTACCGGTAAGTCTATCTTAATTAATATCTTCTACTCCACTCATATGGCACATTCTGATCTTAAAAATACTGCAGCTCATCATAAAACCGAGGACCCCTGAACCGCTCCCGGCTGGTGAATTGCTGATGGTTCAGAGATTTATCAGCGACTTCTTCCTGGATCACTACACCAATCCCACTGGTGATAATGAAGATTTCAGCATGCATTCTTCTGAAACATTGAGTAAGAGTTAGCCGCTAAACATATAACGCATGGATCCATTTTTTTCATCTAATGAGGTTTTAGTATTTCGTACACTATGATTAATTATGTAATGCATATATGTGTGGACAAATCATTGCAATTTAGCTACCACATGTTCAATTGCAATTTTTGCGAAATCTGATGAATGTTCTTCCTGTGGACACTATTTGTTCAATTGAATATTGTGGCGAATTTTCTTTTTGCGTGCCAATTCAAAATGGGATATTTATGCTTATTTGTTCAATTGAACATTGTGGCGAATTTGCTTTTTGCGTGCCGATTCAAAATGGGATATTTTTGTTTTAACCTGGCAATTGCTCCGCACACGGTTCAACTAAATGAGTGTGTGCGATCCACATCAAAAAGCATACGTCAATCGTATTGGAAATGTTAGTGATACACAACAGATCACAAATGATTTGCAGCGCTACTACGTGTGCGTAGGTTCTCCGTAACAGTTTGTGATATCGCGTTATCGCACACGAGAACTGGGGGTAAACCGTGCCCAATGCAAAATACAATCCCAGTCGTATTTTTTCAGGAAACGTGTGGGATCCCAAATGAAAAGCACACGTCACTCTTGCGGCAGCCGTCGGTGATACCTAACAAATCACAAACGGTCTGCAACACTTGTATGTGTGCGAAGGGGCTCCTGAACCGTTTGTGATAGAACATTATCATAGACGGTAATTGTTGGAAAACATGTGCGATGGAGTCTAGCATGGCAGACGGGTTACGCAGAAAACTCGTGTGCGATAGGGCACAAATCACACACAGTTCATATGTTGGCCCATGTGCCTTACATACTGTTTCCCAAATGGTTCGTTACGATAGACCGTATGGTTTCACTGCGTCATTAGAAACGCTTAATCACCGATACCACACGTGCGAAAGAATTTACTGTGTGCTGCATCGCACACGATTACATTTTGGAAGGCCTCTGGATCGTTGTTCCATATCCCCGACGGTTTCTGGGTCGTGTGGGAAGGACTCCCTATCGCACACACTCACTTGGCGATGGTTCCGAAGGCCATCGCGGAAAGGGATAAAAAACCGTTTGTTTAGGACCGACGCGCACCAGTGTGTAGTCATGACCGAGACACCTCTCCGGTCCATAACCAATAGTGGGACCTGGATGCCCATATTGGTTCCGACATATTCCACGAAAATCTTTATCGGTCAAACTTTTATGACAACATATGTAGTTACCTTTGTCCATCGGTATGTTACTTGCTCGAGATTCGATCGTCAATATCTTCATACCTAGTTCAATCTCATTACCGGAAACTCTCTTTACTCGTTCCGTAATACATCATCTCGTAACTAACTCCTTAGTCACTTTGCTTGCAAGCTTCTTGTGATGATGTATTACCGAGAGGGCCCAGAGATACCTCTCCGTTACGCGGAGTGACAAATCCCAATCTTGATTCACGCCAACTCAACAGACACCTTCGGAGATACCTGTAGAGCATCTTTATGATCACCCAGTTACATTGTGACATTTGATAGCACACAAGCTATTCCTCCGGTATCCAGGAGTTGCATGATCTCATGGTCGAAGAAACATGTATTTGACATTAAGAAAGTAGTAGCAATAAACTGAAAGATCATATGATATGTTAACGGTTGGGTCTTGTCCATCACATCATTCTCCTAATGATGTGATCCCGTTATCAAATGACAACTCATGTCTATGGTTAGGAAACGTTAACCATCATTGATCAATGAGCTAGTCTAGTAGAGGCTAACTAGGGACACAGTATTTGTTTATGTATCCACACATGTATTTAAGTTCCTAGTCAATACAATTCTAGCATGAATAATAAACCTTTATCGTGAATAAGGAAATATAATAATAACAACTTTATTATTGCCTCTAGGGCATATTTTCACCAGTCTCCCACTTGCGCTAGAGTCAATAATCTAGTTCACATCGCCATGTGATTAACACCCAGAGTTCACATCGCCATGTGACTAATACCCAAAGAGTTTACACTACTGCAGGATGTTGCTAACGCGACACTACGATCAGAGACCCTTCGACGAAACTGTGTGCGGTGCAATAATCGCAAACGGTGGTGTAAAAGAACCGTCAAAAAAGGTGCAAAACTTTGTGATGGCGGAGCCATCAAACATGGTTCAAATTTTAGTTGTGTGTGCGATGCAGGGCATACGGTTCAGTTCAATGAACTATTTGCGATGAGGCGGAACAAAAGAAACGGGCAGCGAGATGAAGGCATGTGCAATATACAACATACGGTTCACTCGGATTAACTGTTTGTGATGAGGAGGAACAATAGAAACAGGCTGCTAGATAAATGTGTTTGCGATTGAGGGCATACACTTCAGAAGGATTAACTGTTTGCGATTAGGCAACAAAACAGAAACGGATCAGCCAGATCAAACTATTTATGATTGATGGCATACACTTCACACAGATGATAGATGAACTGTTTGCGATTAGCCATAACAAACTGAAACAGTTAGATAGATCAACGTGTGTGCGCTAGACGCGCACACACATTCTAATTAAAAGAAGTGTGTGTGATGGTAATAACGAGCGCACATGGTTGTTGGAACAAGACGTGTGCTGACATTGCCTATTGCGGTGCACCCTATGGTGCAAATGCCACGTACGCGGCCGAGAAGGCGTACGTGCCCACGTTACGCCTTCCGGGAATAGTACCGCACTTATAACCGTCAATAAATTTTGAGCCCGCGTCCCTTCACATTCCAAATTGCAAACCTGTTCGCACCGATCAAAACCTAAACGGTTTCCCACTTAGGAGCGTATTAGTACTTGGTTATAAATACTACTACTCCAAGATGACTGCATATTCCTCCTCAACTCCTCATCCACAAAAACAAACAAGTCATTCATCATCGTTCCCTTGCGTCTGCCATGGCCAGCGTGAGTTCTGGGTCGAGAGATTGCCACCAGGGAGATGTGAGAATGGAAGCGGAAGCACGAGAGATGTCCCGCCTCGCCGCAAACGCAGCCGGCATGTCCCGCCGTGCGGCCGTAGCAGCACAGAGGTCCCGCCGCAGCGCCGAAGCAGCACGGAGGTCCCGCCGCGCTGTCGGTGCAGCAAACTGGTCCGGCCGCGCCGCCGAAGCAGAAGAGATGTCCCACCGCGCCGTGAATGCATCAGAGATGTCCTCCGGGGCCGCGGCGACCTGGGAAAATGTCTCGCGGGCAGGCGAGGACTCTTACAAGCCAAGCGGATGCATGCGATCATCCATAGCCAGATGGATCAGATCTCTGGCTGGGCGAGGTTGCAGGACAACATGAAAGCCTCTTTTGAACAGGCTACCGGTGTCATCCGGCAACTAAATGAGAGCAATGCGAAGCTCCTGGCCGAGCGCGACCTGCTGAGGACGAAGATCGTCAGAAGTGCGGAGCAGCAGGAGGAGACCACTACCTTGTTGAAGAGGACCGGCGTCATCGTCGAGAAACTTATGGACGAGAATGCTATGTTGCGCATCGAGCGTAGAAGGCTGGTGGAGGAAACCGTGGATGCTCTCAAGCAGTATCTTGAGGACAAGAAAGAGCTCATAGCCGCTCACCGTGGAGACTAGTTCCCGCGGCCTGCAGCAACACATCAAGAAAGTAGAGATCAACGAGCCAGATCGTTGTCTTCCTTCTTCTTTTGCCCTTGTGTATTTCGGGTGTTGCCGTATGTGGATTTTTTAATTATGTTCCTAAATATGTAAGACAATTATTATCCACTGTCATCGTCCTTATATTCATCATGCTTGCTATAACTCGAAGTCGATGCTATATAGGTCCGTCGGATCTTACATCAAGATCCATGCAAAACTTTTTTTCAGATTATCATTTTTCTCTCTTAAATCTCAGTCCAGTGAGACATATAGCCACGCGTAGAACAGGGGCTCGGGCGCCATTAATGGAGACGTTGGGAGGGAGGTGCGTAGAGGGTAGAGGTCAAAGGCTCTCCTCCTGATGAGTACGCGCAGGGTCTGATCGCACGCCTCCGGTACTCAAATAGCTACCCCGCATGGCACCTCCTAGCGAATAAAAAAGGGGACGTGTGTCGACACGTAATTGGTAAGTAGAGCGCTCACGGTTTCAATAATACTTGTGCTTCCGATTTGTAATGTGAAAGCACTTGTTCCAAAATTACTTTGTTGATTGCTAATGTGTGCGCTTTTGCAAATCGGACAGAAAAATTACCACAACATGTTGGTGCCATGTCATGACACCATGCCAAGTTTCATTATTTTTAGGCGTGTTTTGCATTTACATGAATTAAAAAACCAAGTTTCTTAATCTTTCCGGCCGAGCCACGACGCCCAGATGTTTGAATTTTATTTCCGTTTCTTGCATGGGACCTAGAAATTCACCCAAGGACACACATGTGATTTTTCAACCAACATTGGTGCACTGGAGCATGTGCTTGTAGTTCAAATTTGAATTATGCACATTAAATGCCCAAATACTCAATTAATGTATAAAAAGGCCAAACGAATCCGAAATAATTCCAAAATTTAGCACGATACTTTTATTTGGTCTAATCTGCCTGTGTAAAAAAATTAAGGCGGGAGAAGGAAGTGTAGGTATGTATGTCGTTTCACACACGGAGGTGACACGTTCCCTCTCGGAACCACGAGAAGGAAGCTCCGGTTTGGAAGAAGCTTACACCAAAGCTTGTCCCAATTCGGCCAAAAAAATTACCGCAGCATGTTGGTGCCATGTCATGACACCGTGCCAAGTTCCATGATTTTAAGGCATGTTTTGGATTTACACGAATTAAAAAACCAAGTTTCTCAATCTTTACGGCGGAGGCACGACGCCCAGATGTTTGAATTTCATTCACATTTCTTGCATGAGACCTAGAAATTCACCCCAAGGACACACATGTGATTTTTCAACCAACTTTGGTGCACTGGAGCATTTGCTTGTAATTCAAATTTGAATTACGCACATTAAATGCACAGAAACTCAATTAATGTATAAAAAAGGCCAAACGAATCCGGAATAATTCCAAATTTTAGCATGATACTTCTATTCGGTCTAATCTGCTTGTGTAAAAAATTAAGGCGGGGGAAGGCGGTGTACGTATGTCGTTTCGCACACATAGGTGATGTCTACTATGCAACCTTCTCCTTGTAGACGTTGTTGGGCCTCCAAGTGCAGAGGTTTGTAGGACAGTAGCAAATTTCCCTCAAGTGGATGACCTAAGGTTTATCAATCCGTGGGAGGCATAGGATGAAGATGGTCTCTCTCAAACAACCCTACAACCAAATAACAAAGAGTCTCTTGTGTCCCCAACACACCCAATACAATGGTAAATTGTATAGGTTCACTAGTTCGGCGAAGAGATGGTGATACAAGTGCAATATGGATGGTAGATATAAGTTTTTGTAATCTGCAAATATAAAAACAGCAAGGTAACAAGCGATAAAAGTGAGCGTAAACAGTATTGCAATGCTAGGAAACAAGGCCTAGGGTTCATACTTTCACTAGTGCAAGTTCTCTCAACAATAATAACATAATTGGATCATATAACTATCCCTCAACATGCAACAAAGAGTCACTCCAAAGTCACTAATAGCGGAGAACAAACGAAGAGATTATGGTAGGGTACGAAACCACCTCAAAGTTATTCTTTCCAATCAATCTGTTGGGCTATTCCTATAAGTGTCACAAACAGCCCTAGAGTTCGTACTAGAATAACACCTTAAGACAAAAATCAACCAAAACCCTAATGTCACCTAGATACTCCAATGTCACCTCAAGTGCCCGTGGGTATGATTATACGATATGCATCACACAATCTCAGATTCATCTATTCAACCAACACATAGAACCTCAAGGAGTGCCCCAAAGTTTCTACCGAAGAATCAAGACGAGAACGTGTGCCAACCCTTATGCATAGGTTCATGGGCGGAACCCGCAAGTTGATCACCAAAACATACATCAAGTGAATCACGTGATATCCCATTGTCACCACAGATACGCACGGCAAGACATACATCAAGTGTTCTTAAGTCATTAAAGACTCAATCCCATAAGATTACTTCAAAGGGAAAACTCAATCCATTACAAGAGAGTAGAGGGGGAGAAACATCATAAGATCCGACTATAATAGCAAAGCTCGCGATACATCAAGATCGTGCCAAATCAAGAACACGAGAGAGAGAGAGATAGAGAGAGAGAGATAGAGAGAGAGAGAGAGAGAGAGAGATCAAACACATAGCTACTGGTACATACCCTCAGCCCCGAGGGTGAACTACTCCCTCCTCATCATGGAGAGCACCGGCATGATGAAGATGGCCACTGGTGAGGGTTCCCCCCTCCGGTAGGGTGCCAGAACAGGGTCCCGATTGACTTTTGGTGGCTACAGAGGCTTGCTGCGGTGGAACTCCCGATCTATTCTGTTCCCCAAAGTTTTTAGGGTATATGGGAATATATAGGTGAAATAAGTACGTCAGGGGAGCCATGAGGGGCCCACGAGGGTGGAGGGCGCGCCCTAGGGGGGTGGGCGCGCCCCCTATCTCGTGGCTCCCTCGTTTCTTTCCTGACATGCACTCCAAGTCTATCGGGTAGCTTTCCTTCCAAAAATAACTTCTCCAGAAGGTTTCATTCCGTTTCGACTCCGTTTGATATTCCTTTTCTTCAAACATTGAAACAAGGGAAAAACAGAACTGCTTTGGGCTCTGGGTCAATAGGTTAGTCCCAAAACTAATATAAAAGTGTAAAATAAAGCCCATAAACATCCAAGATGGATAATATAATAGCATGAATACTTCATAAATTATAGATACGTTGGAGACGTATCAGCATCCCAAGCTTAATTCCTGCTCGTCCTCGAGTAGGTAAATGATAAAAGAAATAATTTATGAAGTGTGAATGCTAGTAGGTGCATAAGTTTGATCAATGATAATTTCAATCACCTTTTCTAGCATCATTATATGTCATAACAGTAGCTAAACTCATAGAACTTTGCATGATCAAGTAACAAACTATTCACATGTTAAAGCATAGATCATAAACTTTCTTGAAAACTAACAAACAGTTTTCAGTCATCAAACAAATGCAATTCATCTTATTTTCAGGAAGGGTCTATGTCAGAGCTTTGATTCAGCAAACTTCACATATTCAACTATCATATAGTCTTCCATGATTGCTACCACTCAAAGCATATTTTTAGAACAAATAGTATTCATCGAACACAGAGAAAGATAGGGGCTTAATGTTTCGCCTCCCAACCTTTTACCTCAAGGGTAATGTCAACAGTAATAATTCATGCTCAAATATATTTGAATGACCATATATGCCTAGATATTTCCATCACATGATGCTTGCCAACTAAAGAGTAGGTTGGAATGAGAAGGAATACTACTGACTCTTGCATAAAAGTAAAAGATAGGCCCTTCGCAGAGGGAAGCAGGGATTTGCAGAGGTGCCAGAGCTCGAAGCAAAAATAGAGATGAAAATAATTTTGAGAGGTATGCTTTCATTGTCAACATAAGGACCAAGAGTTCCCAATATCTTCCATACTACATACATTATAGGCGGTTCTCAAACAGAAAGGTAAAGATTTTTACTCCCCCTCCACCAACAATCATCAATCCATGGCTTGCCCGAAACAACGGGTGCCTCCAACTAACATCAATCCTGGGGGATTTTTGTTTGCAATTATTTTTGATTTGATTTCGATCTTTTGATCATGGGACTGGGCATCCCAGTTACCAGCCATTTTCTCGTGAATGATGAGCGGAGTCCATTCATCGTGAGAATAACCCACCTAGCATGGAAGATACTGCTAGCCCCTAGTCGCTACATGAGTGATTCGGGCATACAAAACATATTATTATTTGAAGGTTTAGAGTTTGGCACATGCAAATTTACTTGGAATGGCAGGTAAATACCGCATATAGGTAGATATGGTGGACACTCATGGAAGAAACTTGGTTCAAGGAATTTGGATGCACAAGCAGTATTCCCGCTTAGTACAGATATTTTGGCTAGCAAAGGATTCTAAATAGCAAGCACCACATGTTAGAGGATCCATAACAATATAACTTCTATAATATACCCAAGCATAACTCATTATGTTGTCTTCCTTGTCCAACTTCAACTAATTTGCTCAGGTTTGAAAATAATTAATGGGGATCACAATCATAGAATATGTCCAAGATAGTATATTTATATGTGAAATCTCTCTTCCTTCAATATTCTTTCATGAATTGTTCAAGTGACCAATACAATGTTTGCTAACTTTCAATAAATTTACCACCTCTACTTCTTATATGTGAAGGCATTACTCCCCATGGGAAAGGCATATGAAACATATATAATTTCAGATTTATGACATTCAAATCATTTGACTATTTACTCATAGGATATAAGTGAAGCACACGAGTAAATGACAAACTACTCCGAAAGATAAAAGTAAAGATCAATGAGTAGTCGAATAATTATGTAACTATGTGAAGACTCTCTCTCATTTAAGAATTTAAGATCTTGATATTTTATTCAAACAGCAAGCAAAACAAAATAACATGACATTTCAAGGATAGTACTCATCATGTGAAGAAGCAAAAACTTAGGCTCAACCGATACTAACCGATAATTGTTGAAGAAGAAAGGTGGGATGCCTACCGGGGCATCCCCAAGCTTAGATGCTTGAGACTTCTTGAAATATTATCTTGGGGTGCCTTGGGCATCCCCAGGCTTGAACTTTTGCGTCTCCTTAATTCCTCTCATAGCACGGTCTACCTAAATCTCAAAAGCTTCATCCACACAAAACTCAACAAGGACTCGTGAGATAGGTTAGTATAAACCAATGCAAAAACTTTATCATACTCTACTGTAGCAAATCACTAAAATTATTATTCAATATTGAATACTAAATGCCTCTGCATATTTAATACTCCTATCCTCAAATAGAATCATTAAACAAGCAAACATATGCAAACAATGCAAACATAACAGCAATCTGCCAAAACAGTACAGTCTGTAAAGAATGCAAGATTCATCATAATTCCCTAGCTACAAAAATTATGAAAAAAATGCCAATGTAGTAAATTTATCAGAGCTTATTATGCAAAAGGTTTCAACATTTTATCACATTCTGACTTTTCTAGGGAATTTTCTCAACAGCGGTAAACTTTATGTTTTGAAACAGCAACATGTATACTTGCAAAATAAGCATGGTAAAGGCTATCCTTGACATTTTTATTGAAAATAAAGATGCAAAACATTATTCTAAATAACAGAAAGCAAAACAAAAGAAAATAAAATGATGCTCCAAGCAAAACACATATCATGTGGTGAATAAAAATATAGCTCCAAGTAAAATTACTGATGAACGAAGACGAAAGAGGGGATGCCTTTCGGGGCATCCCCAAGCTTAGACGCTTGGTTATCCTTGAATATTACCTTGGGGTGCCTTGGGCATACCCAAGCTTAGGCTCTTGCCACTCCTTATTCCGTAGTCCGTAGAATCTTTACTCAAAACTTGAAAACTTCACAACACAAAACTTAACAGAAAATCTCGTGAGCTCCGTTAGCGAAAGAAAACAAAAACCACTTCAAGGTACTGTAATGAACTCATTATTTATTTATATTTCTGTTAAACCTACTGTATTCCAACTTCTCTATGGTTTATAAACTATTTTACTAGCCATAGAGTCATCAAAATAAGCAAGCAACACAATGAAAACAGAATCTGTCAAAAACAGAACAGTCTGTAGTAATCTGTATCAAACATATACTTCTGGAACTCCAAAAATTCTAAAATAAATTGGTGGACCTGAGGAATTTGTCTAGTAATCATATGCAAAAATAATCAACTAAATAGCACTCTCCAATAAAAAGTTTTAGCTAATCTCGTGAGCGCTAAAGTTTCTGTTTTTTACAGCATGATAATAAAGACTTCACCCAAGTCATCCCAAAGGTTCTACTTGGCACAAACACTAATTAAAACACAAACCACATCTAAACAGAATCTAGATGGATTATTTATTCCTAAACAGAACCAAAAAGCAAGAAACTAAAATAAAATTGGGTTGCCTCCCAACAAGCGCTATCGTTTAACGCCCCTAGCTAGGCATGATGATTTCAATGATGCTCACATAAAAGATAAGAATTGAAACATAAAGAGAGCATAATGAAGAATATGACTATCTCATTTAAGTATAACCCACTTCCTATGCATAGGGATTTTGTGAGCAAACAACTTATGGGAACAAGAATCAACTTGCATAGGAAGACAAAACAAGCATAACTTCAAAACTTTAAGCACATAGATAGGAAACTTGATATTATTGCAATTCCTACAAGCATATATTCCTCCCTCATAATAATTTTCAGTAGCATCATGAATGAATTCAACAATATAACCAGCACCTAAAGCATTCTTTTCATGATCTACTTGCATAGAAATTTTATTACTCTCCACATAAGCAAAATTCTTCTCTTTCGGAATAGTAGTGGGAGAAAACTCAACAAAACAACTATCATGTGTTTGAAAATTAAGATCAAGATGACAAGTTTCATGGTTATCATTATTCTTTAAAGCATACATGTCATCACAATAATCATCATAGATAGGAGGCATGCTTTCATCATAGTAATTTTGCTCATCAAAGCTTGGGGGACAAAAAATATCATCTTCATCAAACATAGCTTCCTCAAGCTTGTGGCTTTGCATATCATTAGCATCATGGATATTCAAGGAATTCATACTAACAACATTGCAATCATGCTCATCATTCAAAGATTTAGTGCCAAACATTTTAATGCATTCTTCTTCTAACACTTTGGCACAATTTTCATTTCCATCATACTCACGAAAGATATTAAAAAGATGAAGCGTATGAGGCAAACTCAATTACATTTTTTTGTAGTTTTCTTTTATAAACTAAACTAGTGCTAAAACAAGAAAAAAAAATATTCGATTGCAAGATCTAAAGATATACCTTCAAGCACTCACCTCCCCGGCAACGGCGCCAGAAACTGCTTAATGTCTACTACGCAACCTTCTCCTTGTAGACGTTGTTGGGCCTCCAAGTGCAAAGGTTTGTAGGACAGTAGCAAATTTCCCTCAAGTGGATGACCTAAGGTTTATCAATCCGTGGGAGGCGTAGGATGAAGATGGTCTCTCTCAAACAACCCTGCAACCAAATAACAAAGAGTCTCTTATGTCCCCAACACACCCAATACAATGGTAAATTGTATAGGTGCACTAGTTCGGCGAAGAGATGGTGATACAAGTGCAATATGGATGGTAGATATAGGTTTTTGTAATCTGAAAATATAAAAACAGCAAGGTAACAAGCGATAAAAGTGAGCATAAACGGTATTGCAATGCTAGGAAACAAGGCCTAGGGTTCATACTTTCACTAGTGCAAGTTCTCTCAACAATAATAACATAATTGGATCATATAACTATCCCTCAACATGCAACAAAGAGTCACTCCAAAGTCACAATAGCGGAGAACAAACAAAGAGATTATGGTAGGGTACGAAACCACCTCAAAGTTATTCTTTCCAATCAATTCGTTGGGCTATTCCTATAAGTGTCACAAACAGCCCTAGAGTTCGTACTAGAATAACACCTTAAGACACAAATGAACCAAAACCCTAATGTCACCTAGATACTCCAATGTCACCTCAAGTATCCGTGGGTATGATTATACGATATGCATCACACAATCTCAGATTCATCTATTCAACCAACACATAGAGCCTCAAAGAGTGCCCCAAAGTTTCTACCGGAGAATCAAGACGAGAACGTGTGCCAACCCCTATGCATAGGTTCATGGGCGGAACCGGCAAGTTGATCACCAAAACATACATCAAGTGAATCACGTGATATCCCGTTGTCACCACAGATACGCACGGCAAGACATACATCAAGTGTTCTTAAGTCATTAAAGACTCAATCTGATAAGATTACTTCAAAGGGAAAACTCAATCCATTACAAGAGAGTAGAGGGGGAGAAACATCATAAGATCCAACTATAATAGCAAAGCTCGCGATACATCAAGATCATGCCAAATCAAGAACACGAGAGAGAGAGAGAGATCAAACACATAGCTACTAGTACATACCCTCAGCCCCGAGGGTGAACTACTCCCTCCTCGTCATAGAGAGCGCCGGGATGATGAAGATGGCCATCGGTGAGGGTTCCCCCCTCCGGCAGGGTGCCGGAATAGGGTCCCGATTGACTTTTGGTGGCTACAGAGGCTTGCGGCGGCGGAACTCCCGATCTATTCTGTTCCCCGAAGTTTTTAGGGTATATGGGAATATATATATATATATATATATATATATATATATATATATATATATATATATATATATATATATATATATAGGTGAAAGAAGTACGTCAGGGGAGCCACGAGGGGCCCACGAGGGTGGAGGGCGCGCCCTAGGGGGGTGGGCGCGCCCCCCTACCTCGTGGCTCCCTCATTTCTTTCCTGACGTGCACTCCAAGTCTATCGGGTAGCTTTCCTTCCCAAAATAACTTCTCCAGAAGGTTTCATTCCATTTCGACTCCGTTTGATATTCCTTTTCTTCGAAAAACTGAAACAAGGGAAAAAACAGGAGCTGGCATTGGGCTCTGGATCAATAGGTTAGTCCCAAAAATATATAAAAGTGTAAAATAAAGCCCATAAACATCCAAGAGGGATAATATAATAGCATGAATACTTCATAAATTATAGATACATTGGAGACGTATAAAGAGGTGACACGTTCCCTCTCGGAACCACGAGCCTTCTTGAGGTAAGCTCCGGTTTGCAAGAAGTTTACACCAAAGCCTGTCCCAATTCGGCCAAAAAAATTACCGCAGCATGTTGGTGCCATGTCATGACACCATGCCAAGTTTCATGATTTTCAGGCGTGTTTGGATTTACAGGAATTAAAAAACCAAGTTTCTCAATCTTTCCGGCCGAGCCACGACGCCCAGATGTTTGAATTTCATTCCTATTTCTTACATGGGACCTAGAAATTCACCCAAGGACACACATGTGATTTTTCAACCAACTTTGGTGCACTGGAGCATGTGCTTGTAGTTCAAATTTGAAATATGCACATTAAATGCCCAAAAACTCAATTAATGTATAAAAAAGGCTAAACGAACGAAGAATAATTCCAAAATTTAGCACGATACTTCTATTTAGTCTAATCTGCCTCTGTAAAAAAATTAAGACGGGAGAAGGCAGTGTACTTATGTATGTCGTTTTGCACACGGAGGTGACACGGTTCCTCTCCAAACCACGAGCCTTCTTGAGGGAAGCTCCGGTTTGCAAGAAGCTTACACCAAAGCTTGTCCCAATTCGGCCAAAAAAATTACCGCAGCATGCTAGTGCCATGTCATGACACCGTGCCAAGTTTCATGATTCTCAGGCGTGTTTTGGATTTACAAGAATTAAAAAACCAAGTTTCTCAATCTTTGCGGCCGAGGCACGACACCCAGATGTTTGAATTTCATTCTCATTTCTTGCATGGGACCTAGAAATTCACCCTAAGGACACACATGTGATTTTTCAACCAGCTTTGGTGCACTGAAGCATGTGCTTGTAGTTCAAATTTGAATTATGCACATTAAATGCCCATAAACTCAATTAATGTATAAAAAAGGTCAAACGAACCCGAAATAGTTCCAAAATTTAGCACGATACTTCTATTTGGTCTAATCTGCCTGTGTAAAAAATTAAGGCGGGAGAAGACAGTGTCCATATGTCGTTTCGCACACGGAGGTGACACGTTCCCTCTCGGAACCACGAGAGGGAAGCTCCGGTTTGCAAGAAGCTTACACCAAAGCTTGTCCCAATTCGGCCAAAAAATTACCGCAGCATGTTGGTGCCATGTCATGACACCATGCCAAGTTTCATGATTTTCAGGCATGTTTTCGATTTACAGGAATTAAAAAACCAAGTTTCTCAATCTTTTCGGCCGAGCCACGACGCCCAGATGTTTGAATTTCATTCCCATTGCTTGCATGGGACTTAGAAATTCACCCAAGGACACACATGTGATTTTTCAACCAACTTTGGTGCACTGGAGCATGTGCTTATAGTTCAAATTTGAATTATGCACATTAAATGCACAGAAACTCAATTAATGCATAAAAATGCCAAACGAACCCGGGATAATTCCAAATTTAAACATGACAGTCATGTACTAGTTGCATGTTCACTGTACGTAAATGTTCTAGCAATTCAAACACCATCCTTTCCCTCCGTAACACCATTTTGTCTTTTTGAAACATAAGAAAAAAAATCAGGTATACCACAAACAGTTTACTAGAAAGAATCATGTGGGATGCGATATAAAATATCTTGGCGCACCGTCTTGTCTGGCTTACGCAGGAAGCTTCGTCGTCTACAGTCCATCGTCCCCGCTTGAACCATACTTGCGCACCAATTTCTCGCGGCACCGAGCAAATTTTTTTTGCCACCGCGGAAATATCTATCTCCCTGCCCCCTCCATCCCACCAAAAGCCACATTTCCACTGTTCCTCCTTGCTTTTCAAGTTCAAACCTTCACTGCTGCTTACTGGCAGCTCAGCCTCCTCGCCGGTGACCCTTCTTCTTGCAGCGCCGCCTCCTCGCCGCCGACCCTTCTTCTTGCTGCGCGGCCTCGTCGATATGGGCAGGTAATCCACACCCCACCCACACCATGCTCCTCCTTTCTTGTCCCACATGCCCCGACCGACGGTGCTACACCTTCCACCGAAATCACTGCCCCCTCCTCCAATTAAGCACCGCCCACAGCCATTTTGCACGTAGTATAACGTGGAGCTCAATAGCATGCGGCCACACGTGTGCACGAGGTCGCTATGGCTGCCATGTGTGCCGACCGCCAGATCTTGGAGGAGCACCTCGTCTTCGAGGCCACCGTCGACACTGCCACGCGGTTGTCTACTTTAAAATACAGTTCGTGATGTTTTCTCGAGGCCACTGCCAGTTCCTTCTAGTGATTTGTCCTCTATAATGTTAATATGCAACCTGATGTTCAGTTAACAGTTTGGTCCTCTGAAATGTAATGTTCAGTTAACACTTTGGTCCAACAATTGCTACATTTCGTAGTACTGTTCTCAAGCATTTTGTGACGCCCCGATTTAATCGTACACTAATCATGCACGCAAATGTGTACGATCAAGATCGTGGACTCACGGAAGATATCACAACACAACTCTACAAATAAAATAAGTCATACAAGCATCATAATACAAGCCAGGGCCTCGAGGGCTCGAATACAAGTGCTCGATCATAGACGAGTCGTGGAAGCAACAATATCTGAGTACGACATAAGTTAAACAAGGTGCCATAAGATGGCTAGCACAAACCGGGATACGATCGAAGAGGACAGGCCTCCCGCTCGGGATCCTCCTAGGTCACTCCCGGTCGTCGCCGCGGGCTGCACGTAGTAGGCGCCCGAGTAGTAGTCGCCGAGGCGGTGGCGCCGCCTCTGGCTCCATCGTCGATTGCAGCAATCGAGTAGAGATAGGGAAAAGGGGAACAAGGCAACCGTGAGTACTCATCCAAAGTACTCGCAAGCAAGGAGCTACACTACTTATGCATGGATATATGGGTAAAGGCCATATCGGTGGACTGAACTGCAGAATGCCGTAATAAGAGGGGATAGCTAGTCTTAACGAAGACTACGCTTCGACACCGGTCCGGCAATGCATGTAAGAGGACAACGAAGTCCCCAAGTAACATCATATAGCAATAATCCTACCCGCAATCCCTCGCCATAACCCCGAGCGAGAGCGACCACCGGTTGTATCCGCACTTGAAGGGTGTGTTTTATCAAGTATCCGGTTCTAGTTGTCATAAGCTCAAGGTACAACTCCAAGTCGCCACATTATCAAGATCACGGCTATCCGAATAGATTAACTTCCTGCAGGGTGCACCATCTTACCCAAAGACGCTTGATCCCATTTGGCCGGACACACTTTCGGGGTCATGCCCGCCGCCAGAAGATCAACACGCCGCAGCCCCACCTAGGCACAACAGAGGCCAGACGCAGGTCTAAACCTAAGCGCCGCAGAAGTGCAGGCCCATCGCCTCGAGCACACCAAGACGTTATAGGGCGGCCGAAGCAGCACCTAGCCTAACAGCGTCCAGTCCAATCCGGCGCTACGCGCTCCGTCAGCCGACGTCTCAAGTGCTTGGCCGATACCACGACGCCGGATACCCATAACTACTCCCCGTAGATGGTTAGTGCGTATAAGCTCGTAGCCAACCCAGATCAAATACCAAGACCTCGTTAAGTGTGTTAAGTAACGCGAACGCTGAACAGGCCAGGCCCACCTCTCTCCTAGGCGGTCTCAACCTGCCTGCCGCTCCGCCACAAAGATCCACTCATGGTGCTCCATCACCGACCCGACTTTAGTCTCACATGTATCATGTATAAAGTATATAGTATATACCGTGATCAACTCCCGAGTGATCACGGCCCGATAGTATAGCACTGCAGCATGCACAAGTATGTAGGGCCACAGATGAAAGTACTAGCATCCTATACTAAGCATATAGGATTGCGGTAAGGTAACAATGGTTACAAGGACAAAGCTATGCAGCAAGATAGGAGTAACTCAAAGCAGTAATATGCTATGCTACTCTAATGCAAGCAAGTGTAGATAAGAGTAAGCGATATCCGTAATCAAGGGGGCTTGCTGGTTGCTCGCAAGAGAGAGGGTCACAAGATTGTAGTCGAACTGGCAACCGCAAATGTCGGTCTCGTAGTCTACCAAGAGAAGAGGGGAAGAAACAATGAATACACGGTAATGAGATGCATAACGATGCATGACATGCCAAGAAGCGATGCTAGGCGTGCCCTAACGTGGTAAGAAGGGTACTGGTTTAGGGGAAAGCATCAGGAAGTTATCCTGCCTCCGGACGTCTGTCGACAGATGAACCGGAGGAGAAAGTTTGCAGGTTCGATAGGTTAGAGACGTGTGGTGGACGAACGGCTGCGATCCGGATTCGTCTCGTCGCTCTGAGCAACTTTCATGTTGAAATTATTTTAATCCGGATTACGGATTAAAAGATATGATTTATAAAAGATTTTGTTAATTTCGGAATTTTAATTAATTATTTAATTAATTTCGAAATTGCAATTATGACATCAAGATGATGTCATGCCGACGTCATCGACCAACAGGTTGACTAAGTCAACCCCGGCGTGTGGGTCCCGCATGTCATTCACTAATGGCTAATTAACCTAATCGATTAATTAACCTTAGTTAATTAAGTTAATTAATAATTAGTGTTAATTAACTCGAATTAATTAGTTTAATTAATTACCCAATTAATTTAACTAATGATTAGGTTTAACTAATCCGAATTAATTAGTTTAATTAATTACTCAATTAATTAATTAACTAATTATTTAGTAATTAATTTAGTTCATTTATTTCCATTTTTAGTTCGGTTTTAATTAAAACGTTCTTTGTGGGGTGGGGCCCCACGCCACGCCCATGGCCAAATGGGCGGTGGGTGCAGGCGTTGCCGATTCGGCACCTAACCAGGCCCGGTTGGGGGCGGCGCGATCCGAGGCGGATCGAGGCGGGCGGCCGGAGGCCGGCCGAGGCGCCTGGCCCGGCGGTGAGCGGCGCCATGTGAGCGAGGCGACAGGCGGGGTTGGCGGGTTCGGCCGGGCCGAGCCTTGTGGGTGGGGGAGGAACGAGGGCTCGGGGCGAGGGCGCCGAACGGGCGGGCTCGGTCGGAGGGAAGGGTTCGGGAGCGCTGCCGGGACGCCGGAGGTGTCGCCGTCGGAGGGAGGGAAGGGGGCGCGATCCAGCGGTGGCCGGGCCGGTCGGGACCACGGCGGCCGGATCCGGCAGGGGGGAGGAAGGAGAGGATCGGGGAGGGTGGCGTCGGTGCAGCAGCCGCTGGGAGAGGCCGAGCTGGCGACGGGAGGGCGGGGGCCTGGCGTCGACGAGGAGGGGGGAGCCGGGGGTGTCTGGCTTGGCTGAGCGTCGCCGACGGGAGGGGGGAAGAGAGGGAACCGGGGTTGGGCGTGAGCCACCGAGCGCCTGCAGGTCTAGGCGGGGCTCGGTGGAGGGCGGGAGGACCGCGGGAAGTGGTCGGTGAGGCGTTCGACGGGCGAGGAGGCGAGCTGCTGGCGGCGGAGGCCGCTGGCTCGGGGCGGACGGAGGGGAGGAGGGAGCTCCGGGCGGCGTGGGAGGAGGGAGGACCGGGGGGGTCCGGGCTGGGGTCGGCGGGCGAGGTGGGAGGACGGCGGGGTGCTCGGTCGGGGCCTCCTCCTCCGCCCGATCCAGATCGGGGAGAGAGAGAGGCGAGGCGGGGCGTGGGGGAGTGGGGTGGTGGCTAGGGTTAGCCACCGGTGGGGGGCTAATGGGGGCGGGTGGGCGTGGGCGTGGGCCGCCCTGGGGAAGGGAATGGGCCAAAGGCCAAGTGGGGGGGGGGCCGGCTGGCTGGGCCAGGGAGGGTTTATCCCCCTCACCGTTTTATTTTTTTTTTTTCTCTTTTTGTTATTTTTCCTTTTCAGTTTTTATTTTATTTAAAATGCTCTGACATTTGTAAATATTATTGCACCCCACCAATATTAGGTTAGGTATTCTAGAAAACCCCGGAACATTTTAGAATTAGTTTTCGAAACCCTTTTATCGTTTGTTTCATTTTTGATTTTGTTTTAGGACGGTTCCGAATTAACGAGAGGTTAATTAACATAACCGGGTGATTACTGTTGCATAACCATCCGGGCGTTACAAATCTCCTCCACTACAAGAAATCTCGCCCCGAGATTTAGGAGGTAGAAGGAAAGAGTGCGGATATTCATCTCAAGACGATCCTCGCTCCTGTGTGGCTTCATCTTGAGTGATTCACCTTTGGACTTTGAGGAATTTGATCGCCTTCTGACGGGTGCGGCGTTCAGCTTGGTCGAGGATGCGGACCGGATGCTCTTTATAGGAGAGGTCCTGTTGCAATTCGAGCACTTCATGGTCCACTGCTCGGATTGGGTCCTTGAAGCAGCGTCGGAGTTGGGACACGTGGAACACATCGTGAACCTGAGAAAGGTTCGACGGAAGCTCCAGTTGATAAGCCACTTTTCCACGCCTTTCCAGAATAGTGAAAGGGCCAATATAGCGAGGAGCTAACTTGCCCTTGATCCCGAAGCGGTGAGCACCCCTCATTGGTGTAACACGGAGATAGGCCTTTTCGCCAGGTTGATAGACCATGTCTTTGTGATGACGGTCATAATTACTCTTTTGACGCGACTGAGCAGTCTTGAGATTCTCGCGAATAATGCGGACTTGTCCTTCGGCATGTTGGATAATATCCGGACCGAAGAGTGGACGTTCCCCAGTTTCTGACCAGTTCAGAGGGGTTCGGCACTTTCGCCCATATAACACTTCGAACGGGGCCATCTTCAGACTAGCTTGATAGCTATTATTATAAGAGAACTCAGCATACGGGAGAGATTCCTCCCATTTCTTGCCGAATGAGACGACACAAGCTCGAAGCATGTCTTCGAGAATTTGGTTGACACGTTCAACTTGCCCTTGAGATCGGATGAAAAGCGATCTTGAAAGATAAATGAGTCCCCATAGCTTCTTGAAAACTTGCCCGTAATCTTGAAGTGAATAAGCTGCCACGGTCCGAACCGATAACCGGTGGAATACCGTGAAGTGAAACAATTCTCGACATATAGAGAGTTGCCGGTGGCTAGCAAAGTGATCGTTTCTTTCGACCGCCGAAAATGTGCAACTTTAGAAAGCCGGTCAATGACGACAAGAATTGCATCATTACCTTTCTGCGATTTGGGAAATCCAAAGGACGAAGTCCATTTTAACATGGTCCCATTTCCATTCGGGAATAGAGATAGGCTGCAGAGTTCCAAAGAGGCCTTTGATGTTCTGCTTTGATACGACGGCAAACGTCACACTCGGAAACATAGCGAGCAATGTCCTGCTTCATATTAGACCACGTAATCTCGGCGATTTAATGTCTTGATACATCTTTGTACTGCCAGGATGGATACATAGAGGCGTATCATGAGCTTCTTTCATAACTTTCCGAGTCATATTCAGGTTTTCCTTCTTACACGGCACCACTAGGCGGCCTTTGAAGTACAAGGCGCCATCATCGGCAATAGTGAAGGAGGAGGGATTTCCTTTCCTGACGTCTTGTTTAAGCTTGTAGACTTCAGAGTCAAATCCCTGCATTGTCTTTATGGTGTCCACGAGATCGGGTTCAACAGCCAGGGTAAAGAGGGAACCCTGGGGAACAACACGGAGATTCATCTTTTGGAACTCCGGAGGAGGGGAGCGAGTGCACCCGGAGGAACAATATGGAGGTTCACCGCTGAATTCTTCAACAAGTGAGGGCTGAACTTTGTGAACTCAAGGTGGTTGCAGAAGACTTGCGGCTCAAAGCATCAGCCATTACATTAGCCTTGCTCGGCGATAGGAAATACCCAAATCAAAGTTCTGCAAGCAGTCTCCATCCATCTCTGGCCGACGGAGGTTCAGGTCTGGCTGAGTAAGCAGATACTTCAGACTTTGGTGGTCGGTGTAGATCTCATAACGATTACCGAGAAGGTAATGTCGCCATCGCTTAGCGCATGAATGACAGCAGCAAGTTCGAGGTCATGAACTGGGTAGTTCTCCTCGTGAGGCGCGAATCGTCGAGAGGCATAAGCAACCACTTTGCGCTCTTGCATTAGGACACCGCCCAAACCTTGACGAGATGCGTCGCGATAAATGACGAAGTCCTTCTTAGTATCGGGAGGAGCTAGCATCGGGCGTTGTCAACTTGTCTTTGAGTGCCCGGAAACTTTCCCGACACTTATCTCATCCATTGAATTTGACGCCTTTATGCAACAAAGTTAGTCGAGGTTCGGCAATCTTGGAGAAGTTCTCATTTAATCGACGGCAATAGTCAAGCGAGACCGAGAAAACTTCGACTTGCTTAACGTTCTTGGAGGAGTCCAATCGAGAATAGCCTGAACTCTTTCGGGGTTGACGGCAATACCATCCTTAGAAATGACATGCCCAAGATAGGTTACTTGGGAAGCCGAATTCACACTTGGAGAACTTGGCATAGAGTTGATGCTCTCGTAGCTTTTCCAAAGACAAGACTAAGATGTTCAAGATGTTCTTCTTCATTCTTGAATAGATCAGGATATCATCCAGATAAACCACGATTTAACTTGTCGAGGTAATCCATGAATATATAGTTCATCAAAGCGAGATAAGGTGGCTGGAGCATTGGTTAAGCCGAAGACATGACGGTGTACTCGTATGAACCATAACGAGTCACAAATGCGGTCTTGGGGATATCCTCCTCACGAACACGGATCTGGTGGTAACCCAACCTCAAGTCGAAGTTTGAAAACACCGACGAACCAGCCATTGATCATAAAGATCATTGATCCGAGGAAGAGGATACTTATTCTGAATGGTAGCTTGATTTATAGGACGGTAGTCTTGGACCAATCGGTTTGTCCCATCCTTCTTCTTAACAAAGAGAGAAGGTGCTCCCCAAGGAGAGCAACTTGGGCGAATGAAGCCGCTTTGAAGAGATTTGTCGATTTCCTCCTTTAATTCAAGGAGTTCATGCGGCGGCATCTTGTAGGGACGCTTGGCTATAGGAGTGGTGCCTGGTTTCAAGTCGATGACGAATTCGACAGCCCTAGCAGGGGGAATCCCTGGAAGTTCTTCAGGAAAGACGTCTTGGAAGTCGCGAACGACAGGAATGTTTTCAATTCCCTCGAGGGGTGCGGCGTTCAATGCATTCAATGCATATAGCCTTGCCTCGGCATTTTGCACCAGGTGAGCTTGGTAAGTGACTATTTCATCTGAAGGTTGTAGCAGATGGACGGTCTTAGTGGCGCAAACGATTGACGCCGTATGTGCTTTCAACCAATTCATTCCCAGAATGAGGTCAATGCTACAAGACTTCAACACGATAGGAGAGACAAGGAATTCCATTCCTTCGATTTCAACGGGGACGTCGTTGCAAATCATGGAGGTCCGACATCGCCCGCGGGGTGTGTACTAATAGTGAAGCATTCATGTCTTCACTTTTAATGCCATGCATGAATGCAAAATCTTGAGACATGAATGAATGCGATGCCCTCAGATCAAATAAGACGATCTTCGGTACTGAATTTACGAGAAGTGTACCCATCACGAAGAGCAGGTTGGTCTTGAGCTTCATTCAGATCAACGTGGTTGGCCTGAGCTTGCCCATAAGACTTGCGGTGTTGTTGCGGTTCGGTTGTTTCCACGGCCAGCTCTTTGGAAGGGCCGATTGATTCGGTTCGTTGCATTCTCTAGCACGGTGCCCCGCTGTCCGCTTTCAAGCATAAGCCATTATTGGGAGTGGGAACAGGAGCTTGGGGTGGTGGAGCTGGAAGCTTGGCCGCTTAGTTGTAGGCGCACGAGGTGTAGCATAGTTCGCTTTGAAGCGTGAGCATTCGGCCGGTACATGCTGTTGGGAATCCATATCTTGCGCTTCGCGAGGACGGGCTCAAGATGAGCCCGTGTCACGGCTATGCGCGTTAGAGCTCTGGTATTCCTGCGCACCAGTTTCGACATTGATAGCTTTGTTCACCAAGGTGGCGAAATCAGCAAAGTCGTGCACTAGAAGTGCGAGCTTGATGTCGACTTGAAGTCCGCCACGAACTTCTCCTGCTCTGCGGCATCGGTTGCAATATCCTCTTCAAAGATAGCGAGACAAGTCCAGAACTCGCCGATAGGCTTCAACAGTCTTGTTGCCTTGGGTGAGGTTATGAACTCACGCTTCTTCCGTCCATGACCCTTGAGGGATGAAGCGGCACGAAGGCAGCCTGGAAGTCCGGCCAGTGATGAGTGTTCCAACTGGCAGAGTACGCCGTGGCTGTCCCACCATTGAGCTGCGGGTCCCTTCAGAAGAAGGAAGCAAAAGTGACATAGCTGGCGAGGGGCTACATCAGCAGACTCCATCTCATAGGTGATGTCACGGAGCTACCATCAACATCCGTGGCTGAGTTGAGCTGCGGTACACACTGGGGTTCAAAGCGTATGAAATCCTGCAGAGTTGTTCCGCTTGGGTGCTGGTTCATATTGGGGCGAGGAATCGAGCCATCATGTTCTCCATGAACTGGCGATTCATCTCGAGCTGTTGGACCATACCAGCCATGTACTCAAAGCGGTGGTGGGAAGTTGGCACCACGACCACGACTGCTGGCCTAACCATCCCGCTATTATATAACAGGGTAGTTCAGCATTTGAGAAATTAAGCAAGAGACAGGAATCATTCATGATGAAACATGCATAATGAAAGCAAGATGATGGGAACTACATAGTAGTTGGCATATCTTACAAAAGGAATCATGCATAGAGTTCGATACATAGAGTCCAAAGACATAGACTACTACATCATAGGCGGCACATGTGCTCATGGCGAATACATCAAATACTAACAAGCAAGTTCACATCAGTCCCACGCGGCATCGCGGAGGTAGTCAGAGCTCAAAGTCGATAGTGCGGCAAAGGATAGTCCTCCACGTCGCTGACTGGGGCGCGGATACTCGGTGCTGAATCCGGACGCCCGTGTGGCGTAAAGGGCCAAGCGCGGAGAGTAGCTCCCACGCCCGCCAACCGACACCCCGGGGCATCACGGTCTGGCTGGGTAGATCGCAGAACGCGCAGCTCTCCCGATCGGACAAAGGGTGCATCAGCGCCGAGCACGGTAGAGGTGCCGACGGGTGATGTACAACTCGTGGCGAAGAGCTCGTTAGCTCGATCCAGCCCATCGCGATGCGTAACAAAGTTCGATGGTGGAAGGGCTCTCTGGTGACGATGGTGTAGGCAGCGGTGTAGTAACCTCCTCACCAACATCGACGCGATAGCAATGTGCTCGAAGGGGAGGTGTCCAACTCGATACTCGACGAAGACGTGTCGGCAGCAGCATAAGCAGCATCGTGGACTGCCATATCGATAGTCACTCCAACACCATGTGCGGTGTGCAGACAAGAGTGGACTCGTACTCCGAGAGTAGAGGTGGACGATGGCGCTGCATCGCCTCGGTTATAGTCCTGGTACTCCTCATAGACGGTGTACTCAGGTGCCGATAACCCAGATAGGTCATCATCTCGGCTAGCACCGCAGTGATCCCGAGGCACCAATGGCCGTCGTGGTGACGCACGACCTGCCTCGTGGGTTCCATCTGAAAACAAAGACGCTTCAAAGGAGTCAAATGACAAGGTGGAAATTGCTCAAATACAATTCCAAAAACAACTAAGGCTATATCCAACTTTGGGGTGAATGCGATCACGGGATCCTAGTGATAGTTAGTAAAATCGCTTAACCCGAGTAGAAGAGAGTTCGAGTCCCGAGTAAAGGTCGAGGAGTAAAAGATCCTAATACCACCCGATGGCGATGTGGGCCCGTAAGGCACACAGCCAAATTAGTAAAAGTTTTGCAATGTCTAGACTCGACTTCGCCAAGGAGTGTGGAAGGGGATTCCTACAGCAATGGCTCGATATTAACTCAGACGCTTCGATTTAATCGTACACTAATCATGCACGCAAATGTGTACGATCAAGATCAGGACTCACGGAAGATATCACAACACAACTCTACAAATAAAATAAGTCATACAAGCATCATAATACAAGCCGGGGCCTCGAGGGCTCGAATACAAGTGCTCGATCATAGACGAAGTCGTGGAAGCAACAATATCCGAGTACGGATATAAGTTAAACAAGGTGCCATAAGATGGCTAGCACAAACCGATACAGATCGAAGAGGACAGGCCTCCGCTCGGGATCCTCCTAGGTCACTCCCGGTCGCTGTCGCGGGCTGCACGTAGTAGTAGGCGCCCGCAGTAGTAGTCGCCGAGGCGGTGGCGCTCGCCTCGGCTCCATCGCCCCGATTGCAGCAATCGAGTAGAGATAGGGAAAAGGGGAACAAGGCAACCGTGAGTACTCATCCAAAGTACTGCAAGCAAGGAGCTACACTACTTATGCATGGATATATGGGTAAAGGCCATATCGATGGGTGAACTGCAGAATGCCGTAATAAGAGGGGATAGCTAGTCTTAACGAAGACTACGCTTCGACACCGTCCGGCAATGCATGTAAGAGGACAACGGAAGTCCCCAAGTAACATCATATAGCAATAATCCTACCCGGCAATCCCTCGCTCATAACCCCGAGCGAGAGCGACCACCGGTTGTATCCGCACTTGGAAGGGTGTGTTTTATCAAGTATCCGGTTCTAGTTGTCATAAGCTCAAGGTACAACTCCAAGTCGCCCTGTTATCAAGATCACGGCTATCCGAATAGATTAACTTCCTGCAGGGTGCACCATCTTACCCAAAGACGCTGATCCCATTTGGCCGGACACACTTTCCGGTCATGCCCGCCGCCAGAAGATCAACACGCCGCAGCCCCACCTAGGCACAACAGAGAGGCCAGACGCCGGTCTAAACCTAAGCGCGCAGGGTCCGGGCCCATCGCCCGAGCACACCAAGACGCTATGAGGGCGGCCGGAAGGCATCTAGCCTAACAGCGTTCCGGTCCAATCCGGCGCGCGCCGTCGCCGCCGACGTCTCAAGTGCCGCCGATACCACGACGCCGGGATACCCATAACTACTCCAGCGTAGATGGTTAGTGCGATAAGCTCAGAGCCAACCCAGATCAAATACCAAGACCTCGTTAAGTGTGTTAAGTAACCGCGAACGCTGAACAGGGCCAGGCCCACCTCTCTCCTAGGCGGTCTCAACCTGCCCTGCCGCTCCGCCACAAAGATCCACTCGCGGGTGCTCCATCAGCCGACCCGACTTTAGTCTCACATGTATCATGTATAAAGTATATAGTATATACCCGTGATCAACTCCCGAGTGATCACGGCCCGATAGTATAGCACGCGCATGCACAAGTATGTAGGGCCACAGATGAAAGTACTAGCATCCTATACTAAGCATATAGGATTGCGTAAGGTAACAATGGTTACAAGGACAAAGCTATGCAGCAAAGATAGGAGTAACCAAAAACAAGAATATGCTATGCTACTCTAATGCAAGCAGTGTAGATAAGAGTAGGCGATATCTGGTGATCAAGGGGGCTTGCCTGGTTGCTCTGGCAAGAGAGAGGGTCACAAGACTGTAGTCGAACCGCGGCGCAGCTGGCGTCGGTCTCGTAGTTCACCAAGAGAAGAGGGGAAGAAACAATGAATACACAAGAACAGATGCATAACGATGCATGACATGCCAAGAAGCGATGCTAGGCGTGTTCTAACGTGGTAAGAAGGGTACCGGGTTTAGGGGAAAGCATCCGGAAGTTATCCTGCCTCCGGACGCCCTCCGACAGATGAACCGGAGGAGAAAGTTTGCAGGTTCGATAGGTTAGAGACGGTGGTGGACGAACGGGCTGCGATCCGGATTCGCCTCGCCGCCCGAGCAACTTTCATGTTGAAATTATTTTAACCGGATTACATGATTAAAAGATATGATTTATAAAAGATTTTGTTAATTTCGGAATTTTAATTAATTATTTAATTAATTTCGAAATTGCATTTATGACATCAAGATGATGTCATGCCGACGTTATCACCAATGTGGTTGACTAAGTCAACCTCGGCGATGTGGGTCCCGCATGTCATTCACTAATGGCTAATTAACCTAATCGATTAATTAACCTTAGTTAATTAAGTTAATTAATAATTAGTGTTAATTAACTCGTAATTAATTAGTTTAATTAATTACCCAATTAATTTAACTAATGATTAGGTTTAACTAATCCGTAATTAATTAGTTTAATTAATTACTCAATTAATTAATTAACTAATTATTTAGTAATTAATTTAATTCATTTATTTCCATTTTAGTTACGGTTTTAATTAAAACGTTTTTGTGGGGTGGGGCCCCACGCCACGCCCATGGCCAAATGGGGTGGTGCGGGCGTTGCCTCGATTCGCACTAACCAGTCCGGTCGGGCGGCGCGATCCAGGCGGATCGGGCGCGGGCGGCCGAGCGGCCGAGGTTACAGGCTGCGCCCGGCCGGTGAGTGGCGGCCCGAGGTGAGGCGACAGGCGGGGTTGGCGGGTTCGGCCGGGCCGAAAGGCCGTGGGAAGGAGGAACGAGGCTGGCATGGCGAGGGCGCCGAACGGGCGGGCTCTCACGGAGGGAAGGGTTCGAGCGCCACGGACGCCGGAGGTGTCGCCGTCGGAGGGAAGGAAGGGGCGCGATCCAGCGGTGGCCGGGCCGGTCGGGACCACGGCGGCCGGATCCGGCAGGGGGAGGAAGGAGAGGATCGGGAGGGTGGCGCGTCGGTGCACAGCTGGGAGAGGCCGAGCTGGGCGACGGGACGGGCGGGCCACAAGGCCGACGAGGGGGGGGGAGCCGGGTCCGAGAGCAGGGCGGCCGGGAGCTGTCGCCGACGGGGAGGGAAGAGAGGGAACTGGTTTGGGCGCAGCCACCGAGCGCCGCAGGTCTAGGCGGCGGGCTCGGTGGAGGCGGGAGGACCGCGGGAAGTGGTCAGTGAGGCGTTTCCGGCGACGGGAGGGGAGGCCGAGCCAGGGGGCGGAGGGCTGCTGGGCTCGTGGGGCGACGGAGGGGAGGGAGGGAGCTCCCGGGCAAGGCCAGAGGGAGGAGGGAGGACCGGGGGTCCAGGGCTGGGGTCGGGCGGCGAGGTGGGAGGACGCGGGGGTGCTCGGTCGGGGTTTCCTCCGCCCGATCCAGATCGGGGAGAGGAGAGGCGAGGGGGCGCGTGGGGAGTGGGGTGGTGGCTAGGGTTAGCCACCGGTGGTGGGGGCTAAGTGGGGCGGTGGGCGGTGGGCGGTGGGCCGCCCAGTGGGGAAGGGAATGGGCCAAAGGCCAAGTGGAGGGGGGCCACTGGTCGGGCCAGGAGGTTTATCCCTCACCGCTTTTTTTTTCTTTTCTCTTTTTGTTATTTTTCCTTTTCAGTTTTTATTTTATTTAAAATGCTCTGACATTTGTAAATATTATTGCACCCCACCAATATTAGGTTAGGTATTCTAGAAAACCCCGGAACATTTTAGAATTAGTTTTCGAAACCCTTTTATCGTTTGTTTCATTTTTGATTTTGTTTTAGGACGGTTCCGAATTAACGAGAGGTTAATTAACATAACCGGGTGATTACTGTTGCATAACCATCCGGGCGTTACACATTCTTTGTTTTGTTTACTGCCTTATCTTCTAGTACATGTTTCTATTCTGTAATGTCGTGCTCAGTTAACTATTTTGGTTCATTTGGTCCGCTATCCATTTAACGGTTTGGTTCAGTTTTGCAATTTGATTTTCATTTGTTGTGGGTACAATTTTGTATTGTTATGCATGTGACACCAATCAAATTTGGTTGTACTCAATACTTATTCTACTGCTAGTATGGCAACTCTCAGTTAACCTGATCAAGATCTTCCTTATGTATGTTGTAGGAAAACAATGGGAGACACTGCGGTTTACCATCGAGGTTTGTTCAAGCATGGTCCTTTGGCTAATAGGACATTATTATGCAGTTGCAGGAATCATTCTAATTTTTAGGTTTCTTACAATTTGGTCTTGCACATGTAGGTCCTGCTGTCAGAGGCTTAGACCCACTGTTCGACCCATTTTGCATATGGGGAAATGTGATGTCCATGAATATCACCAAGTCAAGAAACTCGTAAAGATTGTTAGGATGAAGAAACTTGCGATTTAATAACAGCAAGATCTTTGTTTGCACAATGAAGAAGACATCAGTCAACTATAGGATGGTACTAACTCTTTTACCTTGTTTTTACCCCTTACGCCATTTCAAAATTTATAATAGCGATTTATGCATATCTTTGTTTTCAGTACTTTTCAAAGCAGTTCACCGATGATTACCTCTCAAACCACCTGCATGGTCAAGAGGCGAGGAAGGTGTTCATTCGACACCCACGATACAATATTGAAGTCTTGCTGAAGAGCATGAAGGTTGGGCGGGCAATTATCCATAGCCGCTGGCCTAAATTTGCAAGGACATTCAACATCACTGAAGGCTCAATATTTGCCTTCTGCTTCTGCAGTTTCCCAGACGAGATTCATCTGTCTATTTATCGTGTATGATGCTACTTTCCAAAAAAAAATTGATGTTGCATGTGAAACTTGGTGCTGTTGTGTAATGGTGTAACTGAGTGCCGAAGCTATCTGATGTAATTCGATTATAAAATCCTGGTTGCTGTTATACGGATATGAAATATCTGGTGTGTTTTATAAGAAATATCAATTTGATTAGTACATGGATTATCAATAATAGGCTAATTACCCTGCTTATTGGGGTTTTCTATTGCAGACGGTTACTCAGACAACACCGTGGGCGATGAACTCAAACAACCTGCACGGTTTCTAGAAAGTAGGCGTGTTCGATCAACTAACAATCACACACGGCTTCCGGCAGCGAACTGTTTGCGTTAGGCCACCGTGCACAAACAATTCCACACAAAGAACTGTGCGTGATATACATACAAACGGAAATAATTTTCTGGGATTCACCGTGTGGGATGTACATACGAAGGGAAACAATTGGGTTTCGATGCCTCGCCAGATCGCACAAGAGCTCATTTTGCCCCAGCCAGTGAGCCAGGCGGGCCTATCCCCGACGGTTTCTGGGTCGTGTGGGAAGGACCCCCCTATCGCCCACTGTCACTTGGCGATGGTTCCAAACGCCGTCGCAGAAAGGGGTTAAAAACCGTTTGTATAGCACGTCGTTGTACCAGTGTTACTAGAGTTAATAATCTAGTTCACATCACCATGTGATTAACAACCAAAGAGTACTAAGGTGTGATCATGTTTTGCTTGTGAGAGATGTTTAGTCAACGGGTCTACCACATTCTGATCCGTATGTATCTTGCAAATTTCTATGTCTACAATGCTCTGCATGGAGCTACCCTAGCTAATTGCTCCCACGTTCAATACATATCCAGATTGAGACTCGGAGTCATCTAAATTGGTGTCAAAGCTTGCATCGTCGTAACCCTTTACGACGAACTCTTTATCACCTCCATAATCAAGAAACATTTCCTTATTCCTCTTTAGATACCTAAGGACAATTTTTACCGCTGTCCAGTGATCTACTCCTGGATCAAAATTGTACCCCCTTATCAGACTCATGGTGAAAGGATCGAGAAGAGGGGTCTAGAGGGGGGTGATTAGACCCTCAACAAGTAAAAGTGGCAATTTTTAAGTTTTTCAAGTTAAGGTGGAGTATTAGCACAAGTTTAAGCATTCACAATACAATTCAAGCAAGCATGGAAAGAGTATAATCAGCGGAAAGAGTAAAGCATGCTAATTGCAAGAAAGTAAAGGGATGGGATTGGAATGTGCAAACGCAATCAAGACACGGAGATTTTTGGCGTGGTTCCGATAGGTGGTGCTATCGTATATCCACGTTGATGGAGATTTCAACCCATGAAGGGTAACGGTTGCGCGAGTCCACGGAGGGCTCCACCCACAAAGGGTCCACGAAGAAGAAACCTTGTCTATCCCACCGTGGCCATCGCCAACGAAGGACTTGCCTCACTCGGGTAGATCTTCACAAAGTAGGCGATCTTCTTTCCCTTACAAACTTCTTGGTTCAACTCCACAATCTTGTCGGAGGCTCCCAAGCGACACCTAACCAATCTAGAAGACACCACTCTCAAAAGGTAATAGATGTTGTGTTGATGATGAACTCCTTGCTCTTGTGCTTCAAATGATAGTCTCCCAACTCTCAACTCTCTCACACAGATTTGGATATGGTGGAAAGATGATTTGAGTGGAAATAAACTTGGGGAAGGCTAGAAATCAAGATTATTGTGGTAGGATTGGTATATCTTGATCTCAACACATGAGTAGGTGGTTCTCTCTCAGAAAATGTAAGCTGGAAGTGTAGGCACGTTTTGATGGCTCTCTCACAAATGGAGAAGGGGGTGGAGGGGTATATATAGCCTCCACACAAAATCCAACCGTTACACACATTTGACCCAACTCGGTCAGACCAAATAGAAGAACTCGGTGAGACCGATTCAGTTCAAAATGTGAATGTTAGGAATCTGGGTGGGACCGACTGGAACAATTCGGTGGGACCGATGTGCTAGGGCTAGGGCAAAACCTGATCTCGGTGGCGTCGATTGCATGAACTCGATGAGACCGATTTCAACAAAGAGCAAACAGAGGTTGGTCAAGCAAACTCGTGTGACCGATCGCTCATTTCGATGAGACCGAAATGTTACAAAGGGAAACAGAGAGTTTGCATGGCCATCTCGGTGAGACCGAGATCCGTATCGGTATGACCGAGGTGTTAGGGTTTCTGGCAGTAGCTATGTCAAATGGACTTGGTGGCGCCGGATAGAAGATTTCGGTGGGGCCGAGTTTGACTTTGGGTTTTGGACATATTTGGAATGAGAAAGTGGTTGAGGGCTTTGGAGCGATATCACTAAGCATTTTGAGCAAGTAGACCATTAAGCAACACCGCATCCCCTTTTAATAGTATTGGCTTTTCTATGGACTCAATGTGATCTTAGATCACTAAAATATAAACGAAGAGTCTTGAGCTTTTGTCAATATGTGTCCTTAGCATTTTGAAGGGGTTCCACATCCTCTTATCGCTACCACGCCATTGTTGAACTTGTTTGAAATACACTAGATAAACGCATTAGTCCAACAAGAGATATGTTGACATTAATTACCAAAATCACCCAGGAAGCACTTGTGCTTTCAGAAGGCAACACACCCACAGCAACTACAGGAGCCCTATGCCCCACACAGCTCCACACTCTCCGGCAGGTTGAAGGCGGCGAACCCCGTGTGCGCCAGCTCATCAAAGGCAGCGCCATCAGGATCGAAGAGAGCCGCCACCGCCTTAATGTGATGTGGAGCCAACGGTGCATCGAAGAGCTTGAAAAATAATAGTAAAAAAGTGCAACAATGGAGATCGAACCTACAACCTCCAGAAGCGTGAGTTAGACGGCTACCACCAAACCAAAGACAGGGACAACAATAGAACTGGTTACCACTGTATTTACCTATACTTTGAGCGTTTAAATTGAAAAAAAAATGATTTTTTGCATGTCATGCGTGTCTCCCGTGGGGCAGCGAGAAATGCTCGCCCAGTATCCAAATTTCTCGGACGGTACCCAAAACCATGATGGTGTCTGAGCATGGACTAAGATGCCGTGTTAACTCATGTACGGAAGGAGATTTATTTGAGAGAGGAAATTCTGGAAACTTTTTCGGTAGTTACCCAAATGTCAATACAGCACACACACACACACATGAGCTCAGGGAGAAAACCAACAGAAGCAGGCTGGCCGGTCGGTTAAATTTTGGTGATGTGGCGCGTAATCATCATCAAGTTAGCCAATAAGTCTACTTCAACACTGCCAGCCAAAAGTTTTGGTTCACTAAGTTTGAATGAGTTCACATCCGAGGTGAAGAGCTCACCTGCATCAGTGTCTGAACCAGCACGGCATGCAAACTCATTAAAAGGACATGTATCAGCATCTGACAAATTATCCCATTTGTCAAAGAGCCAAAGGAGAACATTGCCACTATCCTGGACTGCTTGATCCTCTCCCCATCCCTGACATGGCCTGGAGACACATTTCCATGGATTTTGTGGAGGGACTGCCCAAGTCACAAGGAAATGATGTGATCTTAGTGGTGGTGGACAGATTCACTAAATACTCCCACTTCATAGCCCTCTCACACCCCTTTTCTGTCACTACAGTTCTACAAGCCTTCATAGACAACATTTTCAAACTGCATGGCATGCCAGTGTCTATGGTAACAGACAGAGATACCATATTCACCAACAATTTTTGGCAAGCCCTGTTTAAAACTCTGGGAGTCAAACTAAATATGAGCACATCCCACCATCCTCGGTCTGATGGGCAAACAGAGCGAGTTAACCAATGTCTAGAAGCTTATCTCAGAAGCATGGCTTTTACTGAACCAAAGAGGTGGTGTTCTTGGTTATCATTGGCAGAGTGGTGGTTCAACACATCACACCACACTGCTACAAAGTTTACACCATTCCAATGCCTGTATGGGTTCCCTCCTCCTCAAATTGGAGAGATATCTATACCTGGCCCTACTGACACCGAGGTCCAATCATTTTTGGAGCAAAGAGAACATGTACAGCAGCAGCTCAAGCATAACTTACAAGTGGCACAAGAAAAAATGAAGAAATATGTAGATAGACACAGAACAGACAGACAATTTCAAGAGAGTGATATGGTGTATTTAAAAATGCAACCATACAGACTTGCTACATTCAGCATACGGCCAGGGCTTAAATTGGCCACAAAATTTTATGGCCCTTACAGAATACTACAGAAGATAGGCAACTCCTCGTACAAGCTACAACTCCCTGCTAGGGTACAGATACATAATGTGTTCTACGTTAGCCAACTCAAACGACACTTGGGACCAAATGCAGTCCCTGACCCAGACTTGCCCTTGGTGGATGCCTCTGGCAAGATCAAAGTAGCTCCAATCGCTGTGCTGGAAACAAGAGCTGTCCCAATACACCCTCATTTGGTCACACAATGGTTGGTTCAGTGGCTGAACATGTCACCCGAAGAAGCCACTTGGGAAGACGTTGATTTCATCAAAGTAACCTTCCCGGAGTTCTTCAACAACACTATCCGATCCTGGTTTCCTACTCATTATCCTCGAGGACAAGGATCTTCTCCAGAGGGGAGCTGTTGTCAGGACCCTGACAGCCTGTTCTGGCTAACTGAAGAACAGAACACCTGCACTGAAGAAACAGAGTTCAGTCTCTGGGAATCGGACGGTTGGGATCAAATCAGCTAAGTGAAGATCGACGGCTCTCCAGTGTCCTGTTCACCGTCACCCGTTGCCGCCACCAGCCTGACTGTAACAGTGACGACAATGAGTCCTTCCGTTCCAAGTCATCGCCACATGCTCCCAGCTATAAGGGACCCGCTTGCCGCGCCGAAGGCCATCTTTCCCCTTTCGCCAAGTGTAATAGCTAGCTTACCCCGTAGAACCCTAGAGTACTTGGTAGAAATTGGGCAGATCCTCGATCTGAACCCCTTTATCTGTAATTCTGAACTCTGAGATAATTCAAGCGGGGCTAGTTCGAGTAATTTGTGGTGTTGTTGAGTACTATGATCCTGACATATCAGCATCTGACAAATTGTCCCAGGTAAATGTGCGGCTAAATTCAGGTACTGATGTTTTGCAAAGTCAGCAAATTAGCAGCCCTGCAAAGTCCAAGAGTAGATCTTCCGTTCGTGAAGATGGTGGCAATTACAGTAGCAAACCAGTAAAAGATGCGAGCTATTTTATTACCTTTTTTATAGGTCCATGCAGTTATTTTTCGTTGCATACTTTACAGAACTTTCTGTAAATTTGTATCAATTGCATAGCTTTTGTTTACCTCTGCATCTATGACGATGACCCATTCCAAATAATCCCCACGTTAGTGAATCAAAAGGAGAAGACCAGAACAACATACATGATTTTATTCATCGATGGTTGATTTAGTAGGTAACAATCCAATCAAGTGTGTCCAGCTCCCTGATTGTGTTCCTCTCCAACCTTTGAAACTCAGTTTTCAAGTTTAGCAATCCAGCATTTATTCGAAGGACTCAAATCCTCCCAAAAAAAAAAAACTTGTGTTGGATTGAATCAAAGAAGCCAGGCAAAAAGCATGGTGCTCGAAGAACAAAAACCCTAGACTAGATAGAACTGACACACGTATGGAATTATATAAAGTCATAATGCATCACAGAGGAAGATAATATGTAGAAGTCTGGAAACCGATTGACGAATGGGTTTAACCAATGCCACAGAGCACTGGTAACATGTCCGAGCATCAGCAGCTCTCCCATATATCTCCTGGGGATTTCTCCCTAGGAACCTTTATTGCTTATACTTCACCAGTCTTATTATTGTTACTAAAATAAAAGCAGTTCTTGAGTTGCCCCTCTTCTAGCGGGCCTAGAACGGCATGCCGTAGTCGTCACCCGCAAACTGGGGGCTCCAGACCCCGAACACGTTGTCGGCGACGCCGGACTGGTTCGCAGGATCGGACACCGGGGCGTCTCCAGCGGCGGGCTTTTCAGCCATGGGTTCGTCCTCGACGACGTTTGCCGGGTTTGCCTGCTGAAGCGCCTGGTTCCAGGCTTCGTCTACCTGGAGCAGTTCCTCTGGTGAAATGCCGTCTACCTGGAGCAGATCCACTAGTTCAAGGCCTTGCTGCTCCTGCCCCTGTCCTTCCATCTGGTTCGTCAAGAATTTCTCCACTTCTTCCCAATCCCAGTCACTGAAAGGCTCAGCCTGCGCATTCTCTGCGGCGGGGTGGTAGTTGTCTATACCGTCAAGCAGGGCATTGCCTGCTAGATCCACCAGAAAACCAGCGCCCATGGCTGCAGCAGGCACCTCGTTCACTTCATGTGGAGTAACTGCGGCGTGCGCCTCGTCCATGGTGTCTTTCTGCAGAGTAACTGCGGCGTGCACCTCGTTCATTGTGTCTTCCTGTGGAGTAACTGCGGCGTGCAAGTCGTCCTTGGTGTCTTTCTGCATGTCATCGCTCTCCAGGTTGATGACAATCTTGCCTGCTGCTTCAGTAAGACTGATCTCCTCTCTCTCCAGGTTGATGAAAATCTCGCGTCCATATCCATCAAGTGCTTTGCTCTGTACAGGCAGCACCTCGTGTTTGTATGACAGGCTCTCATTATAGTACTGCAGGCTCTCCTGGTACCAGTCCCAGATAGATTTGGTACACCATGTATCAGAACTGGAGGTGGACGTGCATTAGTCTGAGAAACTCGTGCTCCAGCCGAACTCTCCCCCACTTGTCCCCACCGCTTTCCGGGGTAATTGTACCACATAGCAGAGGCTGCTGAACTTCCCTCCATGTGTGGCCACACCATCCCGGGGTACTTGTCCCAGATAGAAGAGGCAACCCCATGTGTGAACTGCGTCTGGGTTGTTGCCGGATAATTATTGGGTTTAGCACTGGGTGCCTTGTATGACGATGAAATCATCTCAGATAATTCCTTCATGCTTGCATAATGTTGATAGCCCTCTTCATCGTGAGATAACCTCTGCCTCTGCGCTCGCAGCCGGTGTTTCTGCATCAGAATACAGAACAGAACATTCAAGACAGGGATCACACATCACAATATAGAAAGTGAGCGTAATGAAGAAATTTTAGCGTTTTAGCATAACAACGCTGAAATAGATGAACTTGAAACTTGTGGAGTATGTATTTTTTTTCTCAAACAAGCGCCCGGACGTGTTTCGTTTTGTATTAGGAGAGTGCCAAGAAAGCACAAACAGTCACAAGAAGACCAAAAAGAAACCAAAGCCCTACTGCTAGCATCAGCTAAGGGTAGACCAAAGTTACGTCAATAAGCCCCTAATTTAACCAATAAAGGAGAAAATACCTATAAAGTAGTACATTGTTCACAAAATTCCCATTAACATGATAACAAATATTAATCAGTCGATTTGGTAAACTGGGTTATAATAATGCTTTGGATAGTCTGATTATTTACGAATTCGGTGCTAACATGCATAAAGTTTTTTTTTCCAATTGTGATTGGTTCTGTAACAAAATCTACTCCTGAAGCTGCATGGTTTGGAAATTTGAAATCTTATCTAGAGCACCATATACAAAACTTAATCTCCATGGCATGCAGAGACAGAGAGTACTGACTACTAAGTACTGACGCAGGTATGAGACATCCATGTACATGTGTTTCTTCTGGAAAATAAAGAAATAACAAAGGGCACACAGTAGAGTAATCAGTGGAAACATTCTTTCCTTCCAAGTTTATTCAGTTAAAATGGAATCTTGACCCTTGTATTTAGCATGCAAGCCTGCCAGTAACTGTATGAGCTTTTACTGGGGTATGAATTAAAAGGTCAAATATTAAATAAAGTTCTCTTCCTATTTGTTTCTTCAACAGTTCAACAGTGTGCACATAGTTCTTTAAAATTTAGAAGCCGAACCGATGGCTCCGCTTCCG
Organism: Aegilops longissima; assembly: GCA_021605205.1. NCBI lineage: Eukaryota > Viridiplantae > Streptophyta > Magnoliopsida > Poales > Poaceae > Aegilops > Aegilops longissima. The sequence continues at coordinate 661,761,755 of CM038682.1, read as the reverse complement.
CCTAGCTCTGCTCCCACCATCTAGCCCTCCGCGCAGCCCCTGCCTGCCGCCGACGCCCCCGCCGGCCGCCCACCCCCTGCTCCCCTCCTCCCTCCTCCTCCCTGCCATGGAGGGCCCAAGCGACGCCCCCGCTGACCGCCGGGCGACCCTCTCCGGCGAGCGCGTGTCCTCAGTTGACCGCTGGCTCAGCTCGGAGAGCGAGTCTCGCGTTTCTTCCGGACGTCGTGTTTCACCTCGCCGGCGACCAGGGCCCTCGCCGCACTCGCTGCCGCCGCAGGCTCGCCAGTAGCGCCGCCCCGCCGAGGTCCACAGCGCTGGCGGTGCCGCTCGACGCGGACGGTTCCAAGAGTCGCGCCAAGAAGAACCGCCGCCGCCGCCCGAGCCAGGACGGCTCCACCAGCCGATCGTCTCCCCGCCGTCGCAGCCCATCTCCGGAGGAGGTTGTTGGGCTGTGCTTCCGATGCCTCGATCCCGGCCACCGGGTTCGTGGATCGCACTAACGAAACCGGCAGCGCTGCTCACTCAGCCACGAAGTCGCGGATCGCGATTTCGGCGCGAACGACGGCGCGCGGCATCGCCAGTGTCGCTTCAGCGGTGCCGCCCGGTCCAGCACCTCACAAGAACGGCGGGCTACCACCCCACCCGCTGCCATCGCGCTTCGCAGCCGGGCGCCGCTCCCCAGCTGCGCCCCGACGTGCCCGTGCGGGTCATCATGGCGCAGTCCACGGAGATGGAGGAGGCCGAGCAGGTCCTTGGTCGCGCCATGGTGGCATCCATCACAGGCAACAGGCCGCAGGTGGCCGCGGCCGAGGTGGCCGAGCTGCTCTACCGCTCCCTTGAGCTCTCTGAAGGTGACTTCACCGTGCACGAGCACCACCCCGAGGACTTCCTCATCCTCTTCTCCTCCCTGGAAACCAAGCGCCGTCTCAATGGCGAGCACTTCATCAGCTCGCCGCGGTTCGCGCTGTCGCTGCGGCCTTGGTGCAAGCTTGCGCATGCCGGCGCCGGCGGGTTTGAACACCACGTCGAGCTTGAGCTCCGCGACATCCCCGCCCAAGCTTGGCACCTGTCCACCGCCGAGCACATCCTCGGAGCGAGCTGCTGGATCAAGAGGCTGCACCCCCGCACGCGCTCTCGCGAGGACCTGGCCGTCTTCCGCCTGTCCGCTCGCGTGCACGACCCAGCCGACATCCGCCGTGCCGCAATCCTGGAGATCGTCGAACTTCCACCAGCCCGCATTCCCTCGGAGGCGCCGGAGGTCGACGCCACGCATTTCGTCTCCATCGCGCCACACGCACCGCCACGCCCGGCGCCCCTCCGGTGCGTTTCAGCGAACGACGACCCCGGCAGAGGCGGCGCCGGTAATGGAAACGGCCAAGGCCAGGGCCCCGGTCATGGTCGGACAAGGCGCCGTGGCCGGAAGCAAAGGCGTTCCGACGCCGCGCCAGGCGGCCGGGCCGATGGCATGGCCATGGACGCACCTGCTTGGCGAGCCTGCGACCACTCAGGGCGGTCCGACGGGCTGAACACGGCGGCCTCTCGCCGCAGCCGGCGGCGGCGGGCGGCGCCACCGTCCGGCCGTCGCGGACGGCATGCCGCCGTGGCTGGTCAGCTGGGCCCCTCTCGCTCTCGTCACCGAGCCAAAAGAGGGAAAAGAGGAAAAAGAAAGGGCCCACAGCGGCAGGCTTTGGCGGCTGATCCTACGCAAGCGGTTGTACCATCCGATGACGACGCGCGGTCGGCTTGTCAGGAGCCAGCTGGTGCGCTCCGAGCGGTCGCTGAGGAGCCAGAAGGCCCGGGCAGTTCAAAATCGGGTTCCCCCCATGATCCCGAGGACGATTCCGTGGATCCCACCGCTGTCGCCGCTGATCCATCCCCGTGTCGGGACCTTGCCCTTTTGAGCCAGGTCCCAGACTCACAGCCTGTGGAGCCTGTGGCGTCTGAGCGACCAGGATCACCTGCCGCCTTGTCGGGGCAAAGCAGCGCTACGCCTACTCCTGTCGCTCCAACGGGCCCAGGAATCCTCGCTGACCAGTCAGCACTGTCACAAGACCCCACTTCTGCGGCGCTGGCGGGTGGAGACGCAACGACTGGCGCCCAAACCGCTTCTGCGCCCGCGAACGTGGTCTCTACTCCCTGCATGGCTACTGCCGGGCCAATTGGGCCAAACGGGGCTGGGCCACTCCACGCCGAGCTCGAATCCTCACCGCTGTCTCCTCGGGAGGTCTGTTGCCGGGCGATTGTCATTGGGCACAGAGGCCGAGGCCCAGAGGATGTTTCGATCTGCAGCGCCCGGGATCCTCCACGCCGGCGCCTAACATCGATCAGCGATCGCAGACCAACCCCGCCTCCAAGATTCGACGATTCGCGCGCCGATCACGATGCGGCGATCTCGCAGCAGCAAGAACCACGCAGCGAGCTTGGACGCTTGGCGAGTTTCTAGCCGCGCCACGGCACATCAGCGCATACCGCCGACTCCGGAAGCGCCACGCCGTCCTCAACTTTGCCCCACGGCGAGGACGCTCATGGCTGCGCGCCACACGTGGCGGCCGCCGACGGCTGAACGGAGGGCTAAGTGCAGATCCCACGACTGGGATTGTAGGCACCAACCAAAAGATCTCACCATCGAGATGAAGGCCTACGACGACATGTTCGCGGCACCAATCCCCTTGTCCGTCTTTGAAGGCCATCGCTGCCCGGTCGATCGGGAGATCCCAGCGGCTTCGCCTCCCCACGCCGCACGATCGCTGCCGGCGACAGCTAGGTCCGCCGCCATCCATCGTCGACCTCTTGTTCATGGATCACGGACTAAAAATCGCGGTTTGGAATGTACGCGGCCTCAACTCGCGGCACGACGTTGTGCTATCCGCTCTCGCTGGGCACTACCGAGCCTCCATTGTATGTCTTCGTGAAACTAAGATGGCTTTGATCTACTCGCCCATTGTGCTTGACATTCTCGGCCCGAAGTTTGACGACTACACGCACTGCCGGCCGATGGCACGCGGGCGGTATCCTCCTAGCCCGAAGAGCAGGCTGTCACGATCTCCGACCCGCTGCTCACCTGTATCGCGCCACGGCCAAGGTATCCGTGGCCTCGGGACGCCGTGGTGGTCGACGACGGTCTACGGACCCCAAGACGACGCGGACAAAATCTTGTTCTCCACGAGCTGCGCGATATTCGGCGGCATGCCCCGCCCATGGATGCTATGTGGTGATTTCAACCTCATATACCGCACGGAGGACAAAAACATGGGGGCCTGCACCGCGCATGATGGGAAGGTTTCGCCGCCATCAACGACCTCGCCTTGAAGGAGATTTATCTCAACGGCGCCGCTTCACGTGGTCGAATGAGCAATCGCCGCCACGCTTAGTGCACCTTGATCGCGTCCTTTGCACATCGGATCGGGAGGATGCGCACGGCGAATGCCATCTCCGGTGCCTTGCTTGGCCGTCTCGGACCACCGTCATTGTTGCTGGATTGTTCCCCATGCCGGTGGCGCACAAACGTTTCCACTTTGAGGACTATTGGCTTAGGCTTGACAGCTTCCACGACACCGTTGCCGCGGCTTGGAGCTCCGCGCATGACGACGACCCATTCCGGCGGCTGGTCAAGCGTCTCCAGGCCACCGCTCGACGCTTACCGAGTTGGAGCGCCAAGTCCACGGGCAACATACGGGAAAAGCTGGCCATATCCCGCGAGCTGATCTTACGCTTCGACAATGCACGGGAGGACCGGGCGCTCTCTCCTCCGGAGGAATGGCTCCGCAAGCAGCTCAAGCTCGCCCACCTCGGCATGGCATCCATGGAGCGCGACAATCGCTAGGGCAGCGCCCGATCGCGCCTCTCAAGGACGGCGACGCCAACACGAGCTTCTTCCACCGCAATGCTCCTACCGCATGAAGAACCGCATATACGGCCTTGCCGTTGAAGGGCATGTGCTCACGGTTCATGAGGAAATGGCCAACGCAGCGTTTTCGATTTTGATGGCTTCTTGGCACAACAGGACCCGGCGCACACGCTGGACCTCTCCCACTCATTGAGCCCGGCGACCTAGCATGCCTAGACGCGCCTTCACCAGAGGAGATTTGGGAGGCGGTCAACGCGATGCCGGCGCAAGAAAGCGCTGGACCGGATGGCTTCACCGCGGAGTTTCGCGCTTTCTTGGAGCATCATCCGCCATGACATATGGGACGTTTTGAACTGCTTTTACGCGCGCCGCTGGTTCAGCAAGCTTAACCAAGCGCCGCTGACCGCTGCTTGCCTGCCACGGACGCCCACACGCCGGTGACTACCGCCGATCCGCTCGATCCACATTGTGGCCAAGATCTTCTCGAAGGTCCTGTCATTGCGCCGCTCCCAAGCTTGATACCCTTGTAAGCCGCAACCAAAACGCATTCATTGCGGGCGCAACCTCCATGATAACTTCGCCCTAGTCCGCAATCCTCAAGATGTTGCACCAACTTGGCGCACCAGGATCATGCTCAAGCTTGACCACACGCGCCGACTCCATCTCGTGGCCCTTCCTCTTTGAGGTGTCGCGCCAAGATGGATTTGGGGACCGATTCCGGAGTGGATGGCCATTCGCTCTCCTCGGCAAGCACGCTGGTCATGCTCAATGGAGTTCCCGCCCGCTAACTGCACCGCCATGACCACGACAAGGTGACTCCACCTCCCCACAACTCTTCGTGGTTGGCGGTGGACACCCTTGGGAGGCGATGCGACACGCCCTACTGCATCGCATCCTTCAGCCGGTCGTGATCCCCGACGAGCCATTCCGCGATCTCTCTTACGCCGATGATGTGATGTTGTTCGCCATGCCACTACCGGGAGATTGCCACCGCCAAAGGCATCTGGACGTGTTCGCACGGCTCTGTGGCTCCGAGTGAACTACGCCAAGAGCTCGCCACGGTCCTCCACGCCGGCGACCACGAGAGGGATCGCTGAGCCGCCGGGTGCCCGTCGGTTCTCGCCGGTAACTTACTCGGGCATCCCGCTTCCACTCGCCGCCCATCCGCAGATACCGCAACCCTCGTCGACGCGTGGCGGGCGGCTCCCTCCCGGAAAGCTTGGGCGATGAACAAAGTGGGACGGTTAGCGCCACAAATCGGTGCTTAATGCAATACCGATCCATCAATCGCTAGCGCTTGCGCCCCAAAGAAAACCTCAAGCAACTAGAAAAGATTCAGCGTGGGTTTTTTGGGCCGCCGCCGCGGACGCCCACGTGGACATTGTCACGCTAATCGGCGCAGGTTTGCCGCCCGCTTGAATATGGCGGCCTTGGCATCCGGACCTCGAGCGCACGGGTTATCGCCGGCTGCGCTGGCTATGGCTCACGCCAAGACGACACAATCGAGCTTGGTGGGCTGGACCGCAATTTACGACGGAGGAGCGCGCTTTTTATGCCTCCACGACCATGGCTATTGGAGACGGCAGACAGCCCTGCTCGGGAGGATCGCCGGCTTGGCGGCCAATCCGTCCATGAGCTCGCGCCGAGCTCCTCAAGTGCATCCCCAAGCAACGCCAAAAATCGAGAACGGTGGCGAGGCCCTGTTGGCAATAGCTGGGCGATGACATCCATGGCTCGCTAGGCCTACCAGAGATTGGACAAGACCTTCAGCTCGCACTTAGTGCAAGATGTGGAGCTGTCCAATGAGCCGGACAGCTGCTCGAGCTGGACGGCCAACGGCGTTTACACCGCCCGCCTTGCTACGGGCAACTTTCAGAGGTGCGACGGGCTGCCACCCCGAAGCTCATTCGAGGAGCTGGCACCGCCAAGGTGAAGTTCTTCCACTGGTCGGTAAGTCAAGATCGCGCTTTGGACCGCTGGAGAGACTTGCACGCCATGGCTCGCACACCACCCGCGGTGCCTTCAGGCGATCAGAACCGGAGACGATCGGGCATTCGATGCTCACATGCCCATTCACTAAGCGATATGGCATGAGGTCTTATCTTGGTTGCGCTTGCTTGCGGCGGCGCCGAGCACGACGGCTCGCTCATGGATTGGTGGCTGCGCGCAAAGGAATCCACACCGCCAACAAGCCCGCAAGGCGCCAAATCTGTGGCACTTTTGGTGCCGTGGATGATCTGGAAGCATAGAAATGCGTGTGTTTTCGACCATGTGAACCCATCGCTGAATGAGCTTGTAGACAGGATTAAAGACGAGACCAGATGTTGGGCAAAGGTTGGAGCTCAAGGGCTCGTGGTCGCTTTGCCACCATCCCGGATGTGCACCGAGCCTCTGTTGTGTGTGTGCAAACTCTGCCTCCTAGGAGGATGTAAATACCCTCTCTTTCCAATGCAATGAAACGCAAAAGCCATTTGCGTTTTCTCGAAAAAAAAAAAGTTCTTTAAAATTTTGTGAAGTCGGACACTGTTGCCACAGAAAATTACCCAATTGATTGAACAATGCAGAACCTATATTTACACAAAATAAATAGCAGAGGGAAATGTTTTATTTTTCACACTAAGATCAAACCAATAATAAAAAATTAATTATTATGTTGTTGTTGCTATTCCAGTAGGTGTTTGTTTCTCTTTTACCTTTTTCCCTTTTGCCCAATCACTGTATGTTAATGAGCACATGAGTTGGTAAAAGGACTCATCTGCACGTAACATCAATTTCTTTGGTCACTCAGCCTCCATGCGTTAGTTACCGTGTTCCTCAAAATCTTGCCGAATCAGAAATCCGAATCCGAGCCAGATTCGGAGACCGTGACTTTGTCCGGGCAGCACTAGCTGCTGGTACTAAACGTGCCAGGGTACAAAACAGTGATAAAGGTGATGACCAAGCGGTGGCATACACCTGCAACTTCAGGAATCGTGTAATGATGACCACCGTGATCAGATCTCTTGCAATTAGCTGGTTCTGCAAGATTAGTTTAGGCAATGCTGCAACCATTCTGTTGGTTAATCAAGATATATGTGCAGAAATGGCAAGTGCATAGTAGCTTCCATCTCTACCAAATATTCATGCATGGGGGATCAGGTTGGCAGTGGCAATCAATAGCCAATGGCCACGGAAGGGGGATAGTCAGCTGTAGTGGTGGGAACCAATGACTGGACAGAACAATGGCCATGCCATCGAACTTCAAGGCTATAGCAGAATGACAATATCATCTTAATTAGTGGCAAAAACAAAAGGTTTCGTTCGGGAAAGTGCATAGGATGAAAGAAAAATATAAGGCTCAAATGCCAAACGTTCAGTCAGTTTAAGCTAACTAGCATGCATAGGTTGTCAGCTTCTACTACTTATGATCGTCTATTAAACAAACAAAATTTAACAAAAAACGTACATAGTGCCTATTGATGTACCGGCAATACCACAGTTGAGGTAAACTAAATCGATCACCCACCTGGAGATGGCTTGCAACATGCTGTATGGTCAAATTCAAATCCTTGGCATTCATGTACTGGTGAATGTTTCGAGCCGTAGCAGCTGTTAGCCAAAAAGAAACAGACACTCAAAGGTCATGCTTTTTCAGCTGTTAAACATAACAAACGACTAATTTATGCCAAGTGCAGATAGCCTTACAAGCCCCAAGCACTTCAACAGCCTGCAAGAACTTCTCATGGAGCTCACTGCTCCATAAGAACCAACCCAGATTCTCTGAATAGACATTCGCGTTCAACGCATCTTGTTTTTCATCCTCAGTTTCAGACCTGTGATTTTTAATAGACCTGTTTTGAAGTGCTCTCATCCTCAGAAAATTGACGGTTTCAGTATCCAACGGCTTAACCACATTGAAGCATGTTCCAAGGGTCATGCGTGTAGAGACTGACTCATCATAGGCACACATAGCTGCAACCAAGAAACAACACTCCTAGATTAATGAGTTTGGGATGGAAGAAAATTTCTTAAAACAATACAGCTCTGAATACAAATGCTTACTGATGAGAGGCACTTTAAGTGCATTCAGGATGTGGTGAAACAGCACCAAGGTGTCCATCTCTGCATTGCCAGGATGAACTTCCGCTACTACCAAATCAAGCTCCTCATTTTTAGCAACCCCCCTTTTAAGGGAATCTAGGGCCTCTTCCACTGTTTCGAATGGAAGAACTACAAAACAGTTGAAGTTAGACTCAAAATTTTGGAGAGTAAACACAGTGTTATCATGTCCAAATATAGTTATATTAATATCCCAACCTGCACGTACTATTGCAACAAGTGAGTATCTTCTAAGGACTAATATAGCTACTTGGTATGTGACTTTTCTCATTTGACCACATAATCCAACACTTTCTGCAATCTAATAGCACTTGGATGGGCGGCCCAGTAACTAGCAGCTAGCTATATCCCATTACGAACCACATATGCTGCCTCCGTTTAAACTGTGAAGTTCACACAATATATTACACACACATATGCTATATAATCTAATGGTCAGGGTGACGCAGTAACACTATATCCTATATGGGAACTGCATCTGTTTCCTTTCTGTTTAAAAATGTCATAGATCTACGGAAATGCTCCACATATATATATGATGGTCGTACGAGCTATACATGGTACCGAGGACAGGTTCACTGCCATGTAGGGCCATAGCTCGCCAAGCTTCACGTCATGAGAAGCGTTCTATATCCACACACGAAAGCCATCCAACCGTTAATTAGTGGTCCAGATCATGATGGATAGAACGATAAATTGTCCCACGGACGACCATCAGACACCCAAACTTCACGCCAAGCAGCCGACACCCAAACTTCCCGCCAAACAGATGTACACCCAAATTTCCAGCCAAACAGCCGTACACCCAAACTCCCCACCAAACAGCAGAAATATGAAATATCTGAAATTCGATCAGATGTGACTGTGGATAGAAGACACCAACAGATATCAAATCGTGCCTTTTATAGTAGCCCCATGAATATGCAAAATCTTGTGCAACAGATATCAAATCGTGCCTTTTATAGTAGCCCCATGAATACTATCTTTCATTCTCCCTCTAAAAACAACTTCCTTTTTGGACAGGAAGGGGAAAATACGAAATGGAGATGCTTGGGATTGAAGTGTTCACCTTTGAAGTTGAATCTAGCAAGCGTATTGGAGATGGTCCACAGGGAAACCGGATCTCGATCAAGAACTAAAACTGAAAGATTTTCCATCAGGTCAGTGAGACCCTATGGGGCGGAAACGAAGTCTGCCAATGTTTGTGGTGGATCTAACCATATATGGATCTAATACCTTCTTTCGGCGTGAGACCTTCACCAAGGGCAAAAGATACACACTATATACCAGACGATGTCAGAAAAGGACAAGAATTTAAGTAGACTCCATCTAAGTTTTTATTCAAAAGCTGACCTGTATTTGGACAGGGAGGTTGAACAAGATATACTTACTTGAGAAATACTCCCTCCGTCCCATAATATAGGAAGTTTTTTGACACTAGTGTAGTGTCAAAAAACGTCTTACATTATGGGACAGAGGGAGTACAAAAGTTAACATCATTATTTTGTCCTCTTGTGCTTCTTCAGTTTCCAATGTAAAGAACATGCAAGACCATGTACAATGCAAGCCGGTGCTTATCTGTAGAGAGCAGATGCTTAATTATGCACCCCTGTCACAGACATAAGCACCAGTGCTTAAGAAAAACACAGTTTGTTTTACTAAGCACCTCTCTAAGCATCTTGCATTGTACATGGTCTAAGAAGGTGTGAACCCTTCCCGTCATGACTTCATGTTATCTGTTCTCTATCACCACGCTTGCTTTTGGTGACTAGTGATGAACGATGTAATAATGATGGCTATATGTTCACATGTATTCTCAGTATGTTCATGGCTCCAAATTTACCTAAGGCGCATGTAGGGCACATGCATGTTCTCCCTAGCTCTCGCCCACAGTACTATTTTTTTCTTCATTCAGTACCTAGTGTTCATATGAAAGAAACAAAGCAAGCAGGCCATTCACCTATTAATTAGCAAACATATCAATACTTCAGTGGCAATAATTAGAACTTCCAAGTCCTAAAGGGTCTCAAGTCTCAATTATCAAATTTCAAAACAAACCAAATGGTGATGTGCTGCTTTAAGATGATTCCTCAAGAAAAAGTCTGAAGGGTAAATAAGGTAATTTATTGGCCAGCTTCATTATTTATAACATGCAACAGTTTCACTGATTTATGGCATGCTGTCATGCATACCAAGAATTCTACTACAAAGAGTCCTCCTGTGGACAGGTGTCGTGATGACATGTCATATAATCAATGGGTTAATGCATGCCGGTGAATTTGATCTTGTGGTGCTATCTGGCGCATGGTTGGCAATGTTGCGAGCACGCAATCCTACATGATGTATGCATGAGCACTAATTGCACCGATGTACAAGATAACTTCACAAAAGAAAAAAAAAAACACTAGTTGTAGCCGCGATTGCATCGCTATCTTAATGCCGCAACAGACACTCACCCTAGTCCCAATTGCATCACCACATCTGATCTTTTTAGGCAGCAAACCTACATATCTATCCACACGATAATGTACCAACAAAAATAATGAGATGTGCGGTTGATTTCTACAAAGAAAAAAAGGTATATAACCGATTCCTTAACAAGGAAGATATGCGAATGATGTTAAACATTGATACAGCCTCTAAGCTGGATGGGACAAACTGAGGAAGAAACAACCAGGGCCAAGCCTAAAATCAATAAAAACTTCTAAAAGAGAAAGTATCCACGCTACGGGCGACCGCCCTGGGTTCCAATGCTTGTCACCACCCCTATCCCAAAAGATATATGACATGGCCTGTGCCCAGTGTGGTGCATGCGTTTCTTGAAGGAACTGATTACACATATATTATTTTGGAAGGAACTGATTGCACATATATTATTTTTAAGGAACTGATTGCCCATCTCGAAAACACCAGGAAGAGATCCCAGACGAAACGCCCTTCAAATCGAAACCTGGAAGGCAGCTTTTCTTCAGATAATCGAATCGGGATCCACATACGCTGAGCAACAATCCAAGTAGGCGCGACACGGATGCTTTAATAATAACCAAACCAAATCGAAGTAGGCAGACGCTTCGGAATGGTGCGCGCTTACTGGGGGAGGGAAGGCCAGGGTCGAGGGCAGCGGCGCCGCCGGCAAGCGCGAGGCGTAGGAGGAGGCGCCTCGCCTCCCGACCGAGCGACGTCGGGATCCCTCTTCTCTCTCGCCGGCGGTCGCCGCCTCGCCATGCGCCGCGCCGCGAGTAGAACGGTCGGGGCCCACGGGGCTTTGGGACGGAAACGGATGGGCCTGACTGCTGATGGGCTCAAAATGCTTTGGCAGAGTGGGCCCAGACATGGCCATATGAGCTGGCCCGGCCATAAAAGGGCCTGGCACGGCACGGCCGTATCAGGTCGAAGGAGCTCAAGGATTAGCCCAAAATCACTAACTGACGAGTACTCTTTTAAGGAAAAACTCCCACCTTCCCAGGTTATGTCAAATGATAGGCTTCATGTGTGCTACTTATCGCAACCTGAGAGTTTTTTTTTTTTTATAAATTCGTTTATTTAAAATGTTTTATCTCTTGAATCATGTATCCAAATCTCGAACGTTGAAATCCTCGCGTCTAAGATCCTCAAAATTCGATCCTATGTTGATAGATTTTTACGAACTTTTTTCATGAAAACAGTCGGACAAAAAAACCGAACCAGGAGCACATTTTTTTATTTCCGAAAGCCGTTTCCGAGAGGCACGGCGGCGCCTCTCACGGAAGCGAAATCGTGTCTCTCACACAAAAAAGAAAACGTGTTTTTTTTCGTTTCCGAGTGCCTCTCGCAGAAGCAAAACCGTTTCTCTCACGGAAGCAAAATCATGCCTCTCACAAAAGAAGAAAAAACGCATTATTTTTCCGTAGGCACGACCTCTTGCAGAAGCAAAATCGTGCCTCTCACGGAAGAAAAAGAAAGATAAAACACTTTTTCTGTTTCCCCGTGCCTCTCACAGAAGAAAAAAAAAGAAAATATGTTTTTTTTTTCGTTTCCGAGAGACACGGACGTGCCTCTCGCGAAAGCAAACTCGTGCCTCTCGCGAAAGCAAACTCGTGTCTCTCGTGGAAGCAAAACCATTTCTCTCACGGGAAAATACCGCGTTTTTTCACTCAAAACAATTTTCCCGGATTTTTCTGTCCAAAAGCTAAGAAAGACCGGTGAAAAACCGCAAAGTCAAAAAAATAAAAAAAATCTAAAAAGCTGAAAACGCGTGTGAACAAATAAAAAACCGGAGGGAGCGCCCAGAGCGTGACACGTGACGGCGGTTGAGAGCATGACACGTGGCGGCGGTTGAGAGCGCCACAGCCCTCCCCCCCTCCCACCCCCATGTAATCGTTGGAGAGGCTTCCCAAGGAGCGCTCATCAACTAGTTGCTCCCGGATTGGCCTGGCACACGAGCGGCCTTAAAAAAATCCTGGCACCGAGCTAAAAGGGGCGGCCCGCAAATAAAAGTGTCATGTCGGGCCAGCCTTAGGTGAAATTACTAAAGGGTACTCATTACAAAAGTCACTTCCCTTCTTCTTTGATGATGACTAGGTATGTGTATGTGCGTTGCCACGGGAGTTGAATATTTTCAACACAATAAAAGCATGAAAAATCATGGTATTCTGTTATCACAAGACACTACAATCCACCTAATCTTACAAACATTTTGTTTTCAGCCAGATTGAGACAATAAGCATCAAATATACATAACTTCGCCAAAGCAAGCATGAACAAAGGACTCTAAACATATAATTCAAATACATCATTTGAATTAAAAATTAGCTTCATGTTGATGTAACTCTTCAGAGTATGCAACAAAAGAGCGATTCATGCCTTACCACAACAATAAAAGACAACTGCTAGACAGAAAAAGAAATGTCATAACCAGCAGGCACACCTCAAATTTCCCAACTTCAATCAAATGGATCTATATGTGTCATGCTCACTAGTCACTTCCCATTGTGAAAGTGCAACTAATCTCCGGGTGGTTTTGGTAATTCATAACAACATATAGCTCATTGAATTAATATCCTTTAAGATAAATATTTCAGGATGTTCAATGATTGGCATGGCATGGACTAGAGATATGGACCCCTCAAAATGCTAAAGACAAAGATTGGCAGAAGCTCAAGACTCTTCATTCTATTTTAGTGATCCAAGATCACATTGAGTCCATAGGAAAGCCAATACTATTAAAAGGGGATGAGGTATTGCTTAATGGCTTACTTGCGCAAGTGCTTAGTGATATTGCTCCAAAACCATCTGTCACTTTCTCCATCCAAATATGTCCAAACCCAAAACCCCAACTCGGCCCCACCGATTCTTTCTATCCGGAGCCATCGAGTTCATATGACATAGCCACTGCTAAAAACCCTAACAGTTCAGTCTCACCAATACGGATCTCGGTCTCACCGAGATGGCCTTGCAAATTCTCTATGGCTTGTTGTAATTATTTCGGTCTGACCAAAATCTTGCAATTGGTCTCACCGAGTTTGCTTGACAGACTCTCTGTTGCTTATTGCTTCACTTCGGTCCTAGCAAGTTGATGCAACCGGCGCCACCGAGATAATGTTTTCCCTAAGCCCTAGCACATCAGTCCCACCGAGTTGTTCCAGTCGGTCTCACCGAGATTCCTAACGTTCACATTTTTGAACTGGTGCCACCGAGTTTAACCATTCGGTCCCATTGAGATGAGTCAACTATGTGTAACGGTTGGATTTTGTATGGAGGCTATATATACCCCTCCACCCCCGTCTCCATTTGTGATAGAGCCATTAGAACATGCCTACACTTCCACCATTCATTTTCGGAGAGAGAACCACCTACTCATTGTTGGGGAACGTTGCATGGAAAACAAAAAAAATTATGCGCACACGCAAGATCTATCCATGGAGATGCATAGCTACAAGAGGGAAGAGCATCTACATACCCTTGTAGATCACTAAGCGGAAGCATTTATCATGGGGTTTATGTAGTCGTACTCTTCGCGATCCGATCACGATCCAACCGATCTAGTGCCGAACGGACGGCACCTCCGAGTTTAGCACACGTGTGGCTCGATGACGTCTCCTCCTTCTTGATCCAGCAAGCGAGAGAGGATAAGTAGATGGGATCACAACCAACACGATGGCGTGGTGATGATAGAGCACCGACAGTGCTTCGCTAAACGTCGCTGGGACGAGGCGGTGGAACTACGGGGTAACGGGAGAGAGAGGGCGCCAAGGGCTTGGTCTATCCTCTTGGGGCGCCCCCTCCCCTCTATATATAGGTGGAGGGGTGTGGGGAACAGCCCCTTGATACGTCCATTTTGCATCATGCTTTTATATCGATATTATTGCATTATGGGCTGTTATTACACATTTTGTCACAATACTTATGCCTATTCTCTCTTATTTTACAAGGTTTACATGAAGAGGGAGAATGCCGACAGCTGGAATTCTGGGCTGGAAAAGGAGCAAATGTTAGAGACCTATTCTGCACAACTCCAAAAGTCCTGAAACTCCACGGAAGTTGTTTTTGGAAATAATCAAAAAATACTGAGTGAAGGAAATAGCAGAGGGGGCCCACACCCTGGCCACGAGGGTGGGGGCGCGCCCTACCCCCCTGGGCGCGCCCCCTGCCTCGTGGGTCCCCTGGTGGCCCTCCGGTGCCCATCTTCTACTATATGAAGTCTTTCATCCGAAGAAAAATCATAAGCAATCTTTCGGGATGAGACTCCGCCGCCACGAGGCGGAACCTTGGCGGAACCAATCTAGTGCTCTCGCAGAGCTGTTCTGCCGGGGAAACTTCCCCCCGGGAGGGGGAAATCATCGCCATCGTCATCACCAACGCTCCTCTCATCAGGGGGGGGGGGCAATCTCCATCAACATCTTCACCAGCACCATCTCCTCTCAAACCCTAGTTCATCTCTTGTATCCAATCTTGTCTCTAAGTTTGAGATTGGTACCTGTAGGTTGCTAGTAGTGTTGATTACTCCTTGTAGTTGATGCTAGTTGGTTTATTTGGTGGAAGATCATATGTTCAGATCCTTTATGCATATTAATACTCCTCTGATTATGAACATGAATATGCTTTGTGAGTAGTTACGTTTGTTCCTGAGGACATGGGAGAAGTCTTGCTATTAGTAGTCATGTGAATTTGGTATTCGTTCGATATTTTGATGAGATGTATGTTGTCTCTCCTCTAGTGGTGTTATGTGAACGTCGACTACATGACACTTCACCATTGTTTGGGCCTAGAGGAAGGCATCGGGAAGTAATAAGTAGATGATGGATTGCTAGAGTGACAAAAGCTTAAACCTTAGTTTATGCGTTGCTTCGTAAGGGGCTGATTTGGATCCATATGTTTCATGCTATGGTTAGGTTTACTTTAATACTTCTTTTGTAGTTGCGGATGCTTGCAATAGGAGTTAATCATAAGTGGGATGCTTGTCCAAGTAAGGACATCACCCAAGCACCGGTCCACCCCACATATCAAATTATCAAAGTACCGAACGCGAATCATATGAACGTGATGAAAACTAGCTTGACGATAATTCCCATGTGTCCTCGGGAGCGCTTTTCTCTATATAAGAGTTTGTCCAGGCTTGTCCTTTGCTACAAAAAGGATTGGGCCACCTTGCTGCACTTTATTTACACTTGTTATTTATTACCCGTTACAAATTACCTTATCACAAAACTATCTGTTACCGATAATTTCAGTGCTTGCAGAGAATACCTTGCTGAAAACCGCTTATTATTTCCTTCTGCTCCTCGTTGGGTTCGACACTCTTACTTATCGAAAGGACTACGATAGATCCCCCTATACTTGTGGGTCATCAAGACTCTTTTCTGGCGCCGTTGCTGGGGACTGAAGCGCCTTTGGTAGGTGGAATTTGGTAAGGAAAAATTTATATAGTGTGCTGAAATTTACTGTCACTTGTTACTATGGAAAGTAATCCTCTGAGGGGCTTGTTCGGGGTATCTTCACCCCGTCCAGTAGAGCAAAGATTTGCTCCTCAACCTACTGAACCTACTGAAAATGAAAATGTCTACTTTGAAATTCCTTCGGGTATGATAGAAAAACTGCTAGCTAATCCTTTTGCAGGAGATGGAACATTACATCCTGATGAGCACCTAATATATGTGGATAAAGTTTGTGGATTATTTAAGCTTGCAGGTATGCCCGATGATGTTATCAAGAAGAAGGTCTTCCCTTTATCTTTGAAGGGAGATGCATTGACATGGTATAGGCTATGTGATGATATGGGATCATGGAACTAAAAACGATTGAAATTGGAATTTCATCAGAAGTTTTATCCTATGCATCTTGTTCATCGTGATCGTAATTATATATATAATTTTTGGCCTCGCGAAGGAGAAAGCATCGCTCAAGCTTGGGGAGGCTTAAGTCAATGTTATATTCATGCCCTAATCATGAGCTCTCGAGAGAAATGATTATTCATAATTTTTATGCTCGGCTTTCTGACAATAATCGCACCATGCTCGATACTTCTTGTACTGGTTCTTTTATGATGAATACTATTGAATTCAAATGGGATTTATTGGAAAGAATTAAATGCAACTCTGAAGATTGGGACCTCGACGAAGGTAAGGAGTCAGGTATAACACCTAAGTTTGATTGTGTTAAATCTTTTATGGATACCGATGTTTTCTGTAAATTTAGCACTAAATATGGACTTGACTCTGAGATAGTAGCTTCTTTTTGTGAATCTTTTGCTGCTCATGTTGATCTCCCTAAGGAGAAGTGGTTTAAATATCATCCTCCCATAGAAGTGAAAGTAGTTGCACCTATTAAAGTTGAAGAAAAGACTATCACTTATAATGATCCTATTGTTCCTACTGCTTATGTTGAGAAACCACCTTTCCCTGTTAGAATAAAGGATCATGCTAAAACTTCAACTGTGGTTCGTAAAAGCAATATTAGAATTTATACACCTCCTGAGCAAGTTAAAGTTGAACCTAATATTGCTATTGTTAAGGATCTCTTGGCTGATAATATTGATGGGCATGTTATTTATTTGTGTGATGAGGCTGCTAGAATTGCTAAACCTAGTGCTAAAGATAAACATAGAACGGTGGTAGGCATGTCTGTTATTTCTGTTAAAATAGGAGATCATTGTTATCATGGCTTATGTGACATGGGTGCTAGTGCTAGTGCAATACCTATTGATTTATACAAATAAATTATGCATGATATTGCACCCGCTGAGTTAGAAGAAATTGATGTTACCATTAAGCTTGCCAATAGAGATACTATATCACCAATTGGAATTGTTAGAGATGTTCAAGTCTTGTGTGGGAAAACTAAATATCCTGCTGATTTTCTTGTTCTTGGTTCCCCACAAGATAGCTTTTGTCCCATTATATTTGGTAGACCCTTCTTAAATACTATTAATGCTAAGATAGACTGCAAAAAGGATGTTGTTACTATTGGTTTGGGTGATATGTCCCATGAGTTTAATTTCTCTAAATTTCGTAGACAACACCGTGAAGAGGAATTGCCTAGTAAAGATGAAATCATTGGTCTTGCTTCTATTACCGTGCCTCCTAGTGATCCTTTAGAACAATATTTGCTAGACCATGAAAATAATATGTTTATGAATGAAAGAAGGGAAATAGATGAAGTGTTCTTTAACAGGGTCCTATTCTGAAACACAACTTGCCTGTTGAAATCTTAGGGGATCCTCCTCCACCCAAGGGTGATCCCGTGTTTGAGCTTAAATCATTGCCCGATACTCTTAAATATGCTTATCTTGATGAAAAAAAGATATATCCTGTTATTATTAGTGCTAACCTTTCAGAGAAGGAGGAAGAAAAATTATTGAAAACTCTGAAGAAGCACCGTGCTGCTATTGGATATACTCTTGATGATCTTAAGGGCATTAGCCCCACTCTATGTCAACACAAAATAAATTTGGAGAAAGATGCCAAACCATTTATTGATCATCAACAACGGCTGAATCCTAAGATGAAAGAAGTGGTAAGAAAGGAAGTACTAAAGATCCTTGAGGCAGGTACAACTTATCCTGTTGCTGATAGTCAGTGGGTAAGTCATGTCCATTATGTTCCTAAGAAGGGAGGTATTACTGTCGTTCCTAATGATAAATATGAATTGATTCCGCAAAGAATTATTATAGGTTATAGGATGGTAATTGATTTCCGCAAATTAAATAAAGCTACTAAAAAAGATCATTACCCCTTACCTTTTATTGATCAAATGCTAGAAAGATTATTGAAACATACACATTTTTGCTTTCTAGATGGTTATTCTGGTTTCTCTCAAATACCTGTGTCAGCTGATGATCAAGCTAAGACCACTTTTACTTGCCCTTTCGGTACTTTTGCTTATAGATGTATGCCTTTTGGTTTATGTAATGCACCTGCTACCTTTCAAAGATGCATGATGGCTATATTCTCTGACTTTTGTGAAAAGATTTGTGAGGTTTTCATGGATGATTTCTCCATTTATGGATCCTCTTTTGATGATTGCTTGAGCAACCTTGATCGAGTTTTGCAGAGATGTGAAGAAACTAATCTTGTCTTGAATTGGGAAAAGTGCCACTTTATGGTTAATGAAGGCATTGTCTTGTGGCATAAAATTTCTGAAAGAGGCATTGAAGTTGATAAAGCTAAAGTTGATGCTATTGAAAAGATGTCGTGTCCCAAGGACATCAAAGGTATAAGAAGTTTCCTTGGTCATGTTGGCTTTTATAGGAGGTTCATTAAGGACTTCTCAAAAATTTCTCGGCCTCTGACTAATTTATCACAAAAAGATATACCATTTGTCTTTGATGATGATTGTGTAGAAGCATTTGAAATACTTAAGAAAGCATTAATCTCTGCGCCTATTGTTCAGCCACCTGATTGGAATTTACCCTTTGAAACTATGTGTGATGCTAGTGATTATGCTGTAGGTGTTGTTCTAGGGCAAAGAATTGATAAGAAATTAAATGTTATTCAATATGCTAGTAAAACTCTAGACAATGCCCAGATAAATTATGCCACTACTGAAAAGGAATTCTTAGCAGTTGTATTTGCTTGTGATAAGTTCAAACCTTATATTGTTGATTCTAAAGTAACTATTCACACGGATCATGCTGCTATTAAATATCTTATGGAAAAGAAAGATGCTAAACCTAGACTTATTAGATGGATTCTCTTGCTACAAGAATTTGATTTGCATATTATTCATAGAAAGGGAGCTGAGAACCCCGTTACAAACAACTTGTCTAGGTTAGAAAATGTTCTTGATGACCCACTACCTATTGATGATAGCTTTCCTGATGAACAATTAAATGTCATAAATGCTTCTCGTAGTGCTCCATGGTATGTTGATTATGCTAATTACATTGTTGCTAAATTCATACCACCTAGTTTCACATACCAACAAAAGAAAAAGTTTTTCTATGATTTAAGACATTACTTCTGGGATGACCCACATCTTTATAAAGAAGGAGTAGATGGTGTTATTAGACGTTGTGTACCTGAGCATGAACAGGAACAGATCCTACGCAAGTGTCACTCCGAGGCTTATGGAGGGCACCACGCTGGAGATAGAACTGCACATAAGGTATTGCAATCCGGTTTTTATTGGACTACTCTCTTTAAGGATGCTCATAAGTTTGTCTTATCTTGCGATGAATGTCAGAGAATTGATAATATTAGTAGACGTCAAGAAATGCCTATGAATTATTCACTTGTTATTGAACCATTCGATGTTTGGGGCTTTGATTATATGGGACCGTTTCCTCCCTCTAATGGATATACACATATTTTAGTTGTTGTTGATTACGTTACTAAGTGGGTAGAAGCTATTCCAACTAGTAGTGCTGATCATAACACTTCTATTAAGATGCTTAAATAAGTTATTTTTCCGAGGTTTGGAGTTCCTAGATATTTAATGGCTGATGGTGGTTCACATTTTATTCATGGTGCCTTTCGTAAAATGCTTGCTAAGTATGATGTTAATCATAGAATTGCATCCCCTTATCACCCACAGTCTAGCGGTCAAGTAGAATTGAGCAATAAAGAGCTCAAATTAATTTTGCAAAAGACGGTTAATAGATCTAGAAAGAATTGGTCCAAGAAACTTGATGATGCATTATGGGCCTATAGAACTGCATATAAAAATCCTATGGGTATGTCTCCTTATAAAATGGTTTATGGAAAAGCATGTCATTTACCTCTTGTACTAGAACATAAGGCATATTGGGCCATTAAAGAGCTCAATTATGATTTCAAACCTGCTGGTGAGAAGAGGTTATTTGACATTAGCTCACTTAATGAATGGAGAACCCAAGCCTATGAGAATGCCAAATTGTTTAAAGAAAAGGTTAAAAGATGGCATGACAAAAGAATACAAAAGCATGAGTTTAATGTAGGTGATTATGTATTGCTATACAACTCTCGCTTAAGATTTTTTGCAGGAAAACTTCTCTCTAAATGGGAGGGTCCTTACGTTATCGAGGAGGTCTATTCCTTCCGGTGCCATAAAAATCAACAACTTCGAAGGCACAAGTCTGAAGGTGGTGAACGTTCAAAGAATCAAACATTATATCTCAAGTAATCCTATAAATGTTGAAACCAATGTTATTGAAACCGTAACCCCGGAGGAATACATAAGGGACACTTTCTAGAACGTTTCAGATTCCGAAAGGAAGAGGTATGTGGTACGGTAAGTAAACCGACTCCAAAGCAGTTCTAATGGCAATTTTTCTCTGTTTTGGAATATTTAGAAAAATAGAAAAATAAGAAGCAATTCGGGAAGGACACGAGGGCTCCACGAGGGTGGAGGGCGCACCCTACCCCCCTGGGTGCGCCCCCTGCCTCGTGGGCACCTCGTGCGCTCTTCGGACTCCGTTTTATTGCATGATACGTGTTTTGGTCGGTAAAAATTCATTATATAATCTCTCGAAGGTTTTGACTCCTGTATCACGCAATTGTCCTCTGTTCTTGTTTCGAGCTATTTTTCTGACATTGTAGATCATCATGACGTCTCCAAGTGCCCCCAAGGACAAGTTCTTCGAGAAGGTCATCAACCCCTACCTCACATAGGTGCATGAGGGGGTGCTGCACATCCGTGATGTCGAGGGACCAAGGAGGACCGGGAGCGTGGAGACAAGGCTCGAGGCAATGGAGCAACAAGTTTTCAAATGCCAGGAGATGGTGGAGCGTGGACTTGACTCCAATCACATAATGATCACGGAGTTCACCAACAACCACAAGCTGGATGCCAAGGACATTGGGGAGGCCATCTTCAAGCTCCACAAGAAAGTCAAGCACCTCCAAGCCCAAATCTATGACCTGCAAAACCAAAACTGTGAGTATGAATATAGATTCAAGAGAATGAGTTTGGCTGCAGATTTGAGGATCCCGGAGACTCGATCATCCTTCTATGATGGTGAACCCATGCCTTGGAAGATGGACGACAAGCCTACTTCATCAACAACCCCATCACCACCACTTCCGAGGAAGGAGACATAATCACATGGGTATGGGCACTCCCCTTGGTAACTGCCAAGCTTGGGGGAGGTGCCCCGGTATCGTATCACCATATCACTCCTATCTTTACCGTTTTTCTTAGTTCGATCCTTTCAGTAATATCTCGATCTAGTAGAATAAAATTTTAGTATGATTTAATTTTGAGTTTTTCCTTATGATCCCTCTATGTAATCGAGTCCGTGAGCTATATAATAAAGATTAGTATTGAGTCAAGGGCTTGATTATTTTGCTATGATCTTGAGGGAATAAAAGAAAAGAGAAAATAGTAAAAAGAAACCAAGATATCATATTGACCTTATGGAGAGTAATGACTTCACATAGAAAGAGTATGATGATTAAAAGTTGTTGAGAGCTGACAAACATAGCTTTGGTCATCGTTGCAATTAATAGGAAGTAATAAAGAAAGAGAGGTTTCACATATAAATATACTATCTTGGACATCTTTTATGATTGTGAGCACTCATTAAAATATGACATGCTAAAGAGTTGATGTTGGACAAGGAAGACAACGTAATGGGTTATGTTTTCTTATATCTGAAATAAAGTATATTGTCATGGATCATCTAACATGTTGAGCTTGCCTTTTTCCCTCGTGCTAGCCAAATTCTTTGCACCAAGTAGAGATACTACTTGTGCTTCCAAATACCCTTAAACCCAGTTTTGCCATGAGAGTCCACCATACCTACCTATGGATTGAGTAAGATCCTTCAAGTAAGTTGTCATCGGTGCAAGCAATAAAAATTGCTCTCTAAATATGTATGATTGATTAGTGTGGAGGATATAAGCTTTATACGATCTTGTGATGTGGAAGAAATAAAAGCGACAGACTGCATAATAAAGGTCCATATCACAAGTGGCAATATAAAGTGACGTTCTTTCACATTAAGATTTTGTGCATCCAACCTTGAAAGCGCATGGCAACCTCTGCTTCCCTCTGCGAAGGGCCTATCTTTACTTTTATCTTCTACCTTATGCAAGAGTCATGGTGATCTTCACCTTTCCTTTTTACATTTTATCCTTTGGCAAGCACAGTGTGTTGGAAAGATCCTGACATATATATCTAATTGGATGTAAGTTAGCATGAACTATTATTGTTGACATTACCCTTGAGGTAAAAGGTTGGGAGGCGAAACTATAAGCCCCTATCTTTCTATGTGTCTGATTAAAACTCTGTAACCACAAGTATTGCGTGAGTGTGTAGCAATTGTGAAAGACTAAATGATAGTTGAGTATGTGGACTTGCTGAAAAGCTCTTACATAGACTCTTTCTGATGTTATGATAAATTGCAATTGCTTCAATGACTGAGATTATAGTTTGTTAGTTCTCAATAAAGTTTCTGATTCATACTTGACATTGTGAATAGATTATTACTTGAGCATAAGAAATCATATGATAATATCCATATATGTTGCTCTTATAAGAATGATCATGATGCCCTCATGTCCGTATTTTATTTTATCGACACCTCTACATCTAAACATGTGGACATATTTATCGTTATTGGCTTCCGCTTGAGGACAAGCGAGGTCTAAGCTTGGGGGAGTTGATACGTCCATTTTGCATCATGCTTTTATATCGATATTTATTGCATTATGGGCTGTTATTACACATTATGTCACAATACTTATGCCTATTCTCTCTTATTTCGCAAGGTTTACATGAAGAGGGAGAATGCCGGCAGCTGGAATTCTGGGATGGAAAAGGAGCAAATATTAGAGACCTATTCTGCACAACTCCAAAAGTCCTGAAATGCCACGGAAGTTGTTTTTGGAAATAATAAAAAATACTAAGCGAAGAAAATACCAGAGGGGGCCCACACCCTGGCCACGAGGGTGGGGGCGCGCCCTACCCCCCCTGCCTTGTGGGTCCCCTGGTGGCCCTCCGGCGCCCATCTTCTGCTATATGAAGTCTTTCATCCGAAGAAAAATCATAAGCAAGCATTCAGGACAAGACTCCGCCGCCACGAGGCGGAACCTTGGTGGAACCAATCTAGGGCTCTGGTGGAGCTGTTCTACCGGGGAAACTTCCCTCTGGGAGGGGGAAATCATCGCCATCGTCATCACCAACGCTCCTCTCATCAGGAGGGGCCCAATCTCCATCAACATCTTCACCAGCACCATCTCCTCTCAAACCATAGTTCATCTCTTGTATCCAATTCTTGTCTCTAAGTCTGAGATTGGTACATGTAGGTTGCTAGTAGTGTTGATTACTCCTTGTAGTTGATGCTAGTTGGTTTATTTGGTGGAAGATCATATGTTCAGATCCTTTATGCATATTAATACTCCTCTGATTATGAACATGAATATGCTTTGTGAGTAGTTACGTTTGTTCCTGAGGACATGGGAGAAGTCTTGCTATTAGTAGTCATGTGAATTTG
Source organism: Aegilops longissima (assembly GCA_021605205.1). Lineage (NCBI taxonomy): Eukaryota > Viridiplantae > Streptophyta > Magnoliopsida > Poales > Poaceae > Aegilops > Aegilops longissima. The sequence goes on along the minus strand of CM038682.1, from coordinate 661,737,921 downwards.
GTATTCGTTCGATATTTTGATGAGATGTATGTTGTCTCTCCTCTAGTGGTGTTATGTGAACGTCGACTACATGACACTTCACCATTGTTTGGGCCTAGAGGAAGGCATTGGGAAGTAATAAGTAGATGATGGGTTGCTAGAGTGACAGAAGCTTAAACCTTAGTTTATGCGTTGCTTCGTAAGGGGCTGATTTGGATCCATATGTTTCATGCTATGGTTAGGTTTACCTTAATACTTTGCGGATGCTTTCAATAGGAGTTAATCATAAGTGGGATGCTTGTCCAAGTAAGGACAACACCCAAGCACCGGTCCACCCACATATCAAATTATCAAAGTACCGAACGCGAATCATATGAACGTGATGAAAACTAGCTTGACGATAATTCCCATGTGTCCTCAAGAGCGCTTTTCTCTATATAAGAGTTTCTCCAGGCTTGTCCTTTGCTACAAAAAGGATTGGGCCACCTTGCTGCATAATTCCTACTCGTCCTCGAGTAGGTAAATGATAAAAACAGAATTTTTGATGTGGAATGCTACTTGGCATAATTTCAATGTAATTCTTCTTAATTGTGGTATGAATATTCAGATCCGAAAGATTCAAGATAAAAGTTCATATTGACATAAAAGTAATAATACTTCAAGCATACTAACTAAGCAACTATGTCCTCTCAAAATAACATGGCCAAAGAAAGTTCATCCCTACAAAATCATATAGTTTAGTCATGCTCCATTTTCGTCACACAAGAATGCTCTCATCATGCACAACCCCGATGACAAGCCAAGCAATTGTTTCATACTTTAGTAATCTCAAACTTATAAACCTTCACGCAATACATGAGCGTGAGCCATGGACATAGCACTATGGGTGGAATAGAATATGATGATGGGGTTATGTGGAGAAGACAAAAAAGGAGAAAGTCTCACATCAACGAGGCTAATCAATGAGCTATGGAGATGCCCATCGATTGATGTTAATGCAAGGAGTAGGGATTGCCATGCAACGGATGCACTAGAGCTATAAATATATGAAAGCTCAACAAAAGAAACTAAGTGGATGTGCATCCAACTTTCTTGCTCACGGAGACCTAGGGCACTTGAGGAGGCCCATTGTTGGAATATACAAGCCAAGTTCTATAATGAAAAATTCCCACTAGTATATGAAAATGACAAAACAAGAGACTCTCTATCATGAAGATTATGGTGCTACTTTGAAGCACAAGTGTGGTAAAAGGATAGTAACATTGCCCCTTCTCTCTTTTTCTCTCATTTTTTTGGGCCTTCTCTTTTTTATGGCCTTTCTCTCTTTTTTTTATTCCTCACTTGGGACAATGCTCTAGAAAATGATGATCATCACACTTTTATTTATTTACAACTCAATGATTACAACTCGATACTAGAACAAAGTATGACTCCATATGAATGCCTCCGTGATGTGTACGGGATATGCAATGAACCAAGAGTGACATGTATGAAAGAATTATGAACGGTGGCTTTGCCACAAATACTATGTCAACTACACGATCATGCTAAGCAATATGACAATGATGAACGTGTCATGATAAACGGAATGGTGGAAAGTTGCATGGCAATATATCTCGAATGGCTATGGAAATGCCATAATAGGTAGGTATGGTGGCTGTTTTGAGGAAGATATAAGGAGGTTTATGTGTGAAAGAGCATATCATATCACGGGGTTTGATGCACCGCTAAGTTTGCACCAACTCTCAATGTGAGAAAGGGCAATGCATGGTACCGAAGAGGCTAGCAATGATGGAAAGGTGAGAGTGCGTATAATCCATGGACTCAACATTAGTCATAAAGAACTCACATACTTATTGCAAAAATCTACAAGTCATCAAAAACCAAGCACTACGCGCATGCTCCTAGGGGGATAGATTGGTAGGAAAAGACCATCGCTCGTCCCCGACCGCCACTCATAAGGAGGACAATCAAAGAACACCTCATGTTTCAAATTTGTTACATAATGTTTACCATATATGCATGCTACGGGACTTGCAAACTTCAACACAAGTATTTCTCAAATTCACAACTACTCAACTAGCACAACTTTGATATCACTACCTCCATATCTCAAAACAATCATCAAGCATCAAACTTCTCTTAGTATTCATCACACCCATAAGAAAGTTTTTACTAATCTTGAATACCTAGCATATTAGGATTAAGCACATTACCATGCTGTTTAAGACTCTCAAAATAATATAAGTGAAGCATGAGAGAATAATAGTTTCTATAAAACAAAACCACCAGTGCTCTAAAAGATATAAGTGAAGCACTAGAGCAAAAACTATATAGATCAAAAGATATAAGTGAAGATCAATGAGTAGTCAAATAATTATGCAAATATGTGAAGACTCTCCCATTTAATAATTTCAGATCTTGGTATTTTATTCAAACAGAAAGCAAAGCTAAAGAAAATAAATCGACGCTCCAAGCAAAACACATATCATGTGGTGAATAAAAATATAGCTCCAAGTAAAGTTACCGATGAACGAAGACGAAAGAGGGGATGCCTTCCGGGGCATCCCCAAGCTTAGACACTTGGTTATCCTTGAATATTACCTTGGGGTGCCTTGGGAATCCCCAAGCTTAGGCTCTTGCCACTCCTTATTCCATAGTCCATTGAATCTTTATTTTGCGCGTAATAAGGAGGCATTTCCTTGCGTGCGGCCGTGGACCCAGCTGTCAGCCTCTCCACATACAGTCCACTTCAGATGCATGTCGGTTTTTGACCATGTTGACCAGGCCGCGCCGAGAGCACCAGGGCGGTGGACGACGGCGAAGCCTAGGAAGGGGCAATGCGGAGGCAGGGAAGACTCGGCAGTTGTTTCCCACGCGAGGGGAATACTGTTGCACGAGGGTTTCTTGGTTAAATCGCCATCGCCGGAGAATAACAGCAGTGTGGGTGAGTAGAGGATGGCTAGGCCAGCGATGGGAGTACGTGGGGCGGTGAGGGCTGCTTGGCAGCACAGCCCCGGCTTGGGAGGAGGGAGCAAGCAGTCCATGGCGCTTGTTTGAGCGGTGGAGCAGGAAGAGCAGAGATTGAAGAAGCACGACGGCCGTTGGATGGACATTGTACGGTCACTGGAGCTAGAATCGTTCATATTGACTAAGTTGACAAAGCCCTCCATCCCCGTCAACTTAGTATGCCCACAAGTCAGCCTCCCACCATGGTGGGTCCCAGCTAGCAGGGGGAGTATTCATTTTTCTGTGCGTAATAAGGAGGCACTTCCGGTGGGTCCGAGCTGATAGTGGGGGGGACGATTTTTTCGCGAAATACGGTGGTCCGTCTGGTGGGTCCCAACAGTCAGGGGCAAACATTTTTTTCGCGAAATACAGTGGCCCGTCCGATGGGTCCCAGCAGTCAGGGGGGAAACGTTTTTTTCTGCGAAATACTGTTGGCCCGTCCGGTGGGTCCTTGCTGTCAGGTGGAGGAATAATTATTTTGCACGTAATAAGGAGGCACTTCCTTGCGGCTGCCGTGGACCCAGTTGTCAGCCTCTCCACGTACAGTACTCTTCCGATGGAAGTCAATCGTTGACCACATTGACCACGTCGCGCCGAGAGCACCACAGCGGTGGACAACGGCGAGGCCTAGGAAGGGGACGACGCGGAGCCGGGGAAGACGCGGCAGTGGATGCCCACGCGGAGAGGAGCACAAGAGTTCACTGGTTCGACTGCGGTGTGAGGTTGTCGTCGCCGCAGAATAACAGGGGGAGTGGGTGAGTGGAGGGATGGCCTGGCCAGCGGTGGGAGTAGTATGGGGACGGTGAGGCCTCCACGGCAGCACAGCCGGCCACGGGAGGCAGGAGCATGCGGCACGACCGGCGCTGCTTTGGGCGGCTGGGGCAAGAAGACCAGAGGTTGAAGAAGCACTATGACCGTTGGATGGACATCGTTGACCACGCCGCGCCGAGAGCACCAGGGCGATGGATGACGGTGAGGCCTACGAAGGGAACGACACGGAGCCGGGGAAGACACGGCAGTGGCTGCCCACGCGGTGGAGAGTATGAGGGTTGACTGGTTCGGCTGCCGTCGCCGGAAAATAACAGGAGGTGTGGGTGAGTAGAGGGATAGACATGCCAGGGATGCGAGTATGATGGGGCCGTGAGGCCTGCCCGGCAGTACTACCGGCCACGGGAGGCGGGAGCAGGAGGTTCCGAGGGCGCTGGTTTGGGCGGCTGGGGCAGGAAGATCAGAGACTGAAGAAGCACGATTGCCGTTAGATTGACATCTAACGGTCTGACGCTGGTAGAGTCGATTGTTGACTAAGTTTCTTTTTTGTGAAACCTTGTGTACGCATGAACTTGGTAGGCCCACAAGTCAGCCTCCAAATCTGTGGCAGACAACATAAAGCCCATTTGCTATTTTTATAATTTGCAGCCCATTTGCTAATTCTTAAGTAATTTATTACAACCCATTTTCTGCCCAGGACCACGGTCAAAAAGTTCAACCTTATTTTGCATATTTCGGTGGAGTCTGAACTGTTGTAATCCCGAAATGATAAACATTTTTAAGAACTTTATTGATTTGCCAAAAAATCGTTTTGTTTTTGTGAGAAAATAAGGCGTGGGACAATTGAGTTGGTTTAAGGAAAACCAGTGGTAAAAAATCAGCTTGGGTGGGAAAAACAACAAAAATAAGGATGTAGATATGAAAAGGGAATTTCATGTGTTTTCAATATAATGATACGTGTATATGAACTAGTAAAACTATAGGTAGAGATTAGATAACGGATGTAGGACATGCGTTTCAAGAGGAAAATAGAACTGGGCCGTGTGTTTGATTCAGTAAAAAAAACTGCCTGCAGATGTTGTAAGACAAAATATAACTAACGCTGGCGGGCCAGAGGCTAGTAGTTACCTGCTGGATCTTTGTGCCCCGTTGTCGTCATGGGCTGGGCCTGTTAAAAACAAAACCAACCCTGGGCAGTCTGCAGCCCAGTTGAAACTTGCTCGACCTGAAAAAACAATATCGTGCTCAATAAGCGAGAGAATTCTGCAAGTACGCATCGATAAGCGGGATGCAGCACGGATATTGTTTTTTATCATGATAATAAGTGCATGCACTTGTTTGAAAAAATTGGAGAACTGGGAATTGAGCGGCGGGTGCTTATGCTACCCATCAAATAAAAATCAGGTGCCTGAAAATTCGTTTGAAACAAATGATTCAACTTTATATCCACGCCGACCCTCGGCATGATGTTTGGAAGCAAATGCAAGTCCATACCAAAAGATCGTTAACAACAATACCAACTTGCGGACGACAAGGTAGTACAACTACCAATACCTAACTAACTTATAATCTTTTACTACTGGCCCTAGTGTTAAATGCGGTAGAAAATCTTGCAGAGGACCAGTTCCGCTCCTTCTCTTGCTCCAGTCCCGAGGTGCTCTTGGTGCATCACCAGTTGGTCCTCTGCTGGTCGAAGTTCTTGTTGGTGTGCAGCACGTAACCTTTTTGCTTCCCGTCGCGGCCGTTGACCATCACCGCAAGGTATTGCCGGTCTTGTGCCTACAACGCGTGCATGCCGTGACCGATTGTATCTTGCGGCGCATTCATGTGTCCCTTTGAGCATACTGAATTGCTTTGGAAGAATTGCTTCCTTAGGCCACTCGATGTGATACCTGCAGATTATGGAATACAGGTTTTAGTATACGTAGTTGGCATTTTCATAACATCTTTGGCATGTTGCGTCACTTGTTTCACTTTTTATTAACTTTCAAATTGTAATTGCTTCACCAGGTCTGCGTCTAAAGGAAAAATAGAGCTATAAACAAAGGAATATGTTTCGCAAGTAGACGGCCGATCGGTGTCTTACCGGAAGTTTCTCGGTTGGGTGTAGCATATGCTGTGCTCATTGTCGATGGTTGGTATGAACAAATCGATGAGAGACTGAAATCTCATGCTGTCAAGACTCACTTTGGCCTCAAGGTGCTCAATCAGCTCTGATCCATGGGATCAAACTTGACGCCAGCCGGCAGCACCGACCAATCCTTCTTCGACTTGCATCGGTAATTCTAGTTATATGGTACTCAATGTATGATCAATCGACTGTTTTAAGTGAATGATGAAAAGATAAGTGGTACTCCAAATCTGAAGTCCAGAATACCCGAACACGCCACCGGGATTCTTGTGTCACCTCACGCGCAGCGTGTTGTCACGTCAATTCAATGTGTGGACATGATGAATAATTTGACCGACGTATGCTACTACTTCTACTGTACTACTTACTAGTCGTATTTAGTGTCACAATTTATACATAGGTTTTTAACTAACAAGTACGCACTTGAAGCCTAACTAATATATTTATGGCTTCCGCACAACATCTCCATCATCATTATCAGTACATCCTACGCAGGTGAGTTAGGATGCACTTGATCCCAGGAAGGTATCTATCCTTCAAACCAGAGGAGTGCTTCAAACTAACAACGTTACATAATATCCAACAAAAGAGGGTCGCTACAGCAGCAGAATACATGGCTCGGTCTAGATATCAAGACGGATCAAGTTGTGCATATTTGCTGTTGGCATGAACCACATCGCCGCATGTCGGGTTTGCAAAAGCCATCCATCGCATGGAAGCTTGATGCCTTTCACACATCGAAGATTACCGGCAACAAGTTGTGTCGGCGAATCTCGGATATGGCGATTCATGAAACCCATGGTATGATGTGTAAACACAGCCCCCCCTCGCGAATGGAAGTTGCATAGCACAGTAATCATCGCTGGTGATATGATCGATGATTGGTTGGATGATCGGATAATTGAGCCCGAGGAACAAGGAGTGGTTGCCGAGGCTGTAAACCCGCCTCCAGTTGAATACGCCTGGCCCAACGGAGCTGGGATCTTTCTCGAACACGAAGCAGCCATAGCCATCAATGTCACGAACGCCCACGCATTGTACTGCATGTGGTTTGATGTAATGGTTTGGTCAATTTGGTGCGTGTGAATGAGCATCAAATGACCGCCGTCGGTGAACGAGCGATAAACCACCACCCATTGGCTGGTATGATTCCAGTCCTGGAATCATGAAGGCCAGCGCATTCGTCTGCTGCAACAATTCAAATTGGAGACCAAAAGGACAAAATAAACAATCATGTTCAGAGTATGTGTGGAATTAAGATTATTATAACGAGTGTCGCATATCATAGGCAGAGAATTGCAATGCCGTGGTCATAATCATACCCCAAGTTAAAAAATAAGCCAATGGCTTTCATATTCTAGCAACATGTCATGGTTCAAACATCATGTAACAATGAGAGGAAAACAACTATGACAGCGCCTACTCATATTCTACCATAGCACTTACTACTACTGTTCTCATATCAACTCTAAGCAATAACATGCGTTGTTATAAAAATCTTGTAAACAAGAGTAACATATAGCAATCATGATGTTATGCTCATAATATGTATTCTAGCAATCATTAGATGCCAATTGTTCTCATATCAACTCTAACAATAACATGTGTGGTCATAAAAATCTAGGAAATGAGAGGAACACATAGCAATGATGTGGTTATAGACATGCTATGCATTCTAAATTTCTAACAAATGAACATGCAGTCGTATTCATAAGGTAAAGATGAGATGAGATAGAACAATTACACGACGATAGATTCCACCAGTATAGGCAGCTAATCTGTGCGTCGACCGTGTAAACAATGCCATCGTGCATTATAGCATCAGACATAAATGTTGCCTCAACAGGATTGATGATGAGCCATAACCATGTATGGCGACCGGATTCTAGATAGACTAATCCCATGTTGAACAAGGCAATGAGCTTGTAATCCATGTAGTCTTCTGATGGTGTGGGCACTTCGCGGATTACAACTTTCTGCAAACAGAGGTCGAGCCAAAAGCTTGACGCGTCTCGTGCGTAGTAGGAAGGAGTGTCCGGCGGGCCGCGAGGCTCGATGTCGGCGGTATCCAACGATGGAAGGGTGATCTCTCGCTGGTGGTAGATATCCACGAGACGCCACGGACTACCTGTGTGGTGGATGAGGACGATCCAGTTGGCCTTCATGCCCGCCCAGTAGTGGCCGCGCATGAAGGACAGGTGGACGGGTAGTGGTAGCATGTCGAGGGGCACCACGGCAACCTCCGTAGGATCGTCAAGTCGGTGTTTGGGCCACCTGCGAGGATCGGGCATCAGCAAGCAGGGTGTCTTGAAAAGAGCCGTCCGGTTGCAGACGAGTAGACGGTACAAAGACACCGAGCATGCGGCCAGATGGACGGTGCTGAGTAGGTCCATACGACTACATATCTGCTCCAAGAGAACATCGGGGAAGGAATTCCAATCGCGGCTCTGCGTGTCGGTCGGTTCGCCATTGGGGTTTTCGGTGCTGCGAGCCAGTGGGAAGTGGATTCAAGGCGAGCTAAGAAGCTTCTCCTCGTGTGGCGAGCAAAGTGGCGGGGGATATAGTGCCATGAGCTACCAAGGAAGATGGTGCGGGCGGGCGAGCGGTGGCGGGGTAAATGGTGTGCGGCCGACGATGGGGAAGAGAGGAGGAAGAAGAAGAGAGGAGGAAGAAGAGTGGAAGACGGGAAGAAAGTGCATTAAATCTCAATTCTACTAGTACTACTACCAGGATATACCGTCCTTGAGTGTAAATAGTTACACCGATGACATGTGGGTCTACCACAAGAGGGCCCATATGTCGCTAATGGATGACAGAGGTGCGTGGCGTATTCTGGCGTGCACTCTTGGCAAACATGATGGCGATCTTGGGTAAGGCTGATTTAGTAACAACAACACGCTGGTTTAGCTTATTAATTACGTGTCCCATCTGCTGCAGCGTGTATTGTCACTTCACTGCGAAGACTAGTTGAATAGTTCTCTCTGACCGAGATGGGGAATAATGGATCACGAGGACTTCCTTTCTACAGTATCCCTATGCCTCTACGCTCACTTCACTCATTTTGCTCCGTACCTAGTCACTTGTTGAAATCTGTAGAAAGACAAATACTCCGTATTTGGGAACAGAGGGAGGCTTTTACTCCGTACTATTTGGGAACAGAGGGAGTATCACCATATGGAGGGAACAGAGGAAGCTTGAAATATGAACATGTCAATGGCAGGGAGTAAGCCCCATGCATGCAACATGCAACACTCACACGTACACATGGACGCACGCAACACTCACGCACCCATGCGGCACACAGCACACGACGCAACACACACATCTCATGCTCAAGTGCTCAACCTACTCCCTACGTCCGTGAAAGACTGTACATTTAGAGATTTACACATTGACAAGGGCATAATTAACGCCCAAAAGTAGCAGACTTATGTGTGCATGCGACCATTGAGATAAGAAGATTAAATGAAGGCCGTTGCATGCTGTAATTAAGGATAGACATGTAGCCTATACCTACAGCACAAGTTGGTGCATTAGTCAATCAATATCGATTTAGATTAAAGGCTAAATGCATTGGAAGTGTAGATGTACATTATGTACCACACTCTTTGTTTTGTGGCCGATGTACACTCTTTGTTGGAAGACCGAGGGAGGACACGTGCATGCACTCACATATACAGCCAGGGCGGTTCGCGCGCAAGGGTTGGACTCGTGTCGCGCCTGCGCAGAGTTTTGTTTAACTGATTTCTTTGCTCTGCCAACTGACAGGTGGGACCCAAAAACCAGGTGACAATTTAACCAGTCAACAAAGTGCCACGTCGACTATGTGGCCGGTCAGTAGGGTGTAATACGGTGCTCTACAATAAGCTAGTGATCGTATAATCACCGCAAAACTATATATAGTGATCGTAAAGAGCGTATTGTTACATACATTGACCGCCAGTGTATTTTCTCGTTTCAAGTTAAGCCATATTAATCAGAAAGGACGCAGTATGGACTACTACTAGTACTAGTACTCCTTTGATGTGTCCCGTCAACTCGCCGAACAAGGAGAAGCTTGCTTACTACGCCTCTCCCTCGCCCACGCGCACGGTGGTTCGCAGGACGAGGAGAGGGTTTTGAAAACAGCGCCCTCTCCCTCTCCCTCCCTCTCCCTCTCCCTCGCCCTCGCCCTCGTGGTGGACGTGCAGCAGTTCAATCGGTGTCAGATTGCCAGAAGCATATTGTACTGTAGTATCATCATTGTTGGACCTTCCGAAGAGGCGAAGAGCCAAGTGCAAGGTTCACACAAGTACGAACTGTTGAACCTCCCGAAGAGGCAAAGAGCCAAGCACAAGGTTTTATAGGAGTTGTCGTCCTAGTAGGAGTGTACTACAACTATAGCGAACGATGCTACTGTATGATTCCGCCACGTCACGTATATCCAAAGCTGTGCCACCTTTTTTTCTCAAAGAGCGTGTTGGAGCCCGTGCAACAACCACACAAGTTGCATGTACACATAACACATTTACTAGTAATAAATTCTAAAGGAAAAATGCCAGTATGCCACACAAGTTCATCTCCAATTCATGTGATAAATTTGTGCACGACTAGTCTACATATATTCACAGCGCTACCGTTCACAATTACCGTACTCCACTTACACGTTATAGATGGACTACATGCATGTCCTCCTCCAAGTTCCAGTCCCAGGTGTTCTTCATGGATGGCACGTTCCATAGCGGTGGGCAACGGGAATCATTGTCGCAGCTTTCTAGTCCGGTTCCACACGATGGAGACTCATCCAAGTTGAAGCGGCATAAATCGGGATAGCGTGTCCCAAAGATGTCGTTCATCCGTGGTGCGCAATGAAGACACAACCATGCTTCATGAACGGCAGGCCTTCCGTGTCGTGCACGGAAGGTGGCATCCGCTTCACAATGGGGTAGTTGTCCCTGATGAAAAGCGAGTACTCTCCAAGAGTGTTCCTCGGCACCCACATAGCATCTCGGGGGTCGAACTCGGCGCCGTTCATCCGGTACACGGCATCCCAGATCTGGACACATGGTGGCGTACATAGTCAAGGTCCATGCATAATAATGTTGTGCTCAAATATGGCGGTCGAATCTTGTGCAGCAAATAGTACAACTCGGTATAGAGGAAGTAAAATAACCAGCTTATTATATATAGCCACTCTTGGCTACATGGATGAGATAGTAAGACATGGAAAAACAAAAATGGTGGCAGCTAGTGGGTTCAAGTCTTCAAGGGCCTAGCTAGCTATCGCGTCCTCAAGGTAAAAAGTACTCCTATTAGTACTACTAAGTATACTACTAGTACAACAATGAAAGAGAAGGCGAGAGGGTTAAAAAATGGAATACCTGGGTAGATGGTGATGGTCCGATCGTGGTAGATTGTGTGACCATGTTGCACATCAGTGGTACCATGGGTAACGACTGCTAAGATAGTTGATCCCAATATGCCAAAGTAAGCTACAAGGTTCTAGGTTAGACCGAATCGCGGATGCAAATGCACATCCAGGATCGGCGATCTTATTTTGATCGGGGGATGACTGGTTCCTGCAAAATAATGGAGTACCGTTAGGGATGCAAATGATGGTTTGTGCATTCCGTTTGTAATCTCCCGTCATTGTAGGATGGCAACCAGATGAAACAAGTCCCTGGCTTGTCACCGCGAATATGCGGCCTAGATGGCGCCACGGCGTCTTGAACATGTGGGGTACAAATATGCCGCCGCCAACATCGCGCGACCTCTGCCGTTCTGCGTCTTGCATTGATGGCAATCCTTATGTCAAACACCGCGATGAGATAGTAATCGTTGTAGCCGCGTCGCTTTGTCGGCGGGTCCGCAATTGCTATCTTGTTCAATCTCATGTAGGCATCATCATACGTATTCAAGCCCAGCCAGTCCGGAAGGCTGATCCCAATGGTGGAGAAGGGTCACCGAACGGCCGCCTTTGTTGTGGATGTTGTGCAAAATGATGGTGGTATCCGCCGGAGGTATGCAATCCAATTTCGTTGGCACCGACCAGACCTATATATAAGGCGGTGGGCAGCGGAGAAATTACGGGATGGAAATGGAATAACTAAGTACTACATGATCAAACTCCATTACTGACCTGCTCATCGGACAAAATCCGACTACCTCTCAACGTCGGCAACTCTAGCGGAGTCAACGTGCAACCATGGCCAGGGAGCGGTGGACTGTTCGAAGGATTGTCCCATAGAAGAACCTTCTCCTCGAGGACGCATGGAAGACCAACAAGCATGGCCTTTTCCCAAGCCTGTTTAAGCAGCGTCTTGAAAAAGTTGGTGTAGGAAGCACCGAGTCTTGCGGCGGTGAGGACGTCGGAGCGGCGTGCGATTTCTCCCAAAGGATCGTCGTCCAAGGTCTCCCAGCCCCGACGAGGAGGAGAACCACCTGGCGAATCCATGGGAGCAGCGACGAACTTCCTTCTCTTTGGGGGGAGGGGAACTGGCGAGGAGGAGATAAGAGCATAGTAACCGCAGGGCCTCGTCCCTTCCAACTGTAGATCGTTCCTCAGCGAAGGGGTGAGGCTATTATTTACTACTAGTACTAGCATTATGGAACGTTATGGGATTGCATTATACTGTAAATAATAGCACTTGTAAGAAATTTTTGGCACTAAATAGTAGTTTTTGGCGTGGATTAAGAAATTTTGGGTATGTTTTTGCCATTTTTTGTACACGCCAAGTAGTGTCAAAAAACGTCTTACGTTATGTGACGGAGGAGTATGTACTCGTACTGTAGCAGTACCAGTACTACTTTTCTCAACTAGTAGTGCGATGTACTATACTTCTAGTCTAGTCTAGTATAGTGCACCAGTTTTGAACTCTTGAATCTCAGGGCCAAGGAGCTACAGTTGGAAGTGGAGGGTACTATCGTTCTCTAGAACCATCATTGTACTATCAATGCAGGGAAGTACACTGCGTAGTGGCCTAGTGGGTACTCTCGGTGCTATATTCAGCCGCTCCTCTCACGTAGGAGTAGCTGGCTTACTCAGCCGCTCCTCTCACGCACACACTAGCAGCCTGTTTATCGGCGATTCTATCATGGGCGAGAACATTTGAGTTATTTGATACAATGAGACTAGGCTTTTTGCTTCCATTTGTGGAGGTGTAATGGATCTCGTCGAACTTTGTTAGTAGTTCCTTCTTTATGAATGAGATGAAGCAAAGCTTTTGCCTCCATTTAAAAAAACATGTCAAGAGGAATTTCTTTTATAGTAGAGCCGATAATGGAGTGAAGTCCATGCGTGCAACGCCACAAGCTACAGAGTAGTAGTAGAGCACTTTACGTACGGAGCCATATTGCACAGTTCCCAATGCCCCGCCAGCTTTTTCCGGCTCCTCGGGCTTAATTGGGAGGCGCTAGTTTAAATATGCTACTTGTCGATGGGGAAGCTGCAAGCGGCGTGCGGCTAGGCGCGGCACGCGAGCCACGGATCTTTGGGAAGGAAAACCCGTTCATGTGGCTAGGCTGTCCAAAGGCACCCAGTTGTGGGGCCGCACGTCCGCCGACTTCAAAACTCAAACTACCCATGTAAAATATGGCTCGCAGCGAAGTGTAGTAGTACTATTTTTTTAAAGGGCATGATGCTCGGGTAGGGATCGAACCCACAAAACAAGGTATACACTCCCGCGACCACTAGTAGTACTCGTTGGAGTACAACACAACCTAGAATCTCCTTTTGTTGCTAGTAGTACGTACATTGTTCCTTACAAGAAACCCCTAATAATGCAAGAAACCACTAAAATGCCAAGAAACTACTACCACTTGCATACGTGGCAGACTTAAGATAAGACTACCTTATCAACCATTGTACATGCTCTTACCAACAAAAATCCTCGAGTGACCTCCTACCTCCGACCCATCCACCTAGTCATCCTCGGCCATGGGACGCAGCTACCGCCGCCGGCAGAAGGCGAGGTCAAAACCGCCGGCGGTGCGGAGCCCATGTTGCGGCAACCCGGATGCCAGCTCCGTCCGGCGGTCGCGGCCGCTAGCTAGCCAAGATAGCTCCGTCCAGCTGCTTGTCTGCAAGGTTTGCTAGCTAGATTGGCACGGCAGCGCGGCGGCTTGCTCGCGCGTGCCGCGCTCAGGCCAGCCATCTGGCTCGAGCGAAGGCCAGCGCGGCGGCTTGCTCACTCGTGAGTCACGCTCGAGCCAGCCTGCCAACCCGTGCGGAGGCCAGCGCGGCGTCCGGCCCGTCCGACGGAGCGGCGGCCAGCTCGCTCATCACCGGCGCCACCGACGAACACACATCAGTACTGTTTGAAGTAATGTTCAGGAAAAATAATGATTTGAGGGGGAATAACAAGATAGAAGGTCAGATGTGGGTCCCTCATGTCAACGGTCAAACAAAATGTGTTGGTTTAAGCTGCCTCGTCAGCACGGACGTGTGGGCCAACCCTGTCATAAATGGGTTTAAATGAACCTAATCGGTAGGAGTACTAGGTAGTAGTTTTTGGCGTGGATTAAGAAATTTTGGGTATGTTTTTGCTATTTTTTGTACAATAGATTCTTCCTAGGGCTGGTTGAAAGTGGTAGTTTTTTGTTAAATACTCTACATATTGTAAGTAGGAGTGAAAGTTAAGCTTTGGAAGCCAATAAGCAAGGCTAGTTACATAGTGCATATGTGTACATGATTGAAAGTAAATATCAACCATGAGTGACTAATATCTTGATGGAAAACTCAAACTATGGAATACTAGGAAAAAATGCATGGTTGGAAATACTAGCAATGTTCATGTCCGTTAACTAATTATAATTAGAATAATACTTATTCACAAACTTGGTACAAAACACTCTAATTTTGATATACATATGTTTCAATTAGAATATATTCCTTGGGCTGCTTTGGTGAGGTCAGGGAGGGATGTGGTTGGTTTTAAGATACTAATTATGGGTTTTTCTGCAAATTGGTAGACAAGTGGGATGTTGGTGAGAAAAGGCAACAACTTACCTCACAATCGTTAGATGTAGATCTAATGGTCAGAAACGACGGATGGCAGACACATCAGCAGCACCAACTTAGTCTTATGTATGAGTACTAGCAAGATCGTGCATTGCACGGAACATCAAGATGCATTTTTTTATAAAACACTTGTTGTGATTGACCCTTGCGGGAGTAATCCCATGTGTAAAAACTAATGATATCTCGAGAAATATGAGATAAGGTGAAGAGGAGTGGGGTGTGGTGGTGGTTGGTGGTGGACCGAGGAGGCATGGGGATTGACGACGCCGGCAATGCCACCGTGCCGCTTTGTTCCAGAGGCTTCCTTTCTTAATTGCTCAACAATGAGGTTTGTTGGAGATAGGGATGAACGAGGAAGGCCTTGTCGCAAATGTGGAGAGGGTGCGGGTATCTTTTAGTTTAATTTCCATCCGTCCGATATAGATCGGACGGTCTATATTGCAAGATGGCACACGTACCATCATCACCACCTCGTTTTTTATAAGAGAAGAAATATAAGTATGGAGATACAAACGTATTATCGATACTTGCTTCCGTAAACTAGCATCTATATTCTATTCAACGCCTCGGCATGTGGGGCCTTAGCAAAATGACTTCTCGACTATGTAAAACAAAGATTTTCCCGTCGCCGACAAGGAGGGGGTGACGGCGGCGTGCTTTTTGGCTTGCTCTAGTCCTAGTAGTCATACTAGATGGTCTAAGCACGTGTAGATTTATTCTTTTTCACGTCTCGTGTTCGCCGTACTGCCACGACTGTTGATGAATAGACGGTAAGTTATTCACGGGGAAACCCTTGATGAGCGTGTTTGCGAGAGAGAGAGAGAGAGAGAGACAGTGTGCGTGTGTGATATGTTAGAGACTGAGGCAATGATAACATATTCTTTGTGTCTATGTGTGTGGAGGATAGAGAGAGACATGTACATGGGGCTTTGTGTTGTGTAACATGGAGACACATATACATAATTAGAGAGTGAGTGTGTGAGATACACATGCGGACATGGGGAGAGATGAGGATCCAGATAAATGGTTGTTTGTGCGTGTTTGTGTGTGTTTGTGCACGCGTTTGTGTGTGAGAGGGAGAGAGTGTACATGGAGTAGAGAGACCACTGATGATGTAAACCTAGTATAAGGAAGGGGGAATGGTGTGAAATGTGTAGTAGCGGGATAGCAGTGCGGGCTGGGGAGCAGACTATTTGGAAGAGACATCGAGTGTGTGTGTGAGAGAGAGAAAAGAGAGCTAGCGAGAGAGAGAGAGAGAGAGAGAGAGAGAGAGAGAGAGAGAGAGAGAGAGAGAGAGAGAGAGAGAGAGAGAGAGAGAGAGGAAGAGAGGGGGCGAGAGGGGTCGTTTGTGTCCATAAATGGCGTATAGATAGGGAGACAATGTTGATGTTGTCCGAAATTGGCCTATGAACGGAGATGCAAGGGAAGCGAGTCATCGTGTGTGTGATAGGGACTTCATGAGAGATCTAGAATAGATGGTGTAGAGAATAATGTGCGAAATCGAGAACGATTATACATTGGGGAGCTATGCAAAGAGTCACGACATATATGTATGCAGGGAAGGAGCTGGGGCGGGTCCGCATGTGGGAGAGATAGAAAGAGGAGAGTGGTGCACAAGGAGACAAAGTGTGCTTGTTTGCAGTGAGGTGGTGTGTGAGTGATACGTCTCCGTCGTATCTACTTTTCCAAACACTTTTGCCCTTGTTTTGGACTCTAACTTGTATAATTTGAATGGAACTAACCTTGGATGACGCTGTTTTCGTGAGAATTGCCATGGTGTTGTTTTATGTGCAGAAAACAAAAGTTCTCGGAATGACCTGAAACTCCACGGAATATCTTAGAATAAATAATAAAAATCCTCGCCAAAGATGAAGACCAGGGGGCCCACACCCTGTCCACGAGGGTGGGGCGCACCCCCCCCAGGCGCGCCCCTACCTCGTGGGCCCCCTGGTGGCCCTCCGATGCCAACTCCAACTCCATATATTGGCTTTCAGGGAGAAAAAATCAGAGAGAAAGTTTCATCGCGTTTTACGATACGGAGCCGCCGCCAAGCCCTAATCTCTCTCGGGAGGCTGATCTGGAGTCCGTTCGGGGCTCGGAGAGAGGGGATTCGTCGCCGTCGTCATCATCAACCATCCTCCATCACCAATTTCATGATGCTCACCGCCGTGCGTGAGTAATTCATCGTGAGGCTTGCTGGGCGGTGATGGGTTGGATGAGATTTATCATGTAATCGAGTTAGTTTTGTTAGGGTTGATCCTAGTATCCACTATGTTCGAGATTGATGTTGCTATGACTTTGCTATGCTTAATGCTTGTCACTAGGGCCTGAGTGCCATGATTTCAGATCTGAACCTATTATGTTTTCATGAATATATGTGTGTTCTTGATCCTATCTTGCAAGTCTATAGTCACCTACTATGTGTTATGATCCGGCAACCCCGAAGTGACAATAATCGGGACCACTCCCGGTGATGACCATAGTTTGAGGAGTTCATGTATTCACTATGTGCTAATGCTTTGTTCCGGTTCTCTATTAAAAGGAGGCCTTAATATCCCTTAGTTTCCAATAGGACCCCGCTGCCACGGGAGGGTAGGACAAAAGATGTCATGCAAGTTCTTTTCCATAAGCACGTATGACTATATACGGAATACATGCCTACATTATATTGATGAATTGGAGCTAGTTCTGTGTCACCCTATGTTATGACTGTTACATGAAGAACCACATCCGGCATAATTATCCATCACTGATCCGGTGCCTATGAGTTTTCCATATACTGGTTTACGCTTATTTACTTTTCCGTTGCTACTGTTACAATCACTACAAAATACCAAAAACATTACTTTTGCTGTCTTTACTTTTGTTACCGTTACCACCACTATCATATTACTTTGCTACTAAACACTTTGCTGCAGATACTAAGTTTCCAGGTGTGGTTGAATTGACAACTCAGCTGCTAATACTTGAGAATATTCTTTGGCTCCCCTTGTGTCGAATCAATAAATTTGGGTTGAATACTCTACCCTCGAAAACTGTTGCGATCCCCTATACTTGTGGGTTATCAAGACCTTTTTAAAGCGCCGTTGCGGGAGCATAGCTCTATTCTTTGAGTCACTTGGGATTTATATCTGCTGGACACTATGAAGAATTTGAAAGGCGCTAAGACAACAATTTATCCCTCAACTACGAGGGAGGTAAGGAACTGCCATCTAGCTCGCACTTGATTCACCTTACATTATGAGTAAGCTAGCGACACCTAAACCTGCTTACGCTATTCGTTCCGATATATGCATGTTATTGATGATGCCACTTCTGCTATGCATGATACTTATGATGAAACTACTTCTATGCTTGATACTACTGTGCCCCTTGGTGAATTTCTAGATGAACAAATTTCTAGGTCTAGAGAAAGAGAAATTATTGAAACTGAACACGATGATGTTAGTAATGATGATAATATGCCTGCTATTCCTGAGGGTTATCTTTTTAATGCTGAATCTACTGCAGCTGTTCTTGCTTGCCAGGATAGACTTGAACTTAAGAGGTTGCTAGTTAAATGGAGTAAAGAATCTTTTAGAGATAGGATGAGACCCGACCTGCTTTTGCTACTTCACCTATCGTGTTCTGATCAGGATTATTATGATTTTTCTGTTGATCCAGATATAATTACTTTGGTTGAATCTGATCCTTTTTATGGCTATGAATCTGAAACTGTTGTGGCACATCTTCGTAAGTTAAATGATATAGCTGCCCTGTTTACTAATAATGAGAGATCGCGCTACCTTTATTTACTCAAAATATTTCCGTTCTCATTAAAGGGTGATGCTAAGAAATGGTTTAATTCTCTTGATCCTGGTTGTGTGCAAAGTCCCCAGGATATGATTTATTACTTCTCTGCTAAATATTTCCCTGCTCATAAGAAACAAGCTGCTTTGAGGGATATATATAATTTTGTGCAAATTGAAGAAGAGAGTCTCCCACAAGCTTGGGGGAGGCTTCTCAAGTTACTTAATGCTTTGCCTGATCATCCTCTTAAGAAACCTGAAATACTTGATATCTTTTATAATGGACTAACCGATGCTTCCAGAGATTACGGATAGTTGTGCTGGTTCTCTTTTAGGGAAAGAACACGGATGAAGCTGAAATTTTATTGAATAATATGTTGACAAATGAAAATAATTGGGCACCTCTGAGCCAACTCCGAGCCAGCTCCTGAGCCAATTACTGAGCCTATTCCTAAACCAACTCCGAAGAAGAGAGGTGTTCTATTTCTCAGTCCCGAAGATATGCAAGAGGCAAAGAAATCTATGAAAGAAAAAGGTATTAAAGCTGAAGATGTTAAGAATTTACCTCCTATTGAAGAAATACATGGTCTTAATTTACACTTTGTTGAAGAAGTATATGATCTCAATTACTTATTCTTGAAGAACCTCCCGATATCCCGACACAGGTAGTAAAGGTAAATTCTCTCTATAGATATGATAAAGCTGAAGTCCCTCCTACTAAAATTGCTAGTCAGTGCTTGGATGAGTTTGATAACTTTATGTTTAAGCAAGATGACTTTAATGCTTATTTTGGTAGACAATTAAAACAGAATACCTTTATGATTAAACGCTTGAGTGATTATATGGCTAATATTAGAGGTGAACTTAAACTTGTTAGCAAACATGCTTCTATGGTTACCACTCAAGTAGAACAAGTACTTAAAGCTCAAAAAGAAGTGCTTAATGAAATGAATAGTAAGAAAAATGATTATGCTGTTAGAGTGGCTACTAGAACTGGTAGAATGACTCAGGAACCTTTGTATCCTGAAGGCCACCCTAAGAGAATCGAGCAAGATTCTCAGAGAAATAATATTGATATGCCTAGTTCTTCTAAAAGGAAGAAAAAGAAAAATGATAGAACTGTGCAAACTTCTAGTGAACCTATTGCTGAACCACCTGATAATCCAAATGATATCTCTATATGCGATCTTTGAAACACAATCTGGTAATGAACATGAACCTAGTGGAAATGTTAATGATAATGTTCATGATGATGCTCAACCTAGTAATGATAATGATGTAGAAGTTGAACCTGCTGTTGATCTTGATAACCCACAATCAAAGAATCAACGTTATGATAAAAGAGACTTCGTTGCTAGGAAACATGGTAAAGAAAGAGAACCATGGGTTCAGAAACCCATGCCTTTTCCTCCCAAACCATCCAAGAAAAAGGATGATGAGGATTTTGAGCGCTTTGCTGAAATGATTAGACCCATCTTTTTGCGTATGCAATTGAGTGATATGCTCAAAATGAATCCTTATGCTAAATATATGAAAGATATTGTTACAAATAAAAGAAAGATACCGGAAGCTGAAATTTCCACCATGCTTGCTAATTACACTTTCAAGGGTGGAATACCAAAGAAACTTGGAGATCCAGGAGTACCTACTATACCATGCTCCATTAAAAGAAATTATGTTAAAACTGCTTTATGTGATCTTGGAGCCGGTGTTAGTGTTATGCCTCTCTCTTTATATCGTAGACTTGACTTGAATAAGTTGACACCTACTGAAATATCTTTGCAAATGGCTGATAAATCAACTGCTATACCTGCCGGTATTTGTGAGGATGTGCTGTTGTGGTTGCAAGCGTTACTATTTTAACGGACTTTGTTATTCTTGATATTCCCGAGGATGATAGTATGTCTATTATTCTTGGAAGACCTTTCCTTAATACTGCAGGGGCTGTTATTGATTGCAACAAAGGCAATGTCACTTTTCATGTTAATGGTAATGAGCATACGGTACACTTTCGAGAAACAACCTCAAGTTCATAGTATCAACTCTATTGGAAAAATTCCATCGATTATATTTGGAGGTTTTGAATTTCCTCTCCCTACTGTCAAGAAGAAATATGATATACTTATTATTGGGGATGTCCATATCCCCGTTGAGGTAACATAGTGTTATTCGAAATTTCTCCGGTTCCATGATTATCGGAATGAGTTTGTTAACAAGACTTGATCAACCTTGTTAGTGGATTCTTTTTGATGAGCATGAGATGGATGAAACTAGAAGCACAACCTTCTGTACCCTCTTTATATTTTCTGTTACTTAGTAGAAATAAAGTAAAATAGTATTTTTCTGTCTGTTTCCTGATTTATCCGTGCAATATAAAAATATCCCGAAAATAAAAGTCCTCAGAATGCCATGCCAATTTAATATGATTTTTTGGGAATATTTGAGGATTTTTAGTGCAAAAATTACCGCGGGGGGAGCTGCCACCTGGCCACGAGGGTGGAGGGCGCGCCCTACCCCCTGGCGCGCCCCTGCCTCGTGGGCCCATGGTGGCCCTCCTCCACTTATCCCTGCACCCATCTTCTTCCTCTGCCTCACACAAACCCGAAAAACCAACTCAAGCTCGTGTTCCAGCAACTTTTGCTGTGATTTTCGATCTCCTTGCTCAAAGCACCTCTCGCAAAACTGCTTGGGGAGATTGTTCCTTGGTATGTGACTCCTCCATTGGTCCAATTAGTTTTTGTTCTAGTGCTTTATTCATTGCAAATTTGTGCTGCATAGGTGACCATGTTCTTGAGCTTGCATGTCAAATTTATATGGTTCCAAGTAGTTCTAATGCTTGATATATGCTCTAGGCACTTGTATGAGTAGTTGCTATCAGTTTTATTGAAGTTGGTTCACTTTTGTTTGAAGTTACTAAAAATTTCAGAATTATTTTTCAGAGAAAACAATATGCTTAGGAAGATGTTCCAAGGTGGTTCTTCAAGGAAGCAAGGTCCCAGGCTTGCAATGCGTGATGGTGACGAGGAACCACCAAGAGACGCTCTCGTGAGGCCCTGTGAATGGCCTTCGGAAAATTTTATGAATCAAGTGGGAATTAAAGAAGAATTCTACGCATATTTGCGTAATGCTGGTCTTGAGGACTTTGAAGCTGATAAATGCCCCCAGTATCGTGATCTCACAAGTTCATTTGTGGGGAGGTTTGAGTTTTCATCTTCGCGTAATTCTCCTTCAGTCATGTTTGACCTTTATGACAAATCTTATACCATGGACTTAGAAGATTTCACTCTTGCATGCAAACTTCCATCTTGGGGTAGTATCAGGGATTCCCCTAAATCTGAATATAGAGACTTTCTTGCTAGAATAACTGTGGGGGAATCTAGAGATATAGAAAGCCACTATAGGGAGCATTCACTTTCCTGCTATACATTATTTTGCTCTCTTCATTGGTAGATGCACAAATGCTAAGGATGAAGCATGTCACATGTGTGCCCCTGATCTCAGCATTCTCAAAAGTGCTGTGTTAGGGGACCAATCTTATCATATGGGAGCCATTGTAGCTCGTAGGTTGCATAATAATAGACATAACAGAGATTTCTTTGGAGGAATTTATGCAACCTGCTTAGCTAATTTTCTTGATGTAGACATTCGTGAGGGTGATACGGAGTTACCTCCTTCTTATTTAGATCTTGATTCTATGTTTTCCCACCAGTTCATTGAGAGGACTGGACCACCTTTCCAGTATCGACTAATCTTTAACAAACGGCATGTTGTCCATGTTACTCTTCCTGCTCCTGCCTTCTTTGATTTTCATACGAGAGGAAAATATATTATTACCAGAGAGGAGGCAGATGAGTACGAGAGGAGAGCGGAGGCAGCTCGACGCCATGTTGCAGCTCAGGAGGCGGTAGCCGCTGCATCGTGATCACGACCCCAGCTACACCTACGGATATCGGCCGGGCTATCCACGGCAATAGACCAACAGGCCAAAAGCCTAAGCTTGGGGAATACGTATTCTCACCGACATTACATTTATGTTCACACACACTCATTGCTAGATGTCGGTGCTCATACTCTTTCTTTGTAATATCCATGCTAGTTTATTTTCTTTTCCTGCTTTCTTCTTGTGTGTTTAATAAACCTTAGAAAAACCAAAAAAATTAGTAGTAGTTTATTTCCTGCTTGTAGTAGTAATTAAAAATAAAACCCAAAAATATTTCCCGTTCTTCTTTTGCTTGTTGGGAGCTTTCCGTGTAAATAGTTTTATTTCTTTTCCTTTCTTTGGGGTCGAGAAGATTATATTGATAATGTTTAGTGGCTCTCATATGCATTATTGTTTATCTAACTTAGAGCCCATATTACTTGTCTTCTCTCTTGAGTTGAATGCTTGCAGATTCTAGCTTAGTCCAATGCACGTGCACTCTTATTATTATACACACCGTTCGGTCGTGCAAGTGAAAGGCAATAATGATGATATATGATGGACTTATTGGGATGAGAAAAGCTGGTATGAACTCGACCTCTCTTGTTTTTGTAAATATGATGATTCATCGTTCCTGATTCAGCTATTATGAAGTAAACATATTTGCAATGACATTTAGAGATTATAGTTGCTTGTGCCATGCTTGATTAGCTATGAGTTATAATGGTTTACCTTGCGTGCCAACATGCTATTAGAATGATTATGATATGGTATGATGGGATGGTATCCTCCTTTGAATGAATTGAGTGACTCGACTTGGCACATGTTCACGCATGTAGTTGAATCAAATCAACATAGCCTTCATGATATTTATGTTCATGGTGGATTATATCCTACTCATGCTTATATTCGGTGTAAATTAATTTTAATGCATGTTTACGACTGTTGTCGCTCTCTCAGTTGGTCGCTTCCCGGTCTTTTGCTAGCCTTCACATGTACTAAGCGGGAATACTGCTTGTGCATCAAACTCCTTAAACCCCAAAGTTGTTCCATATGAGTCCACTATACCTTCCTATATGCGGTATCTACCTACCGTTCCAAGTAAATTTGTATGTGCCAAACTCCAAACCTTCAAATAAAAATTCTGTTTTGTATGCTCGAGCAGCTCATGTGCAACTAGGGCTGCCTATATCTTCCATGCTAGGTGGGTTATTCTCAAGAGAGTGGACTCCGCTCCTCATTCACGAGAAAGGGCGATGCGGGATGCCCAGTCCCATGATCCAAAAAGATCAAAGCAAATCAAAATAATTAAACAAAACTCCCCTTGGGACCCGTTGAATGTTGGAGGCACTCGTTGTTTCGAGCAAGCCATGGATTGATGCTTGTGGAGGAGGGGGAGTATAAACCTTTACCATTCTGTTTGGGAACTGCCTATAATGCATGTAGTATGGAAGATACAACCATCTCTTAGTTGTTATGTTGACAATGAGAGTATGCCGCTCAAAATATAATTTATCTCTATTTCAAAATCGAGCTTTGGCACCTCTACAAATCCCTGCTTCCCTCTGCGAAGGGCCTATCTATTTACTTTTATGTTGAGTCATCACCCTTCTTATTAAAAAGCACCCGCTGGAGAGCACACTGTCGTTTGCATTCATTATAATTGGTTTATATTGGGTATGACTTGACTGGATCTCTTTTACCATGAATTACAATGTTTAGTCAGTCCTTGATCTTTAAAGGTGCTCTGCATTTATGTTTTGCGGTCTCAGAAAGGGCTAGCGAGATACCATTTTGTTATATCATGTTATGATTATTTTGAGAAAGTGTTGTCATCCGAGTTTTATTATTATGGCTCGCTAGCTGATTATGCTATTGATATGAGTAATTGTGAGACCTACGTGTTATTGTGAGTATGGTTAGTTCATAATAATTGCTGAAACTTGAATGCTGGCTTTTCATGTTTACAACAACAAGAGCAAACAGAGTTTGTAAAAGTTTTTCTTTTTTCTCTTTCAGTTTGTCAACTGAATTGCTTGAGGACAAGCAAGGGTTTAAGCTTGGGGGAGTTGATACGTCTCCGTCGTATCTACTTTTCCAAACACTTTTGCCCTTGTTTTGGACTCTAACTTGTATGATTTGAATGGAACTAACCGGACCGACGTTGTTTTCAGTGAGAATTGCCATGGTGTTGTTTTATGTGCAGAAAACAAAAGTTCTCGGAATGACCTGAAACTCCACGGAATATCTTAGAATAAATAATAAAAATCCTCGCCAAAGATGAAGACCAGGGGGCCCACACCCTGTCCACGAGGGTGGGGGGCGCCCTCCCCAGGGGCGCGCCCCTACCTCGTGGGCCCCTGGTGGCCCTCCGCGCCAACTCCAACTCCATATATTGGCTTTGGGAGAAAAAATCAGAGAGAAAGTTTCATCGCGTTTTACGATACGGAGCCGCCGCCAAGCCCTAATCTCTCTCGGGAGGGCTGATCTGGAGTCCGTTCGGGGCTCCGGAGAGGGGGATTCATCGCCGTCGTCATCATCAACCATCCTCCATCACCAATTTCATGATGCTCACCGCCGTGCGTGAGTAATTCCATCATAGGCTTGCTGGACGGTGATGGGTTGGATGAGATTTATCATGTAATCGAGTTAGTTTTGTTAGGGTTTGATCCCTAGTATCCACTATGTTCTGAGATTGATGTTGCTATGACTTTGCTATGCTTAATGCTTGTCACTAGGGCCCGAGTGCCATGATTTCAGATCTGAACCTATTATGTTTTCATGAATATATGTGTGTTCTTGATCCTATCTTGCAAGTCTATAGTCACCTACTATGTGTTATGATCCGGCAACCCCGAAGTGACAATAATCGGGACCACTCCCGGTGATGACCATAGTTTGAGGAGTTCATGTATTCACTATGTGCTAATGCTTTGTTCGGTTCTCTATTAAAAGGAGGCCTTAATATCCCTTAGTTTCCAATAGGACCCCGCTGCCACGGGAGGGTAGGACAAAAGATGTCATGCAAGTTCTTTTCCATAAGCACGTATGACTATATACGGAATACATGCCTACATTATATTGATGAATTTGAGCTAGTTCTGTGTCACCCTATGTTATGACTGTTACATGATGAACCACATCTGGCATAATTATCCATCACGATCCGGTGCCTCTGAGTTTTCCATATCTTGGTTTACGCTTATTTACTTTTCCGTTGCTCTTGTTACAATCACTACAAAATACCAAAAACATTACTTTTGCTGTCTTTACTTTTGTTACCGTTACCACCACTATCATATTACTTTGCTACTAAACACTTTGCTGCAGATACTAAGTTTCCAGGTGTGGTTGAATTGACAACTCAGCTGCTAATACTTGAGAATATTCTTTGGCTCCCCTTGTGTCGAATCAATAAATTTGGGTTGAATACTCTACCCTCGAAAACTGTTGCGATCCCCTATACTTGTGGGTTATTAGTGAGGTGAGTGCGCGAGAACCACATAACTAGGGAGATAGACGTTTGGGGGCGGCGTTTTGTGTGTATGAGGAATATATACTCTACATAGTGCGTGTGCTTGGGTAAGAGAGATAGCGGGATACCTAGAGAGTGAGGGAAGAGATGTGTGCATGCCCGAGAGACAAAGTGTTAGAGACCTATGTTGGGTTCCGGACTTTACAAGAGAGAGGGGTGTTAATGTGCTCATGTGTTGGTGTTTGGGGGAGAGAACGACTTCTTTATTTGTGTGTGTGTGGTGGTGGTGGTGGTGGTGGGAGGGGGGTTGACTTCAGATAAAGAATGAGGTGTCTATATTTGAGGGACTTTAGCGTAATTGAGATATTGTGCACTCATGGTTGATCCATTTGTTTCACAGTTTGTACTATGAGATAACGATACTTTTGAACATGCGTGATATACCTTGATGTACCAGAATTACAAACCTAAGATTGGAATTTTGGAATTCGACTCCATCATTAGCTTTTGTAATTCATTTAAACGGAAGTACATTTTTTAAGCCGGGATTTCGTGATTTCCAATTCATATACCAAACCTAGAGATATACACATACGGGCATGTTCAAACTTTATAATGATCCACTTTATTCATACACATACACATTTTTGCTTTTGTCATCATATTTAGGATAAACACATTTGGAATTTCATTTGAATTGGACCATATGATGGTATTTGCTTGTAGTAGCTCAATGATCCATATTTGAATTGAATGGACAACCTAAGTTTCGAGTTGGAGACAATGATTTTCAAAACTTGCACATTTTTTTTGCATGCAAAACAAACAAATTGTCGGCCATGATATCATAGTCGGCCGTACGAGAGCAGAATACTTGTAATTTTAGGCACCAAAAGCTTTCAAACTTCCCGCTCACATCGAAATATCACGCGCCCGAAAGTTTAGCCCTGCGATATTCCTGTTTTACCCCTGCCACATGAACGGAAAAGGGCTGCTTTGGTAACTCCATTGTTTTCCCCTCTTTGCCCCCAACATTCTTCCCCAAAGCCCTCCCCTTCCCCTCCCCGACCCCCCCAACCACGGCAAGCCGCCGAATCTAGTCCTCCGCCGCAGCGGTGGACCTCACACCCCGCCGGATCTACCTTCCGCACCTTGGAACCCCCAACTGCCAAGTCACCACTTCACCGGAGCCGCTTCAGCGACTGGCTTGTCCACCGCTCCAGATCTCCTTAACGCCATCATGGACCACCGCACCGGATCTACTTAACCGGCGCCCTCCACCATAGCGTAGGCCCTTCACTGACTCCCTTGTCCGCCCCTTCGTTGGCCCTTCATACAAGCCCTTGTCCGACGCAACAGATCCGCCTCACTGAAAGCACTATACAACGCTACCGCTTGAAGCCTTCGCCCATTTGACCGACCCGCTCCACGGATGCCATATTCAACTCCACCGGCCCTGCTTTACCAACGCCGCAGCCTCATCAGTTTATTTCGATTTGTACTCCTTCTGTTTTTCTGTTTATCGTGCCACTGTTCACTTACCACAGATGAGATTTCTTGTATGTCGACAGGCGCCGCAACCGTAGCACCGGAGCAGCTTCAGCGACGGTGACAGCCGACCCAAACTCAACCTCAACACGAGCACCATCGACGATCCTTAGCTATCAAGTATGACAACGATACCCATACGCCGCCGAGAATCAGGTACTATTATCCAACGGCGGCGCCACGCTCACTTTCCTAGCATAAGCACCGCACCTTTGAATTTCTTCAGGCATCATTCAGTTTTTCATGAGACGCGTTATTCTCGCTTGCACTGCAAGGGCCATACTTCCGCGTGAACATGTTACATGTGTTAAATTACATATCAAGTGCACATATAGTTAATATGCTTTAGTTTTGTTCGATGCCACCTGTTGGTTCCATCGCATCGCTTAATGTTCTCTATGCTTAATTACACATCAGCAAACTAGCATGTGGTTCCGCTGCTTTTTGTTCGTTTTACCCTACATTTTCTCGATGCTAGCTATTACATCACCTGCTCCGAGCCTCTGTTCATTACTTGTTTGTGTGTTCTTGATCTTCCCAAGTTGCATGACTAATTTGATGCTTCTATTAATTATGGAGCTGCCAATCCCATCAAGCAAAATATTTGTTCTTTTGGTGCTGGCACCTCGAACAAGCATAAAAATAGAGGGAAGCAGATATATTGTCGTGTATGCACACACCCTTCTTTCATTAGTTTAGATGAACCATTGATGATCAATTCGGACCAGTGCATGCGATTAAAATTAATGGTGCAGAATAAACTACAACAACTAGATTTGCAACCACGAGATGCTGATGATATCTTCAAAGAACATTGCAACAGCAGCTAGGCTTCACAGCAACATATGGTAAGCCAGTGTGTTTTAGTACATGTTAAATGTAATGCGAGTGGGCTGCTTTCTTGGCTTGTGCCCTCAACATGTAATCCTACCGAATTACAAATAGTTCAGTTGTCTGCTTTGTTGTATTGCTTGATTCAAATGCTTGTTTGTTGTTACGTTATACCGAGTTGGTTAATATGTCGCAAAGATTACTCATTGTACTATCGTAAAGAAATGCATGCCTATTTCATTTGAGTCCTTAACTTTTCCTCTCAACTTCATCACAAGACTGTCTTCGTAGTTTATATGAGGCCACACTGTTAAGTGCTTTCTCGATTATTTCAACCGCTTAGATGCCTTGGCAACTTAAATATAGCGGTTGTACACTCCTTTCAACTTTCATCTTACCATTTTAATTTCTTTTCAACTAATGCTGCTTGAACCATTTAAATATAGTTTTCCATGCTCGGCAATAATTCGTCTGTGCGTTTACCATGTAAGCTTACTGCCTGGATCATACGATAACTATCTCTTACTTATGTCCAATGGAAACCTTTCAGGATGCCGTTCACACTAGGACACAATGTACAACCCAGAATCTATTTGTGGAAGCAAGGCGCCATCCATGTTACCAGATGGTAGCATTCAGAGGCAACACCACCGAGAGAGCGATCGAGCACATATATTATAGTGCTTGAGGCTCTACTAGAGGCGTAAAGAGATGGTGTGGCTGCCATGAATGAGGTAATATTAATCTTGAGGCTGGAAATTACGGAATTAGCGGCACGCATTATGCAAGCAACCCAAGAATTGGAGGAAGTAAGAATGTTGCATTTGAAGACGGAGGAGGTCCTGTTGTTTCTGCTATCTGAAGCCCAAGGTAATCCCGGTTCTTCTTTAGATACCAGTTGAAATTGTCATTAGATTATTGTACTTGCATGTTGTGTCATGTCTCTGAATGGATTATGTTGCAAGACCCCCTATGTTGTCCGGAATTCCATGTTGTCCATGTGTTCTAATGATCCGAATTTTTTAGGCAAGGTAATCCTCGGTACTTGTATGATTGACATAAGGTGAACTGTTTTTCGTGTGAGCATATTGTATTGGATGAAATAACTGTTTGAATCAGAGTGTATCCAACCTACTGAATTTGAAGATCACAACATTTCTAAATCATAATCATATATAAAGGTGGAATAAATCTTTGTTGTGGTTTTAAAGAAATAAATAACAAAACGTATAATTATCTGTGGATATTCGTAATCGAATACAAACTGGATTTGAATTTAGTTTGCCAGGTCCCAGGGCAAACGTGAATGCTAATTCTCCCAAGTTTTGAACGAAGCGGCTAAACACCCACTGTCGGGGAGAGGGCTGATCATGTCCCACGAACACCTACGGGACCTGGGTCCCTTGTGGTTCGGAGGGGGGCGGAGGTTGCACAAAGAGCGGATCGAGGCGATGCACACGAGCAGGCTTACCCAGCTTCGGAGCTCTCCGGAGAGATAATACTCCTACTGCTGCTTTAGTGGATTATCTTGTGTTCTTGCTAGGGAGCAATGGGAGCTACAAGACCTAGCCTGAGTGTGGTATGAGTAGAATGAACTAAGCCGGAGCTGAGCCGAACCCTTTCTACGTTGCCCTCGGGCCTCCTTTTATAGGCACAAGGGGTTACCACATATGGCAAGTAGACAAGGGTAAGATAGTAAAAACATGGGTTGGTACACCGCTTTGTACAAAGTGTCTGAGTAATCTATACCTAACTCGACGGCAAGGGACAAGAGTCATCAATGCCCGCCTCATTAAATCGAACAAAGGTAACGAGGACCGTCAAGTGCACCTCCGTTTGCCACGATGGTAGCTTGTCGGCCGCTTGTCGCTGTTCCCGTGGCGGCACAGCCCGTCGACACGCAGCGTGCTTGGGAGAGCCCGTGGTGACACGTTGGCGGGTGAGCTGGAGCGGAGATGAAGAGAGGTCGCCCGCCCGGCAAGCGCCTTGCCGCTGGCAGGAACCTTGTCGCGCTGGGGCTCGGCGCCCACCAAGCCTTCCGGCAAGCTCCTCTTGCCGGGCCTTATTCCTTTGCATACGAGTGGCCTTCCGCAAGCTCCTCTTGCCGGGTCTTGACTTCTTTGTTCTTGAATGGCTCCAAAGAGCCGCCGAGGGCCTTGGCGGTCATCAGGCCGCCCTGCCAGGCGCTGCTGAACTCGTCCGTGCACGAAGTTCGGGGTACTAGGGTACCCTGCTCTAGTACACCGACAGAGCCCCGGCCTGGGCCATACACGCGCTAAGCTCTGTTGGGCCAGGCCCAAAACAGGCACGGCACGCGCTGCCTGGGTCCAAACCAACTCCACTCAGATCCGCCGCGTTCTCAGAACGGCACGTCAATTGCGGTGTCGTGGGAAGTGGGCGGCGGCGAGGTCGCCTCATCCGTCGCCTCGCCTCGAATCCCTGCCACGTGGTTTCCATGCTCTTGGGGTCACGGACGGTGGAAGTGGAAAACTGGGCGTTATGCAGCAGAGGCAGCAGGTCTGCCCGATTCCCCAAGGCTTCCCACGCCTTTGATTCGCTGAGCGGGCGGTAGAGCCCCACCTTGCTTCTTTTAAGAAGGGCGGAAGGGGTGCAGAAACCCGCACTCTCCCATCTCCTCCTTTCCTCAGCCGCTCCCCTTTCTCTCACTCGTCATGGAGAGAGGGAACCTTGGTTCTTCATCGGTGGCGGCGAGGGTCGCCGCTAGACAGCGACCCTCCCAACCCCACGCCTGGGTGGCAGAGCCGCCACAAGGGAAGAGGGGGGGCGAGGTCGTGACGAGGTCGAGGCGCTCGGGAAGAGGCGGACGGGCGGCGAGCCGTCTCCGCCTCGCTGGCAGTTCCCCTCCGGGCGAGGTCGTGGACGAGGTCGAGGCTCGGGAAGAGGCGGACGGGCGGCGATCGCCTCCGCCCCGCCGGCGGTTCTCCTCCCGCGGGCGGTCCATACAGGGACGACCCTTGCGAGTTGTTCGTCAGCTGCCCCGGCGCCTCGTCGTCGCCTCCGGCTTCCAGCTCCGTCATGAAGTGCGATGGAGTCGGATCCGCCGAGACATCGAGATTGCACATGAGGGCTGTGGGATCAGCGCACGCGAGTCCGCGCTGTATTCCCAGCCCCTAATGTGATGTATCTTGATCGTGGGTGGAAGACGTTCGCCCGCATCCACAACCTCTGGCGGGGTTTACCTCCATTTTGTTAATGGAGGCGATCTCCTCTCCGTCAAGGTCTTCGGGATCTCGGCACTCGGGGCGGTGTTGCGTGGATAGCTCCTCCGACAGCGAAGATTCCTCCTCAAGCGAGAGTGACGAGGAGGGAGCGACAGCGACGACGAGGGTAGCGGCCCAACTAGTTGTCGAGGCGCCGCCCGTGCGCCACCGCAACCCCATCATCCGCGCCACGGCTCCTTGAACTCCCCGGGTCGTCTCCTTGGGCGTGGCGAGGGAGGCTGCGAAGGGAAGAGGGATGGCGACAAGGCCGTCAAGTCGGAGTACAAGGGCGAGTGCCTCGACAGCAGGCCGACGCCCTGCCGCCTGCCTTGAGCCCCGCCTCCGGACGCCGCCGTCTCCGTCAAGCCCTCAGAGAGTCCCCGGGATGTTCTCTTGGTGCCTTCTGGCACCTGTAGCTCGCCTAGGCGCTCCGTTTGCCCTTCTCACCTCTTTGACCTACCTCCTGAAGATAGGGACAGGAAAAAGATTACGGGCATCTTATCTTTTAATTTGTAAGCCTTCGGGCCTTATCTGCATTTAAAACTTGTAATCCTCTCTTTCATGTTTTTCATTCTCCACGGACTGTATCCGAGAAGAATGTTTTTAATGAAAAAGGGATGTTTGAAGAGGGACGAAAGGCTTATCTGAATACGCAGCCCCCGGCAACTCTGGCTTGCCGCAGCCCCCGGCAACCCTGGCTTGCCGGGGCTTGGGTGCCGGCGCGCCCTTCTCCCCTTCGCTGTTATTCCAGTTCTGAGAACGATTTAGCCAGTGCCGCAATAAGTTATTTTTGTAATATAACTTTATTGTGGGCAATATTTGCTATGTTACTTCCTTTACTCGACTCTTGGCTTTGTATGTTACCGCCCACGCCAGTGGAAACTAGCGGTGCAGCACCCTTGCCGCCATGCGCCGAAAGTGCGGAACTTCAATGACTTCAAGGGTCGCCACCGACAAGCAACCTTGTCGTGGACTAGCCGCTGCTCACTTAAGTTGTTGAGCGGACTCAAACAAAGTAAGGCGCGACCGATCACGATTTGGTTCCTTTGCGCAGTGTTTTCCATACAAAGCGCGGTCGTTCAAGGAAAATAACTTTAAAGAAAATCGAATGCTCAAACTTTGGCAACTTAGCTTGTCTCGCTGCTCGCTTCCGCAAGGCGAAACTAAGTCATTGCTATGCACCAGTACTCAAAGCTCCATCGTGCGAGGGAAAGGGCCGAGGATGTCGAGCCCCTGCATCGAGAAGGGCCAGGATAAAGGGATCGCTGGAAAGCTTGAGCTGGTTGGTGTATCTGCTTGGAATGGAACCGCACGCTTCACACTTAGTTACTTGTGCGATTGCATCCGGAGGGCTTCGCCGAAGAAGCCTTGCCGAAAGCTTTGCGGCAAGTGCTCTTGCGCCAATGTGGTGACCACATATGCCTCCATGTATCTCTCGCCAACAGCTTCGTCCATCTTCCCGCAAATACACTTCAATTTCACACCGCTGAGCCTTCTTCATGCATGGGATGTTGTCAACAAACTGGTACATACTTGACTGCCGGGCTACTTTTTCCGCTTCTTCTTGCCCTTCGGAAGTTCTCTGTCTCAAGGAAATGGACGATTTGTTGTGCCCATGCTGGAGCTTGTGGCTCGACAACAAGGACTAAAGGCTCATCCATCATCAGGGAACATCAGCTTCGTGGCAAGAACTCGTGGGTCCGCCGAGTTGATGATCCCGGCAAGCTTGCCGGAGCGAAACTTGTCGGGAGCGTTTGCTTCAACAACGCAAATCTGCATGGTTTGTCGGAGCAGATCGCTCCTCGCTGATACTTGCGCTGGTTTTAGGGACCTTCTTGGCGGCGGCTTCGTGGAGCTCTGCGGAAAGTAGTCGCCGAAACCAATTTTCTCTTCTGCTCGTCCCGTTGAAGGTGTTACGGTTGGCTGAGTTAGCTTGAGCACAAAAATCCCTGGTTCCATGTGTAACTTAAGTGCGGCACATTTGGAGAGGCCATCAGCTATATCATTCTGAGCTCTTGGAACGTGTTCCATTTGCAGGCCTTCAAAGTGCTCTTCCAGCTTCCTCACTTCGTCGACGTAGGCTTCCATCAACGGACTCTGATAATCTTTATTTACTTGGCAGACGACAAGTTGCGAGTCCCCCCTGACAATGAGCTTCTTGATCCCAAGGTCTACCGCAATCCTGAGGCCGGCAAGCAAACCTTCATACTCTGCAGTATTATTTGTTGCTTGTTCCTTGGGAAAATGCATCTGGACTATGTACTTAAGGTGCTCTCCGGTGGGTGCGATAATCAGCACGCCGGCACCGGCGCCTTGCAGCGAGAAGGCACCGTCAAAGTACATCAGCCACTCTTTATCTGCCTCCTTGACGGGGATGCTCGTTTCGGAATTTCTTCATCTTGCGTTACGCCCACTCAGCTATGAATTCCGCCAATGCTCGCTCGATAGTTGAAGTGCTTTCAAATTTGAGACCAAAGCTTGACAGTTCCAAAGGCCCACTCGACGATTCTCGCTGTTGCTTTTGGATTTTGCAATATCCTCTTCAATGAAAACGAGTGACTACTGTTATCTCGTGTGCTTGGAAGTAGTGGCGCAGCTTTCTCGAGGCCATGAGGAGGTCAAGAGCAGCTTTTGCACACCGTAGTACCTTGATCTAGCCCCCGCAAAGGGAACCGACAAAGTAGACCGGGCGCTGCACCATCTTCTTCTCAGATCTTGTCGCAACCTCGCGCTGATCCGTCCTTTGTCGGGACCAGAGCTTGACGGCAAAGCCCTTGCTTGTCGCTGGATGCGCTTGCCTCGGTTGCCGGCTCATCATCCGCCTCCCTCTCCGCTACTAACGCAGCACTAACCACTTGATTGGTCGCTGCTATATACAGAAGCAACTTCTCTTGTGGCCTAGGTGCGACAAGTATTGGAGCGGAGGACATGTATCTCTTCAAGTCCCGCAGTGCAGCCTCCGCTTCGAGTCCATTTCATTGACCTGCCTTTTTCAAAATTTTGAAAAATGGCAGGCGCTTCAGCAGACTTAGAGATAAACCTCCGAGAGCAGCCACATAACCGCAAGCCTTCGACATCCTTGACGCGCTTTGGTGCTTCGATCCGCTCAATGGCCTTGATCTTGTCGGGATTGGCTTCAATTCCCGCCGAGACACAACGAACCCGAGAAGCTTGCCGGAAGGGACTCCAAACACGCACTTCTCGGGGTTGAGCTTGAGGTTGATCTTGCGCAGATTTGCAAATGTTTCATCAAATCCTGAACCGAGTCGCTTTGTCCTTGCTCTTGACCACTATGTCATCCATGTATGCTTCTACATTTACGTGTATACGTGGTTCAAAGGCATCATGGACTACCCTTGCAAAGGTTGAACCAGCATTCTTCAAACCGAAAGGCATCCGTATAAAGCAGTACGTGCCACATGGTGTAATGAATGCGGTTTTCTCTTCATCCTCTTCTGCCATGAAGATCTGATGATATCCTGAATATGCATCAAGGAACGAAAGCAGATCACACCCAGCCGTGGAGTCAACAATCTGGTTGATACGCGGCAAGGGAAATGGGTCTTTGGGACAAGCTTTATTAACATCAGTGAAGTCAATACAAAGTCTCCATTTCCCATTAGCCTTGCGTACCACTACCGGATTGGCCAACCACGTGGGATGGGGAACTCCTCTGATAAGCCCTGCTGCTTCTAATTTCTTGATTTCTTCTGCTATGAACTCTTGGCGCTCCACTGCCTGCTTTCTAACTTTTTTCTTGACGGGCCGCGTGAGAGGACAGACAGCTAGGTGGTGCTCAATTACTTTCACAGGAACACCGGGATGTCGATGGTTGCCATGCAAACACATCGACATTCGCCCGCAGGAAAGCAACGAGCTCGCCTTCCTATTTAGGATCAAGCGTGGCACTGATGGTGAAGGTACCGCCAGTGCCGTCCTCCTTGGCGGGCACTTTCTTGATCTTCGGCGGAGCTGCCATCGTTTTCTTGCCCTTGCCGGTGGAGCTCGATGGTGCTTCCTCGACGGTAGCGCAGCACTTCGAGGAGGTGCGCTTGCCGGAGCGGGCAACAGAGCTCTTGCCGGACTTGGTAGTCTTCTTCCCCCCGGGAGCTTCAGCGGCAAGTGGTTTGTTTTCTGTTGCGGCTGCTGCTTCCCGGTAAATCTTGTCGGCGCAGATAAGCGCGTCCTTCTTGTCGCCATGGACAGAAATGACGCTTATCGGGCCGGGCATCTTGAGTAGGTTGTAAGCATAATGAGAGGCGGCCATGAACTTGGCGGCGGGACGCCAAGTATGCCATTGTAGGGTAATGGGAAGTCGGCGACGCCAAACGTGACCTCTCGGTTCTGAAGTTGAGCTCGCTGCTGAACGTTATCGGCAACGTGATCTTCCCTTTGGGCTTGCTCCTTCTGGATTGATTCCTTGAAAGTACCAGTTTCTTGAGCTCATTGTCGAGGATTTGAAGTTTCAAGCACCGAGAGGAAATCAAGTTCAGGCCGGCCCGCCGTCAACCAGCATCTTTGTGACCTTGAGGTTGCGGATGGTTGGCGAGACCAACATCGGCAAGCACCGACCGCAGTGATGCGATCGGGTGATCCTCAATGTCAAAGATGATGGGTGTGCTGGACCACTTCGAGGTTTGCGTGACTCTATGGAGGGTTCTGCTGCATTCACCTCACGCATCCATTGCTTGAGTTGGCGGTGCGAGGTATGCAGAGAAGCACCACCGCCAACACAAAGGACCTCTGTTGCCTTTTGAAACTCTTGCTCGTCTCGCTTCATCGCCTTCCATGTCCTCATCATCTTCATCCTCGTCCTCTTCCTTGTCGCGGCTGGGAGGCTGTCACCTTGCCGCTGCTTGGCCTTGCCGCGACGTCCTCCCCGGCCGGGTCTCTTCTTACTTGCTGCACCTGCACCTTCTTGGGCTTTCTCCTTGTCTCGCCGCTCGTATTCTGCTCTCTGTTGCTCAACAAGCTGCTCGACTTTCTTGCAGCTCTGGAGATCGTGGCCCTTGGTGTGGTGGATTTTACAGTACTGCTTACTGGAGCTGTCAGGCTTGTCGGCGGCCGCCACAGCTTGGCGGTCGGCATCTATGACAACCTCCTTGCCGGAGCCACTAGCCTTGGCTTTGTTGGCGGCCCCATCCTTGCCGGACTGCTCAACAACTAGCACTTCTTGGTTTTTCTTCCTCCTGTTGTTTTGCCGCCGGCTTTTTCTTGCCGGGGCGATTTCCTCACTGTCAGACTCTGCTCCCGCATTCTCTCCTGGGAGTCTTCTTCCTTCTTCAGCGCGTGCACACTTGTCGGCCAAGGCATACAGTTCACTGACGTCCTTGACCTTGCACATCGCCATCTCCTCTCTCATCCTGCGGTTACACACGTTCTGATGGAATGCGCTGATCACCGCAGCAGGGTGGACATCCGGGATGTTGTAATGCACACGACTGAATCTCTGGATAAACTTGCGCAGGGACTCTCCCTCCTTCTGGGCAAGCAGGTGAAGATCACTTTCTTGGCCATGAGGCTTGTGGCCGCCTGTGAAGGCGCCGACAAACTGATGGCACAAATCTGCCCAAGAAGATATGGAGCTGTCCGGCAAGTGCATGAGCCAAGATCTGACATTTGACTTGAGCACCAAGGGAAAGTAGTTGGCGAGGATCTTGTCGTCTCGTCCCCCCGCAGCCTGCACCGCGATAGTATAGATGCCGAGGAACTCCGATGGGTGTGTCCTGCCATCATACTTCTCCGGCACGTCTGGTTTGAAGTTTTTCTTGTCGGGCCACCGGACTTGCCGCAGCTCACGAGTGAACGCAGGGCAACCTACCGCGTACGGTAAGTCGCCTGGTTCCCCTGGCGCATGCACATCGACAGTGGGCCCGGCGCGTTGGTCGGACTGACGACGCGCTTCTCTTTGGCGCTCGATACGGGTTCGAGCGTCTTCTTCTTGCCATTCTCGAAGAACTTGGCGCTGATCGCGACGAGCTCGCGGATCCGACGACGATGTGGAGTCGTTGTCGAGGTGGATCCGGCGAGCCGGCGATCTGGGTCTTCGGGAAGGGGAGTGCACGGTGGCTGCACCCCCGTAAGTCTCGTCTCCATCTGCTCGTGTTTTGTCGCCTTGCAGCTGCTGCGGCGCTTGGTTGTTGCGGGGCGTCGCCGCTGGCGGCCGATGAGACTCTGATTGTGGCCTCCATTCGCTGACCTTGTCGGCCATTGGAGGGTAGTCTAGAAGTAATCGAGCTCTTGCCAAGGCTTCCGCTAGTGTGGTTGGCGGCAGCGGCGACGGAGCGAAGAACGGACGCGTGCTCGACTCCTAACCAAGTTAGGAGGAGCATCCATCCCGCCTAAGCGATCAGACTCCGCTTCGTACCAGCATGTCGGGCGCATGCGGTCTCGAGGGCCTTGGGATCCCCAGCTTGGCCTTGGTCCAACGAGCGTATGGTGCCGCGAGCTTCATAACGATGTCTATCTCGCGCCTCCTGAGAAGGACGAGGTGAAGATTCGGATGCCGACGCCTGTGCTGCCTTGTCTTTGGACCTGGCGGCGTTGTGGGCTCTTTCGTCGACGCCTGCTCCTCCGCCAGCGTTTCCCCCACCACCTGACAGCTCCGGTGGTGGTGGGTTCGACGCGGACGGCTCTGCTGCTGCTGAAGATTTCTTCTTCGGCGCCATGTTGACGAAGATGTTGATGAAGAAATTGCTCGTGTGAACGCCGGATCGGGTTCGTACAGCCTCGACGCCCCCTACCTAGCGCGCCAAAGATGTCGGGGAGAGGGCTGATCGTGTCCCACGAACACCTACGGGACCTGGGTCCCTTGTGGTTCGGAGGGGGGCGGAGGTTGCACAAAGAGCGGATCGAGGCGATGCACACGAGCAGGCTTACCCAGCTTCGGAGCTCTCCGGAGAGATAATACTCCTACTGCTGCTTTAGTGGATTATCTTGTGTTCTTGCTAGGGAGCAATGGGAGCTACAAGACCTAGCCTGAGTGTGGTATGAGTAGAATGAACTAAGCCGGAGCTGAGCCGAACCCTTTCTACGTTGCCCTCGGGCCTCC
Source organism: Aegilops longissima (assembly GCA_021605205.1). Classification (NCBI taxonomy): domain Eukaryota; kingdom Viridiplantae; phylum Streptophyta; class Magnoliopsida; order Poales; family Poaceae; genus Aegilops; species Aegilops longissima. The sequence goes on along the minus strand of CM038682.1, from coordinate 661,699,203 downwards.
TTTTATAGGCACAAGGGGTTACCACATATGGCAAGTAGACAAGGGTAAGATAGTAAAACATGGGTTGGTACACCGCTTTGTACAAAGGTACAGTAATCTATACCTAACTCGACGGCAAGGGACAAGAGTCATCAATGCCCGCCTAAGTCGCTGAAACAAAGGTAACAGGACCGTCAAGTGCACCTCCGCTTGCCACGATGGTAGCTTGTCAAGACCGCTTGTCGCTGTTCCTCGCGGGCGGCACAGCCCGTCGACACGCGCTGCTTGGGAGAGCCCGTGGTGACACGCTGGCGGGTGAGCTGGAGCGGAGATGAAGAGAGGTCGCCGCCCGGCAAGCGCCTTGCCGCGGCAGAACCTTGTCGCGCTGGGGCTCGGCGCCCACCAAGCCTTCCCGGCAAGCTCCTCTTGCCGGGGCCTTGTTTCCTTTGCGCCCTGAGTGGCCTTCCCGGCAAGCTCCTCTTGCCGGGGTCTTGACTTCTTTGTTCTTGAATGGCTCCAAAAGAGCCGCTGAGGGCCTTGGCGGTCATCAGGCCGGCCCTGTGAAGTGGCGCCAGAATCGTCTGCAGACGAGTTCGGGGTACTAGGGTACCCCTGCTCTAGTACACTGACACCCACTATAATTTGTGGGCTGCCCGAAGCAAGTGTTTGCGAGATGGAAATTACTGTCTACCGGTGACACTTGACATCCTTATCGACCGGATTTACACTGCTGTCGATAGGGGTAGACTAGTAACTTCAATCAGACATGACACGACGGCCTCTGAGCCCATTCAGACACGGTGGGCACCAAACGTGGGCGGTAAAACATATTTGATTCAAGCTCATCTGAAAGACATGTGTCTCTTCCTCCATTTCCCCATTCATACACGGTGGGCGGCAAAACAAACTCTCCTCGTCCGAAATCGATGTAGGCTAATATTTTAAATAGAGGCAGATGTGTAACTTCCATCAGACGTGACACAACCGACCTACCTGTCAGCCCCGTTCATACACCGTGGGCGCCAACCATGGGCGGCAAAACACCCTCTCCTCGCCCGAAATAGTTACCGGCAAATATTTGGGAGATGCGAGATTATTGTCCTATCCCCAACCGACGCGATGTCTGAAATTTTAAACAGGGGATAAGTTCGTAACTTTCCCCCGTTTCAGAGAAGCGCGTCCCAAAGTTTGAGATCGCCCCCCCTCCCCTCCATTTCCCCATTCATACACCGTCGGCGGCACGACAACCTCCGCACTGCGGCCAGCCTGCTCCGTCCGCCACCCCATCCTCCACCTTGCCGGAGCCGCTACCCCTACCCCGCCGTCCACTGCAAGAGATGGACGTCTCTCATCCACGGTGCTGGACCAGGATCCTTTCATCGCCTCCTCTCGCTTCATCGGCGCCGTTGTCCACCTTGTCGTTGCCGCTCCTACGACCACCTCGTCCACGGCAACAGGACATATCCCCCGACCCGGCCGTCTGCCGTCTAAAGTCTTCTTCCCCGCCGCCGACAGCCATCACACCCGTAGCACCCTCAATGTATCAGCATATGCCTACACAGCGTCGCAGGAGAGGTGGTACTCTTCCATATGTGCTTAAGTTATTGATCTCACCCGGAAAATAGATCGTAATTTGTTTACTGTACTTTTCTTGTCCGTACCAAATCGTAGTGGCTAGTTGAAAGCAAACATTGGTTGCGAAGTAGCTTTGTCCGGTTTGCACCTTCAGATCCGCCATGGCACGGACACTATACTCGTAAAGCTTATGGTTTCCCCCCTTTATATTCACTACCATCATCGTAGGTGCTTCGTGTCGTGCTAGCACTGCTCCTCAAGACCTCAACCCAAAGCTTACGTGTTCAAATACGAATCTGATATGATGCTCATATCACTAAAACAGAGAACGTTTAATTGGTCACCTAATGTTCCTATGTTCGTTTCGAAAAGCATGTGCGCCACCCACTGGTCCAGCTAGTTCCACTTTCCTGATTTTTCTCTTGATGCTTAGGGTTTTCCCCTTTTATCTACTCTACTATGATCTCCGTACGTGCTTTCTGTCGTACTAGCATTACTCCACCCTTCAAGCTAAACAACACAACACTCAGAATTTGAAAGCTTAGTTGTTCAAATATGATTGTGATATGATACAGATATTAGTTAACCGACACATTTAATTGGTTAGCTAAAGGTACCACTTGAGTTTCCAAATGCATGTCGCGACATATAGAGAGACAGCATATTTGCATTTCTTTATCACTTGTTGACCGTACTTACTTGTCCATACCAAATCTTAGTTGTTATTTCAAAGCAAACATCGGTTGCTAACTACCCTTTGCGCGGTTTGCAGCTTCAGATCTGCCATCCCACTGCCATGGTCAACACTATACTGATCATGCTTATGTTTTCCCCATTTTATGATGACCACAATCAGCCTACGTGGTTCGTGTCGTAATAGCACTGCTCCACCCATCGAGCTAAACAAGCTTAGTTGTACAAATTCATATCTAATATTATTGCTGATATTAGTAAAACTGAGAGATGTTTAATTGGTTAGCTAAATGTTCCTACTTTAGTTTCGAAATGCATGTGAGCCACATATGGAGAGACTGGAAAGAATAGTATTTCTCGTGCGCCTACGGTTCATCATGGGTGGCCAACCGACATTGTATTGAAACACTTGTAATATCTTCAATCTGCTTGCTCTTCCGCTCTTCTTTAAGATGATACTCTTCTCTTGCGGTCGATGGTCAGTCGAGTTGTTCTCCTTAGTATATTTTGAATCTGTCAGTCAGTCGACTTGTTCTTCTTTACTATATGTTGAAGTTATCATCTGCGAAGTGTCATCACTTCGGATCTCTCATATTTTGAGTAGTAGGCCACATTATATTAATGCACACAACAAATTACAGCATGCATGGCATCTTTTAAAAGAATTGCAGAGATAGCACAAAGGGTTTTACAGGAGGCAAGATTGGATTAGAATCACTTCGCATTACAAAGAAAATCTCACTTGTTTTTATGTTTTCATGCATGTCAGATATTGAACATTATCAAAATGAATATGAGAATGGGCGCACGAGAGGAATATTGCGGAACGATCCACTGGTTAACAAACTTGGCATGGTGGAGGATGGCCTATCTTATTCACCCCATCAAGGTGCTTGCTCTAACTTTGCAAAGTTGTATTGGTCGCACATATTTTGCATCTGACCTCTTGCATTTCTTCTACTCTGTTACACCATCTGCTTAGTTTAAGCATCATATATGAGTATATGCCATAACTATCCATTTTCTGTACCTATTCCATGTGTCGTCACACTATGTTTTTTTAATCAAATGTTGTTCTTTCGTGATAGATGTCCAAAAGGAAGAGGGTGAGTGCAGATCCTCAAGGAGTACAAACTAGGTATTTGGAAAAGGTAGTGGTACCTTTTAAATCAGATAGATCAGCAGCCACAGAAAACACAGGCCCAACTGTACCACACTTTACCCCTACTCCAGTGGCCAAACCCCTATTAGAACTGTTGGGAGCCCAGCGTCAGTAATCGCATCTATGATATCAATTCAAAATTTGAACTCCTAAATTTCTGCTTGTGCCTTACCTTCTCTCTTGTATGAAAACTAATTTCAAATGAATCTCCTTGCTCAAAGGATCATACGATCTCAAAACAATAATGGGCTCTGCATTGCTCTTGTCAGTACCTCTCTCCCTTTTGCCTTGTAACGCTGTACTTAATTAATTGCTATTTGATTATGTACCATCAGTATGCACCTGAGCTTCATTATCCTCTGTTTCTTCCAATATTATTTGATCTATATTTACTCTTGGCAAAATGTAGAATAATGGCAACGCTTATAAAGAATTTTCTTTGGGGAATTTATTGAATTATCCTTCCATCAACATGGAGAAGGGCTTTGTCCAGCCCGTGTTAACACGTAATGCAAGTTCATCCTTCTCAAGCCTTCAAACTTTGTTCTAGTATAGATTTGGATAGGCATCATTGCCTCCACTGCTGTTTGCTTTGCTGTTTACATCTGATTGGATGTTTGCAACATCTACCAGTTTCAAATTGTAGTTGTAAAAACATGTTCCTTATGCAGAACAGATCCATTTATTTGCTTATATAATTGTGAAACCTGTTACGTGTCTCCTTGTTTCTCTTTTAGAGTCGTATCTCTTATGCTAGGCAGAACTTTAGGGAAGATAGTGAGCCAAACCATCTTGAGGACAGCGAGATGACCCCAAGGTCCTGTCTTGATGAAGACAGTGAGTTGGAGCTACTCACCAGCAGGTGTGAGACAACCTCTGCGATCGCTGCCTCAATCGATTCGACTTCTTGGCCTCAACTTAAAGCGGAAAGGCTTGCTTCACTCCGCTCCAACTTGAAGTCAAAGATGCAATGAAGATGTCGAGGACCGCCGCGCACCATCATGCCTTAAATCCAGTGTTGATGCATCTATCGTTGACACTGGCGAGGTCTACTCAGCTTCTTCACTGTTTGGGGGCCCGACCGGCCAGCCTAGTGCCTTCGAAGTGCTCTCGTTTTGTATATTCTTTTGTCGTAGCGTTTATTTGCAATCGGTGGCGAACTTTGATGCCCAAATGGATGTAATATGTGTGATAGCCGTGATAGCCTAGCGTAAGTTGCTTGCTTATTTATTTCCTTGTTGTCTTGTTTATTTGTTTGCTTGTAGTCATTGCGGTTCTTTTTCGCGGTTTGCTAGTGGCTGCAATAACCTATTTTTAAAACTAGGCCACAATAACCATGGGCTAATATTTATGTAGTGACTTTGGGCCTCCTACGGGCAGAGAAACGATGGGCCTTCTACGGGCAGAGAAGCAGTGGTCCTTCTACGGGCAGAGAAACAATGGGCCTTATACGGGCCATAGAAACAATGGGCCTTCTACGGGCAGATCATCAATGGGCCTTATACGGGCAATATGATCGACACAAACATGGGCCAATAATAGGCGCATTATGGTCGTAAGCGGGCTAGAGTTGGAATCGCCCATTCATGGGCCGACCATAACGGGCCATCGTTAATAGGCCGTATTTCATGACGCTATGAAAACGGCCCAACGTGTTAACGGACCACAAACGGGCCAACTGTAACCACGGGCTGAATTTGGCCCATAAGCAGAAAATGACAGTAACGGGCCATAAGTAAACGACTGCTGGAAATGAGCCCAAGAATAAATGGGCTCGAGAAGGCGAAAGATAACATGGGCTGAAACGCCCAACGAAATAACGGGCCCTTAATGGGTATAAAGTGATACCTTTGTTCATTATGGGCGATTTCACCACGAGCCGTTAATGGGTGTAAAGTAATGCACTGTTCATTACGGGCCAGTTTCACCATGGGCCGTTAATAGGCCAAGAGTTACATAGGGCCTCATATGGGCCGAAAGACGTCATGGGCCATACATGGGCCAGAAGTGAAAACGGGCTGGAATCATATTGGGTGGCCCAGATGACGCTACTGGGCCTAATTCGGATAGGGCATAACGGGCCTTGGGTTAGCGGGCTGTAAATGGGCTATATGCGAACAGGTCGTTAACAGGCTTTACATGGGCCGGCCCGCCACCTTTTGACCAAGTCAAACGGGCCGGCCTTTTCACAGGAATGGGCCTCTGTTGGGCCCTGCCACGTGTCGACGTATCATAGGCGCCTTTTGTCCAATGAGTGGATGACATCTGTCCCAACGGTGAGCCAACACGTGTTTCCTCCAGCCAATGATGATTTTACACGTGGAAAATCCCCATTAGTCGGGGCTGTTAACGGGTTATCGGATCCAAAACCCGACCCGATAGCTTAACGGCGTTCCGTTACGGTGGATGCCACGATCGGTCACCCTTGACGAAAAGCACTTACGGACGCGCGATTTATCGTCATGGAAGTGGACACTTCGTGATGATAATTTTGGTAATGTCATGGAATACTTCTACGACAAAGACATGTATGACTATCTTGATTCTGTCATAAATTTGTCATGGATGTACATGCATGACAAAAAACGCGACCTACTGTGACAAACACGTATCATCATGGAAGTGTTTATTTTGTAGTGATAGCAGGAAGAACTACGTCAGGGGAGCCACGAGGGGCCCACGAGGGTGGAGGGCGCGCCCATGGGGGGTGGGCGCGCCCCCCTGCCTCGTGGCTTCCTTGTTGCTTCCTTGACGTGGACTCCAAGTCCTCCGGATTGCTTTCTTTCCAAAAATAACTTCTCCAGAAGATTTCATCCCGTTTCGACTTTGTTTGATATTCCTTTTCTTCGAAACACTGAAACAAGGGAAAAACAGGAACTGGCACTGGGCTCTGGGTCAATAGGTTAGTCCCAAAAGTAATATAAAAGTGCTTAGTAAAGCCCATAAACATCCAAAACAGATAATATAATAGCATGGAACAATAAAAAATCATAGATACGTTGGAGACGTATCACTACACTTAATTTACACTTGTTATTTATTACCCATTACAAATTACCTTATCACAAAACTATCTGTTACCGATAATTTCAGTGCTTGCAGAGAATACCTTGCTGAAAACCGCTTATCATTTCCTTCTGCTCCTCGTTGGGTTTGACACTCTTACTTATCGAAAGGACTACGATAGATCCCCTATACTTGTGGGTCATCACCCCTCTAAAAGTACCCCTGGGTGGTTTTGGTAATTTCTAACAACATATAGCTCATTGAGCTAATGCTATTTCAAGATAAACATTTCAGGAAAGCTCAATGATTGGCATGGCATGGATAAGAAAAGTGGATCCCTCAAAATTCTAAGGACAAAGGATTGGCTCAAGATCAAAGCGCAGGACTCTACATTTTTCATTTTAAGTGATCCAAGATCACATTGAGTCCATAGGAAAAGCCAATACTATTAAGAGGGGACGAGGTGTTGCTTAATGGCTTGCTTGCTCAAAGTGCTTAATGATATGCTCCAAAGCCCTCAACTACTTTCTCACATCCACATATGTCCCAAACCAAAAGTCAAACTCGGCCCCACCGAAACTTTCTATCCGGCGCCACCGAGTTCAATTGACATAGCCACTGCCAGAAACCCTAATCTTTTCGGTCTCACCGATAGGGATCTCGGTCTCACCGAGATGGGATTGTAATCTCTCTGTTTCCCTTCGTAACGTTTCGGTCAAACTGAGATGAGCGATCGGTCCCACCAAGATTGCAATGTGAACACTCTTTCCTTTTCGTAATGTTTCAGTCTAACCGAGATGAGCGAATCGGTCTCACCGAGTTTGCCTGACCAACTCTCTGTTTGTCTATTACGAAAATCGGTCTCACCGAGTTTGTGTAATCGGTCTCACCGAGATTACGTTATGCCCTAGCCCTAACGAAATCGGTCTCACCGAGTTGACGTGTCGGTCCCATCGAAAATCCTAACGGTCACATTATGAACTAAATCGGTCTGACCGAGTTTAACAATTCGGTCCCACTGAGTTTGGTAAATTGTGTATAACGGTTAGATTTTCTGTGGAGGCTATATATACCCCTCCACCCACTCTTTATTCATGGAGAGAGCCATCAGAACATGCCTACACTTCCAACATACATTTTCTGAGAGAGAACCACCTACACTTGTGTTGAGATCAACATATTCCATTCCAACCACATAAATCTTGATCTGTAGCCTTCCCCAAGTTGCTTTCCACTCAAATCATCTTTCCACCAAATCCAAATCCTGTGAGAGAGAGTTGAGTGTTGGGGAGACTATCATTTGAAGCACAAGAGCAAGGAGTTCATCATCAACACACCATTTGTTACTTCTTGGAGAGTGGTGTCTCCTAGATTGGCTAGGTGTCACTTGGGAGCCTCCATCAAGATTGTGGAGTTGAACCAAGGAGTTTGTAAGGGCAAGGAGATCGCCTACTTCGTGAAGATCTACCCGAGTGAGGCAAGTCCTTCGTGGGCGACGGACATGGTGGGATAGACAAGGTTGCTTCTTCGTGGACCCTTCGTGGGTGGAGCCCTCCGTGGACTCGCGCAACAGTTACCCTTCGTGGGTTGAAGTCTCCATCAACGTGGATGTACGATAGCATTCTACCTCTTGAGCACTACGTTGGTTTTCCCTTGAAGAGGAAAGGGTGATGCAGTAAAGCAGCGTAAGTATTTCCCTCAGTTTTTTAGAACCAAGGTATCAATCCAGTAGGAGGCCACGCACGAGTCCCTCGCACCTACACAAACAAATAAATCCTCGCAACCAACGCAATAAAGGGGTTGTCAATCCCTTCACGGTCACTTACGAGAGTGAGATCTGATAGATATGATAAGATAATATTTTTGGTATTTTTATGATAAAGATGCAAGGTAAAATAAAAGGCAATAAAAATAGCTAAGTGTTGGAAGATTAATATGATGGAAAATAGACCCGGGGGCCATAGGTTTCACTAGTGGCTTCTCTCGAGAGCATTAGTATTATGGTGGGTGAACAAATTACTGTTGAGCAATTGATAGAATTGAGCATAGTTATGAGAATATCTAGGTATGATCATGTAGATAGGCATCACGTCCGAGACAAGTAGACCGACTCCTGCCTGCATCTACTACTATTACTCCACACATCGACCGCTATCAGCATGCATCTAGAGTATTAAGTTCATAAGAACAGAGTAACGCTTTAAGTAAGATGATATGATGTAGAGGGATAAACTCATGCAATATGATATAAACCCCATCTTGTTATCCTCGATGGCAACAATACAATACGTGCCTTGCTGCCCCATCACATCCGGGAAAGGACACGCAAGATTGAACCCAAAGCTAAGCACATCTCCCATTGCAAGAAAGATCAATCTAGTAGGCCAAACCAAACTGATAATTCGAAGAGACTTGCAAAGATAATCAATCATACATAAAAGAATTCAGAGAAGATTCAAATATTTTTCATAGATAAACTTGATCATAAACCCACAATGCATCGGTCTCAACAAACACACCGCAAAAGAAGATTACAACGAAGAGATCTCCACAAGAGAGGGGGAGAACATTGTATTGAGATCCAAAAAGAGAGAAGAAGCCATCTAGCTAATAACTATGGACCCGAAGGTCTGAGGTAAACTACTCACACATCATCGGAGAGGCTATGGTGTTGATGTAGAAGCCCTCCGTGATTGATGCCCCCTCCGGCGGAGCTCCGGAAAAGGCGCCAAGATGGGATCTCACGGGTACAAAAGGTTGCGGCGGTGGAATTAGGTTTTTTGCTCCGTATCTGGTAGTTTGGGGGTACGTAGGTATATATAGGAGGAAGAAGTACGTCGGTGGAGCAACATGGGGCCCATGAGGGTGGAGGGCGCGCCTAGGGGGGTAGGCGCGCCCCCTACCTTGTGCCTTCCTGGTTGCTGTCTTGACGTAGGGTCCAAGTCCTCTGGATCACGTTCGTTCCGAAAATCACGTTCCCGAAGGTTTCATTCCGTTTGGACTCCGTTTGATATTCTTTTTCTGTGAAACTCTGAAATAGGAAAAAAAAACAGCAATTCTGGGCTGGGCCTCCGGTTAATAGGTTAGTCCCAAAATAATATAAAAGTGTATAATAAAGCCCATTAAACATCCAAAACAGAATATAATACAGCATGGAACAATAAAAAATTATAGATACGTTGGAGACGTATCAAGGATCCCCAAGCTTAATTCCTGATCGTCCTCGAGTAGGTAAATGATAAAAACAGAATTTTTGATGTGGAATGCTACTTAGCACAATTTCAATGTAATTCTTCTTATTGTGGCACGAATGTTCAGATTTGATACGATTCAAGATAAAAGTTTAATGTTGACATAAAAACAATAATACTTCAAGCATGCTAACCAAGCAATTATGTCTTATCAAAATAACATAGCCAAAGCAAGTTATCCCTACAAAATCATATAGTCTGGCTATGCTCCATCTTCCCCACACAAAATATTCATATCATGTACAACCCCGATTTTAGCCAAGCAATTGGTTCATACTTTTTAACGCGCTTCAGCCTTTTCAACTTTTACGCAATACATGAGTGCAAGCCATGGATATAGCACTATGGTGGAATAAGGTACAATGGTAGGGGTTATGTGGGAAGACAAAAAATGAGAAAGTCTCACATCAACAAGGCTAATCAATGGGCTATGGAAATGCCCATCAATTGATGTTAATGCAAGGAGTAGGGATTGCCATGCAACGGATGCACTAGAGCTATAATTGTATCAAAGCTCAAACAAAAGAAACTAAGTGGGTGTGCATCCAACTTGCTTGCTCACGAAGACCTCGGGCATTTGAGGAAGCCCATCATTGGAATATACAAGCCAAGTTCTATAATGAAATTTCACACTAGTATATGAAAGCGACAAAATGAGAGGCTCTCTATCATGAAGATCACGGTGCTACTTTGAAGCAGAAGTGTGGTAAAAGGATAGTACCATTGTCCCTTCTCTCTTTTTCTCTTATTTTTTTTATTTGGGCCTTTTCTCTTTTTTTATTATGGCCTCTTTTTTTTAGTCCGGAGTCCCATTATCGGTGTCAAAACCGGCGGATCTCGGGTAGGGGGTCCCGAACTGTGCGTCTAGGCGGATGGTAACAGGAGACAAGGGACACGATATTTTTACCCAGGTTCGGGCCCTCTCGATGGAGGTAAAACCCTACTCCTGCTTGATTAATATTGATGATATGGGTAGTACAAGAGTGGATCTACCACGAGATCAGAGAGGCTAAACCCTAGAACTAGCCTATGGTATGGTTGTTGTTCGTCCTACGGACTAAAACCCTCCGGTTTATATAGACACCGGATAGGGTTAGGGTTACAGAGTCGGTTACAATGGTAGGAGATCTACATATCAGATCGCCAAGCTTGGCTTTCACGCCAAGGAAAGTCCCATCCGGACACGGACAAAGTCTTCAATCTTGTATCTTCATAGTCCAGAGTCCGCCAACGGTGATAGTTCGCTATCCGGACACCCCTAATCCAGACTCCTCAAGAGCCCCGAACCAGGCTTCAATGGCAGCGAATCCGGCGCGCCTATTGTCTTCGGCATTGCAAGGCGGGTTCCTCCTGCGAATACTTCATAGAAGATTTTGAACACAAGGATAGTGTCCGGCTCTGCAAAACAAGTTCCACATACCACCGTAGAGAGAATAACCTTTGCACAGATCTGCTGACGTATCCCACGGCGTGACATCACACCACGGCCAGGCCTTTATACGAATCATTTTTACTGTCCCACCTCAGCGCGTTTAGGCGGTTTCTTCGGCACGTCTTATCAGAGTGGAGATCGTGCCCCCCTTATTCTGGGATCCTCATCAATACGGGCGTGGGTAACCCAATCGTGCCCGTTGGCACGCCTCCTCATCGAAGGCGAGTCCTGAACGGTCACGGGGAGGGCTCTTGGTATTCAACCTCTTTATAACGAGACCAAGGCCCGCTCCTTTCTTTCAATCTCAATCAAATCCGCCCCTCGCCTCGAGTTCCAACACCCAAAGCTCTAGATTTAGGCGCTTCGGACCTTCAACGATGTCCGGCTCTGACCTGCACGGCCGGTGGATGTCTTCCTCCGTCATGGAAGAAGATGTGCTAAAGCTGAGAGACGCCAGGTATCTAACCGATGAAATTTCGCACAGGCTGCCTGCCCAAGGGCAGGTTATTCCCAATCGCGAGCCTGGTGAGAGCGTGGTATTCGTGTCTCACTTCCTTCAGGGTTTAGGCTTCCCGACGGGCCCCTTTGTGAGGGGGCTCATGTTTTATTATGGGCTGGAATTCCATGATTTGGATCCGGAGTCCATCCTCCACATCTCGTCGTTCATTGTCGTATGTGAAGCCTTCCTCCGCATTACCCTCACTTCGGATTGTGGCTCAAGACCTTCAAAGTGGAGCCAAGATGATCAAGGGGCATCAGCAGAAAGTGAGAGGGGCTGTTATAAGCAAGAATGCGGACGCTCCATGGCCCGAGGGCTCTTTTCAAGAGGAGCTCAATTTATGGCAACAGAGTGGTTTTATATCACCGCCCTGGGGGCACCAAATGGGCGGCGCCACCTGCCTTCCGCTCGGGTCCTCCACTGCGGCAGGCGTCATGGGTCAATAAAGGGCTCGACTGGGACCGCCCAAGGACGTACCTCTGTTGGTGGACGATTCGAGACCTCCGAGAGAGAGAGATCAATCTGGTCATAGTAGCGCAGGTCATGCTGATTCGCCGCACCTTGCCCCTGCAAACGTCCCCCTCCGCCTGTGGGAGTTTAATCCGGAGGGACCACGAGCTCTCCAACATTTTATGGGCGTAACGCCCGTGGAGATGTACCAACTGTTCTTCGGATCACAAGCAGTGTGTCCGGACTTAACCGAGGACGCAGGTCTGAGCTGCAATCGCCGGATACTCAAGTAAGTAGTCCCGTACCCGGACATGCTATCCGCATATTTATCATAAACTTGCCCTTAAAAGAGCTATCCTTTAAACAGGAGTGGATAGCAAAAGCAAAACTGATCAGGTGTCCGGCCCCCCTCCCTGAGACCACGTCGGATCCTGTATTAACCAAGATGCTAGAGGTTGTGCCTTTTGAAGAAGGCGAAGGGGGGAACAAGAGAACTACTACCTCCGTAAAGGAGGATATCAAGAAAGGGGGATCGAGAATCCCTCCCTCCAAGGGGAGAAGAGGACCGCTTCTGAAGATCCGGAGACCAAAGCCTCGAAGCGGTGGAAGAAATCTTCACCAGAGGGTCCTGCGGCGGGAGATGCCCCAGCCGCACTATTTCCCCAAGGAGATCAGCCCTCCAGCGAGCCGTAAGTAAAGGGGGGCGTTTTTTTTAAAAGAGAGACATCTCCATTTTATTTCTGAAGGTAACCGAAAGTTTACCTTGTAGTTCGGATCTCAGCCCTTCACATCAGAGCTCGTCTTCAGGGGATCTTGGTCCGGAGATGATGGAGAGCGAAACGCCTCCGCCTGCTATACCGTTATGCGAGGTGAACGACCCTGAGGTGTCGTCGCGGAGGGTTTCTCCGAATCCGGCAGGGCCAGAAGGTAGTTGTATGTCCCCTCAAAGCCATCCGTGTCCGGCCTTCGAAAAAGGCCACCGGACGAGTCCGGCACCAACGGGTGTACGGTCGGAGGAGCTGAAGGATCTGCTCGGGCGAGCGTCTATCTCGGAAGATCACCGTACGTTAATGGGTACGGTGATTGAAAGGATTTCATCCGCTGAGAGCGGATTGCATGAAGCCGTCGTAAGTTTATCGACGGGTTTTGAGGTACGCAAATGATGTACCTTCGACAGTTTTGCATATAGAATGCGCCTGTATAGATAGTAGCCCCTGAGACTTGGTGCGGTGTCAAAAATGACGGCGCGCCGAGGATCATAACCCCAGGTATAATATGCGCTCTTCCTATGTAGGTGGCGAAGCGTCCGATGGCTAGCCGAGCTGATGAATTTGCCGAACTGGAGCGGCAACTTGACATGGCGGATGCGGACATCACGCTTGTTAATAAGCGGCTTGATGAGTCACAAGGTATGCAACTTCTCCGCGGACACCTGGTAAGGGAGCTTGACGCCCATGCCTTACAACATGTATGCTTAATGTAGATGGTGCCGCTGTTATGGAGAGCCTTCGGGCGAAGCTCGCCCGAGCCAAGGAGCAAGCCAGAAAAAGTGATGCGGCTGCTTTAAAGGCGGCCGCAGAGCTAAAAGCCGAACAGGCTGCTCACTGCCGAAGCAAGAAAGAAATGGCCGAGATGGCCGTGAAATTGAAGAATGCTACTGACCGTTGCGAGCTTCTTGAAAAAGAAGATCAAGCAAAACAAGAGGACCTGAAAAAGGCCGCCACCGAGGCCAAGGATACTCGCTCTGCAATGAGAGCTATGAAGGAGGAGCTACATCAGTCCAGAGATATTGCGGCTGGAAAGCCCTTTCTGTTGCCGAGGAAATTCACGGATCCTAGGTATGCTCAATTGGACCGGCTGTGGGGTGCGGAGGATGCTTATCTGGACTTGGCGGCGAGTGCCGCAGACGCGGCCGAACACTTCCGAGGTCAAAAGGATCACGGAATGGAAGAGCTTTTTTGGTTGCAGTTCCATAGTCCGGAGCATCCACTTTCATTAACCGATCGTTTGGCCGAATGGGCTGAGCTGAATAGGTTGTCTGGACTTGCCATGAAGGCTGTCGTGACTCATTTGTGGCCGAAAAGTCCCGAGCCGAAGAGTTGTTTTGGCTTGGTGCAACAGTTCCTTGGTGCAGTGCCGCATATCGATGCAATGAAGCGGTCAGCATGCATAGAGGGTGCACGGATAGCTCTTTCCCGTGTCAAGACATACTGGGGGGAGATGAAGGCCACCGACGTTGCATCCCAAGATTCGGACAGAAACCGAGTACCTGCCGAGCACTATTTTGAGGAAGTCCTGCAGGACGCTCGTTTAATAGAGACGCAGTGCTCGAAGGATATTATGTTTTAATGACATGTATGATTTGTGAAAACAATGTTTCAATATAATATAAGAGCTTTTTATACTTGTGCGTTCAAGTATTAGAACACCTCTGGCGGCCGTTGATGTATATGTGTATATAACTGAAAGATGGCAGTCTTGACTTCAGCCCCCACGCACATAGTGCGCGGGTGTTTGCAAAAAGGCGCATTTTCACACTTAATCCAACGTCTTGGTCCTGTAAAGGAGGTGATAGCGTAGCAAACTAGGCAACCGGACTATAATGCTTTATCACTTTCACTTAGCCATAGCAGTTCGATGGTGGGGCTACTATATAGCCCCTAGGGGCACCGCGCTCTCCCGAATTCGGGGGGCGTATGTGCCTAACCGGGAAATGGTCCTTTGTTAATGCAGGGGAATTCTAAACATTCTGGTGGGTCATCGAGTGGTTGACCAGTCTCACGCTATATCATGACAGTCAGTTTTCGGCTTTCTCTCTCGAGGTGCTCACTGGCGAACCGGGCACAATCGCGAGAGTTCTCCGGTGCGCGTTAGCCGATAGAACGGAACGTAAGGCAGCAAAACACAAGAGCCGGGCAAACCCAACATTTGACCAAAGACATGATTCGGAGCTGATGCATATAAGGCCTAACTTGAGACGCCGAACACTCCCTAAGGTATTCGGTCTTTATGAAAACGGGCAGAATAATGCCCTAAGCCCCTATCCAGGTACGCGCAAAAATTCTGGTGCGGCCGATGCCAAAACGCCAGCCTCCTCCTCGGTTATAGCAAGAAACCGGGGGATGTGTATCAACAAGAGACAGTAAAAAAGGTTTACACAGGGTCTTAATCTGAAAAGAATCCTTGCAACGGGTCCCTACTGCACGTCTATGCCTGTGTCTCCGTTGTGCCGTATCCTGGACGGGTGTAGCACGGTGTTCATCTGTAAAACAGGAGAACTTAGTTGAAAAGAAAAAAAGATCGTGCGAAAAATGTACTTTATATTAAATAAACAGAGTACGGTTCGAAAGGTGAATAAAATTGAGCTTTATTGTCTCTTGTTGTACATGCGTGCAGCCCCTTGTACGGGGTATGCCGCTAGTAAGCGCGTTATATGTTTACGCCGGACTCGTCTAGCCATGTCCGGGGTTCGAATGACCTATTCAGGTGCTTTGATTAGCGGAGCCAGATTAGTGTGGGGCTGTCAAGGCAGTCTCATGTTCTTCCGTGCTCGAGTAACACTTGATACTCCCTTTTAATGAGATGATGCCGCGTGGATCGGGCATTTTAAGTGTAAGAGATGCATAATGCGGTATCGCATTAAAGCGGGCGAAAGCTTCACGCCCCAAAGAGTGCTTGATAGCTACTTTGAATGGGGCGATGTGGAAGGTTAACTTTTCGGCGGAAGTTGTCGGATGAGCGAACACAACTTCTAGCGAGAGGGAGCCCGTACAATGGGCATATAGGCCTGCCATTACCCCTTTGAAGGAGGTGTTGCTATGGCAAATTTTGGTTGGGTCTATCCCCATTTTGTGGATTGTGTCCCGATATAGCAGGTTTAGATCGCTACCTCCGTCCATTAGGACTTGTGTAAATTGAGTCTCATCAATTATAGGATCTAATATCAAGGCAGTCCATCCTGCGTTCGGATAGTTCGGAATAGTCACGATGATCAAAGGTGATTGGTTTTGACAACCATCGTTGGGACTCTGCTGGGATAGACCGTGCGGCGGCGTGTTTCTATGGGCGCCGCTCTGCTTTTTCCCTTTGTCACTTGAAGTGAGTTCACTGTTTTGACTTTTGTGGGAAATTCTTTTGTTTTCGGTGCTCTGCTTGTGGGGTTCGTCATCGTCCTCGCTTGGTGTGTCGAGCCCCTTGTGTTCGGCATTGAGTTTGCCGGACTGCTTGAAGACCCAACAATCTCTATGGGTATGGTTTGCAGGCTTCCCGGGAGTACTGTGGATTTGGCATATTTTGTCCAAGATTTTGTTTAGGTTGGATAGCTCGTCGCTGTTGTCCTTGAGGGGCAGTTTTTTATGATTCTGCCGGGAGCTTCTAAATCTGGCGTTGACTACCGTGCTCTTCGGGCTGTTTCCCTTTGTCCGGCGCTGGTCCTTGCTGCGTCGTGGTTTTCCATTTCCATCCCTGACTTCGGATGTACTTGGGTCGCTGGTACTGCATCTTGCCAGCCAACTATCCTCTCCCGCGCAAAAGCGGGTCATGAGGCTTGTTAATGCAGCCATTGTTCTCGGCTTCTCTGGCGAGATGTCCAGCGAGCCATTCGTCTCGGACGTTGTGTTTGAAAGCTGCTAAGGCTTCACGTCCGGCAGTTGACTATTTGGTTCTTTTGGTGAGGAACCTGTTCCAGAATTTGCGGGCTGACTCTCCGGGTTGTTGAGTTATGTGACTTAAATAAATCGCATCCGAGGGCGGACATAAGTCCCTTGAAAATTTGCGAAAAGCATCCTCGAGCTCTTCCCAACTTCCAATGGTATTTCCAGGGAGGCTTTTGAGCCAATGCCGGGATGGCCCTTTGAGCTTGAGGGGTAAATATTTTATGGCGTGGAGATCATCTCCTCTAGCCATGTGTATGTGGAGGATGTAATCCTCAATCCAGACTCCAGGGTCTGTTGTTCCTTCGTATGCCTCTATGTTTACGGGTTTGAATCCCGCTGGGAATTCGTGATCCAGCACCTCATCGGTGAAACACAGGGGGTGTGCGGCACCCCTATATTTGGGTGTGCCGTGATGTTCGGATATTTGGGATGTTGCATTGCTTGGAAGAGCTTGCTTTCTCGGCCCGTAGATGGACCTAACTGGGCCATCCTTTTGATGCGAATCCTTATGCGGATCGCGTGCCGGCTTGTGTGCGGCGCCGCTTGCCGCTCCATGTTTGCCATGTGGTCGTCTATCCGACCAGGCGGCCTCTTTGTTCTTTGATTGTGGGGGCTCTATGGCCTCCTCATCGAATTCGGGCAGTAATTTGTGCTTCGGGTAGCTCTTTGTTTGGCGACTGTCGTCGTATTTCTCTGCGGTGTTGAGTACTTTGCTCCATCTGATTCTGAGTGCATCTTCCACTGTTTTGAGCTTCCGCTTCTGCTTTTTCAGGCTACGCGCAGTGGCGACGAGCCTTTTGTGGAGGTTCTTCTGCTCCAACAATTTGTCCGGCGTGAGATCGTCCGGACTGTTATCTTCGCCGGGGACGGGTTGTTTATCCAAGTTGTCCTGTTCGGACGGTTGCTCGATAGCATGTTCATCGTCCACCGGTTCGCCCTGCTCTATGGTTGGGTCTGTGTGGCTGCCGTCTTTGTCGAGGCGGGACTTGGTGCAGCGTTTACGTTGCCGTTTTGACTGCTTTTCGAGGGATTTATCCTTCGTAGTGTCCCATTGTTCCTCGTTGTCACTTCCTTTAGGTGTATCCACCATGTATACATAGTGGGATGAGGTGGCTGTCCAGTATCCTATAGGTGCTGGTTCATGGTTGTCTCCTACATCCTCGTCCATACCGTCGATGTCTTTGGAGTCAAAATCGAGCACATCGTTTAAGCTTTCGACAGTGGCTACAAAGTGGGCGGTGGGTGGGCATTGAATTTCTTCGTCGTCCGCATCCCAACCTTCCTGACCGTAGTCCGGCCAGGGCTCTCCTGATAAAGAGAGAGACTTTAGTGAATTCAGGATGTCGCCAAAGGGCGAGTCTTTGAAAGATGTCCGCGCGATGAACTCCATAACCGCGCCCAATTGGATTCGATTGGCAGGGGCGCGGAGGGTTCGGCGTCCGGAGAGGAGTCCGGCACCTTGGAGTCACGGTCTTCGCAGAGGACAGGGATGGAGTTCGGCTCAATCGCCGTAGAGATTGTAGCCCCGAGGCGTGTCCAACCACTCGTCCTCGATCGCGGAGTCGGCTCCGAGCTAAGGGTCGGAGCGGACGCTGGTCGACCTCGTGGCATCGCTCGCGGCAGAGCTAGATCATGCCCATCGAGACAGTCTGGCGCGCTGGCTGTGGCTCGAATCCGTCGAAGATCAAGTCTCCGCGGATGTCGGTCGTGTAGTTCAAACTTCCAAATCTGACTGATGGCGGGCGTAGCTTCGATCTGCTCGGATGGCCAAGTGAATTGGCCCGCAGTGCAAAGCCGCCAAATACGAAGATCTGTCCGGGAAGAAAAGTCTCACCCTGGACCACGTCGTTGTTGATGATCGAAGGAGCCATCGGGCCTAAAGATGACGACACAGAGGAACTCTCAATGAAAGCACCAATGTCGGTGTCAAACCGGCGGATCTCGGTAGGGGTCCCGAACTGTGCGTCTAGGCGGATGGTAACAGGAGACAAGGGACACGATGTTTTTACCCAGGTTCGGGCCCTCTCGATGGAGGTAAAACCCTACTCCTGCTTGATTAATATTGATGATATGGGTAGTACAAGAGTGGATCTACCACGAGATCAGAGAGGCTAAACCCTAGAAGCTAGCCTATGGTATGGTTGTTGTTCGTCCTACGGACTAAAACCCTCCGGTTTATATAGACACCGGATAGGGTTAGGGTTACAGTCGATTACAATGGTAGGAGATCTACATATCCGTATCGCCAAGCTTGGCTTTCACGCCAAGGAAAGTCCCATCCGGACACGGGACGAAGTCTTCAATCTTGTATCTTCATAGTCCAGGAGTCCGGCCAACGGTGATAGTTCGGCTATCCGGACACCCCCTAATCCAGGACTCCCTCACCCATCCCGACTTGTGGGGGAATCATAGTCTCCATCATCCTTTCCTCACTTGGGACAATGCTCTAATAATGATGATCATCACACTTTTATTTACTTACAACTCATGAATTACAACTCAATGCTTAGAACAAAATATGACTCTATGTGGATGCCTCCGGCAGTGTACCGGGATATGCGATGAATCAAGAGAGACATATATGAAAGAATTATGAATGGTGGCTTTGCCACAAATACAATGTCAACTACATGATCATGCAAAGCAATATGACAATGATGGAGCGTGTCCTGATAAACGAAACGATGGAAAGTTGCATGGTAATATATCTCGAAATGGCTATGGAAATGCCATAATAGGTAGGTATGGTGGCTGTTTTGAGGAAGTTATAAGGAGGTTTATGTGTGATAGAGCGTATCATATCACGGGGTTTGGATGCACCGGCGAAGTTTGCACCAACTCTCAAGGTGAGAAAGGGCAATGCACGGTACCTAAGAGGCTAGAAAATTGCGGAAAGGTAAGTGTGCGTATAATCCATGGACTCACATTAGTCATAAAGAACTCATATACTTATTGCAAAAATTTATTAGCCCTCGAAGCAAAGTACTACTACGCATGCTCCTAGGGGAAGGGTTGGTAGGAGTTAACCATCGCGCGATCCCGACCGCCACACAAAGGATGACAATCAATAAATACCTCATGCTCCGACTTCGTTACATAACGGTTCACCATACGTGCATGCTACGAGAATCACAAACTCCAACACAAGTATTTTTCAATTCCACAATTACTCAACTAGCACAACTATGATATTACCACCTTTATATCTCAAAACAATTATCAAGCATCAAATTTCTCATGATATTATAATTAAAGCAAATTGCCATGCTATTTTAAGATTATCAAAATAATATAAGTGAAGCATGAGATATCAATAGTTTCTATAAAACAATTCCACCGCCGTGCTCTAAAAGATATAAGTGAAGCACATAGAGAATTCTAACAATTTCTGAATCAAGTGTGACTCTCTCAAAAGGTGTGTACAGCAAGGATGATTGTGGCAAACAAACAAATAAAGACTCAAATAATACAAGACGCTCCAAGCAAAACACATATTATGTGGTGAATAAAAATATAGCTCCAAGTAAAGTTACCGATGGAAGTAGGCGAAAGAGGGGATGCCTTCCGGGGCATCCCCAAGCTTTGGCTTTTAGGTGTCCTTATATTATCTTGGGGTGCCATGGGCGTCCCCAAGCTTAGGCTCTTTCCACTCCTTGTTCCATAATCCATCAAATCTTTCACCCAAAACTTGAAAACTTCACAACACAAAACTCAGCAGAAAATCTCGTGAGCTCCGTTAGCGAAAGAAAAAAAACACCACTTCAAGGTACTGTAATGAACTCATTCTTTATTTATATTGGTGTTAAACCTACTATATTCCAGCTTCTCTATGGTTTATAAATTATTTTACTAGCCATAGATTCATCAAAATAAGCAAACAACACACGAAAAACAGAATCTGTCAAATACAGAACAGTCTGTAGTAATCTGTAACTAACGCAAACTTCTACAACTCAAAAACATCTACCAAAATAGGAAGACCTATATAATTTGTTTATTGATCATAAGAAATTGGAATCAATATTTTATCACGTTCTGGTGATTTTTAATAATTATTTTCATGAACAGAAAGTTTCTGGAATTTTCAGCAAGATCAAATAACTATCATCCAAGAAGATCATATAGGTTAAACTTGGCACAAACACTAATTACAACATAAAAACACACCTAACCAGAGGCTAGATCAAATATTTATTCCTAAACAGAAGCAAAAAAGCAAAAAAATAAAAATAAAATTGGGTTGCCTCCCAACAAGCGCTATCGTTTAAAGCCCCTAGCTAGGCATAATAGCAAGGATAGATCTAGGTATTGCCATCTTTGGTAGGAAATCCATAAGTGGCTCTCATAATAGATTCATAAGGTAATTTTATTTTATTTCTAGGGAAGTGTTCCATGCCTTTCCTTAATGGAAATTGGAATCTAATATTCCCTTCCTTCATATCAATAATTGCACCAATCGTTCTAAGGAAAGGTCTACCAAGAATAATAGGACATGAAGGATTGCAATCTATATCAAGAACAATAAAATCTACGGGCACATAATTCCTATTTGCAACAATAAGAACATCATTGATTCTTCCCATAGGTTTCTTAATGGTGGAATCTGCAAGGTGCAAGTTTAGAGAGCAATCATCAAAATCACGGAAACCTAGCAAATCGCACAAAGTTTTTGGGATCGTGGAAACACTAGCACCCAAATCACACAAGGCATAGCATTCATGATCTTTAATTTTAATTTTAATAGTAGGTTCCCACTCATCATAAAGTTTTCTAGGGATAGAAACTTCCAACTCAAGTTTTTCTTCATAAGACTGCATCAAAGCATCAACGATATGTTTGGTAAAGGCTTTATTTTGACTATAAGCATGTGGAGAATTTAGCACGGATTGCAACAAGGAAATACAATCTATCAAAGAGCAATTATCATAATTAAATTCCTTGAAATCCAAAATAGTGGGTTCATTAATATCTAGAGTTTTGATCTCTTCAATCCCACTTTTATCAATTTTAGCATCAAGATCAAAAAACTCCGAATTTTTGGAACGCCTTCTAGGTAAAGGTGGATCATATTCAGTCCCATCATTATCAAGATTCATATTGCAAAACAAAGATTTAATAGGGGACACATCAATAACTTTTAGATCTTCATATTTATTTTCATAAAAAAATCCGGCTTAGCGGCCATCTAATTAACTAAGGTGGCCTGCTTATTCGAAACTTCAGCTATTAATTTCTCAAGATGAGCAATCTGAGATTTTAAACCATCAAATTCTTTAGACATATCAGCGAGCTCTTTATTCATATAGCCCATAAAGCTTTTTTGTTCCTTAAGCTCGTTTCTAAAGAAATTATTATGCTCAAATTGTAAGACCATAAAACTCCTAACGTTGCTGTCGATCTCTTCTAAGCTTTTAAGGTGAAGATCACCAAATCTAGGTAGAGCCATCGTGACAAGCAGGCAATCCAACACACGAGCAAACAAGAAGCGAGCGAAAAAAAGGCGAACAGAAAAGAGAGGGCAAATAAAACGGCAAGGGTGAAGTGGGGGAGAGGAAAATGAGAGGCAAATGGAAAATAATGTAATAAGGGAGATAAGGGTTTCTGATGGGTATCCAACATGCATCTAGAGTATTAAGTTCATAAGAACAGAGTAACGCTTTAAGTAAGATGACATTATGTAGAGGGATAAACTCATGCAATATGATATAAACCCCATCTTGTTATCCTCGGTGGCAACAATACAATACGTGCCTTGCTGCCCCTACTGTCACTGGGAAAGCACACCGCAAGATTGAACCCAAAGCTAAGCACTTCTCCCATTGCAAGAACGATCAATCTAGTAGGCCAAACCAAACTCATAATTCGAAGAGACTTGCAAAGATAACCAATCATACATAAAAGAATTTAGAGAAGATTCAAATATTGTTCATAGATAAACTTGATCATAAACCCACAATTCATCGGTCTCAACAAACACACTGCAAAAGAAGATTACATCGAATAGATCTCCACAAGAGAGGGGGAGAACATTGTATTGAGATCCAAAAAGAGAGAAGAAGCCATCTAGCTAATAACTATGGACCCGAAGGTCTGAGGTAAACTACTCACACATCATCGGAGAGGCTATGGTGTTGATGTAGAAGCCCTCCGTGATCGATGCCCTCTCCGGTGGAGCTCCGGAAAAGGCCCCAAGATGGGATCTCACGGGTACAGAAGGTTGCGGCGGTGGAATTAGGTTTTTGGCTCCGTGATTCGTAGTTTGGGGTGCGAGGTATATATAGGAGGAAGAAGTACGTCGGTGGAGCAACGTGGGGCCCACGAGGGTGGAGGGCGCGCCTGGGGGGGTAGGCGCGCCCCCTAACTCATGCCTTCCTAGTTGATGTCTTGACATAGGGTACAAGTACTCTGTATCACGTTCGTTCCGAAAATCTTGTTCCCGAAGGTTTCATTCCGTTTGGACTCCGTTTGATATTCTTTTTCTGTGAAACTCTGAAATAGGCAAAAAACAACAATTCTGGGCTGGGCCTCCTGTTAATAGGTTAGTCCCAAAATAATATAAAAGTGTATAATAAAGCCCATTAAATATCCAAAACAGAATATAATATAGCACGGAACAATAAAAAATTATAGATACATTGGAGACGTATCATAGCACCACCTATCGGAACCACGGATAAAAAATCTCCGTGTCAACATTGCATTTGCTCCCTCAAACTCCTCCCTTTATCTTCATGTGCAATTGTTTTACATTCCGCTGCTATACTCTTAGAATTGCATGTGTAGGTTGATTGCTTGACTTGTGCTAAGTTACTAAAATTTGCCAAGAACTAAAATTGTGAAAAGGCTAGATTTTAATTGGTCAAGTAGTCTAATCACCCCCCCCCCCCGTCTAGACATACTTTCGATCCTACAAGTGGTATCAGAGCTTTGGTCTCCATTTGCTTTGATTTCCATAGCTTTCGGTGGTCATAGCCTTGGTTTCACAACCTAGGAGAGTATGGCGTCTAGCGAGGGAAATTACCACCGTAGAGGTCCTTACTTTGATGGTACAAATTTTTCTAGTTGGAAGCATAAGATGAAGATGCATATTCTTGAACATAACCCTGCCGTTTGGGCTATTGTGTGTATTGGCTTGCAAGGTGCATTCTTTGATGGGAGAGAACCAAACCGTGAAGCTACCGTGGAAGAGTTGAAGATGCTACAATACAATGCTCAAGCTTGTGATATTCTCTTCAACGGATTGTGCCCCGAAGAATTCAACAAAATCTGTCGTCTTGAGAATGCAAAGGAAATTTGGGATACTTTGATTGATATGCACGAAGGTACCGACTCCTTCAAGGAATCCAAATTGGATGTGCTTCAAAGTCAACTTGACAAGTTCAGAATGAAGGATGGTGAAGGTGTTGCTGAAATGTACTCTAGGCTTGCTCTCATCACAAATGAGATTGCCAGCTTAGGAAGTGAAGAGATGACCGATAAATTCATCATAAAGAAGATCCTAAGAGCCTTGGATGGAAAATATGATACCGTGTGCACATTGATCCAAATGATGCCCAATTACAAAGATCTCAAGCCAACGGAAGTCATTCGAAGAATTGTTGCTCATGAGATGTCACTCAAGGATAAGGAAGAGCTTCACAACAAGTCAAGTGGTGCTTATAAAGCCTCGTGTGATGCTCCCACATCATCAAGTGAGAAGCAAACCTTCAATGAAGAATTGAGTCTAACTGTGAAGAGGTTCAACAAGTTCTACAAGAGTAGAAGCAAGGAAAGAAGTTCCAAGTCAAGGTCCTACAATGACAAAAGATCTTCTAGTCGTGAGCGTAATTGCTACAATTGCAGAAGACCCGAACACTACTCCAATGAGTGTACGGCTCCCTACAAAAGAAGAGAAGATTCTCCCAAAAGAAGGAGTAGAAGAGAAGAATCACCATCAAGAGAAAGAAGGAATAGAGATGATCACTATGAACGAAGACCCTCTCGGAGAAGCAAGGATTCGGAAAGGAAGGATAAGTCATCAAGAAGCTACACAAAAATAAGACATCAAGCTCATGTTGGTGAATGGGTATCCGGCTCCGACTCCGACAATCACTCCGAAAGAATTTATCACTCCGACTCTGAATATACTCAAGATGAAGGTGTTGCCGGTCTAGCACTTGTGTCAACCAACTCCTACGACATATTTGAATCACCAAATGAAGGAATTGGGAGATGCTTCATGGCTAAAGGTCCAAAGGTAACACACCCTGAGTATGTTGATTTCAATAGTGATGAAGATGATTTGCTAGGAGATGATGATTTACTTGTTGACAACTCTAGTTACGAAAACTATGATGAACTTGCTATTAATCATGCTAATCAAGATAAAACGAATGATGATGATAAGAAGGAGATTGAGCGTATAACTAAAGAACTAAACACTCTTAAGTTAGCTCATGAAACTACCTTGGAAGATCATCGAGAACTTTTAAAGACTCATGATAAGCTACGCTTTGAAAAGCTCAACCTTGAGCAAGAACATGAGTTTTTAAAGGCAATCAATGATGATCTTCGCAAGAAAAGTTCTTCTTACATTGCCAAGCGTTTACTCTTGTCTACTTACATGCCACAAGTTAAATCTAACAATAAGAACAAGAAAGATTCTTCATCTAGTAGTAACAACAATCATGCTAAATCCAATGTTGTTGCTTCTAGTAGTTCTCTTGATTCCACTAATGATTCTCTTAGCCAAGTTACACTTGAGCAAGAAAATAGCTTATTGAAGGGAATTATAGAGAAAGGTGTTTACAAAAGCCTTGCCAGAAGTAAGCAATTTGAGGAAATTATACGCAAGCAAGGAAGACACCGGAAGAATCAAGGTGTTGGTTTTGAACGAAAGTTCAATGCCAATGGAGTTGAGTGGGAAGAAGATCAATACCCCGAGACGAAGTTTGTTCCTCAACAAGAGAAGTATGGTCCTACTTCTTTCAAAGGAACTCAAGCTCAAGATGATCTTCCACCACAAGACAACAAGCAAAAAGGCAAGGACAAGCTTCAAGAGGAAATTTATGCATTTGAAGAAGCACCTAAGGCCTTAGTCAAGTGGGTTCCCAAGACTACATCAAGTTCTACTTCATCAAGTACGACTACAACTCCAAGGATTCCCATCAAGATGGTGTGGATCCCGAAGAAGAAGAACTAGAGAGTTCTTGAGGGTGACTCCGCCAACACACTTCTCTCTTATCATTTTGGCAATGACAAGTGCAGACAACTTCCACATCTTGCACTAGTCCAAGGAGTCACAAACCCTCTTGTTGGTAAGACAAGGGACAAGGTAACCTAATGCTTCCATGGACAACATCTTGTGTATACATCACTCTATGTCTATGGATATCCTTGCTTTTTCCTTGTGGGACTAACCCGTGTAGGTATTGAAAATGCAACTCACTCCAAAGGATTGCTCCGAATGATCTACATCAACTTTGAGCATCCACATCTTCAACACCTACATGAAGTCATCATCGACAAAACCCAAGGTTAGTTCATCCCTCTTAGGGGGGATATCACATCTAGGGGGAGCTTTACTCTAATCAATTGAGCCAAAGCAACTCTAATGATGTGAACACAACAATGCTTTATGTAAAAGTGGTAACCCCACTTGAGCTTAAACGATGAGTATGACCTATGATCAAATGTTCTCATTTGACTCCTAAGTCAATATACTCATATATAGATGACCTAGTCATCTTCAATTGTTTGATAGATGCTAGAGTGTTTGTGCATGCTTTGTCACATATTTCATTTGTCATTTTATTGTGTGAGCATGTTGAATGCATATTTTTACTCATTCGAGGACATCCATTTGTTGCTTTGATTGTTTGCCTTTTTCTCTTTTGCCAAATGGATGGACAAGAATGCCTAAGAACTCCCTCTAGCTATCTATGCTTTTCTCGTCTCAAACTCTATTCATGCTACATCACAAAGTTTGATCAAGTCAGATTCGAACCACTCTGTGTGAGGAGCACTCGGAGTTCCCGATTCATCATAGACTTAAACTTCCAAAACCTCTTTGTGCATTTTGGTCTGACCGATCATCCTTTTTGGTCCTACCGAGATCACTAAGTTGATCTAGGTTTTCAATCTCGGTGCAACCGATTAGAACATTTCGGTCACACCGAGTTGCAGCAACTGCTTGCAGTTTTGCATCTCGGTGCCACCGAGTTGTTCCACTCGGTCACACCGACAGTGTCAGGTTATATATACCGACGGGTCAAATTTTGGAAATTTTTCCGAAACCCTTCACCGGCGCGTAACCTGCTCCGCCTTCTCGGGTCTCCGGATCGTCCTCTCGCTGCCAATGACCTCCCGCCGCTGGTCTCCGCCGCCGTCAACGGCAATCTGCCCCGCCGTTGCCGCCGTAGCAAGTTTACCGCCGAGATAGGGTATGAACTTGATCTTTGTGCTATTCATTAACTCTGATTCCTAGCACATTGCTTTGCCATGTCTCTTACCACGCATGAAATCATCCTGTCCAACAAAAACATCCCGTAGTTTAGATTTGATTTGAAAATTTAGGGTTAGGTTTCCGCCGAACTCATCTCGGACCGACCGAATTGTAGAAAATGGTCTCACCGATTTGGCTTAGGCCATTGCACATGTGATTTTCGGTCTGACCGAGAATTGCAAATCGGTGTGACTGAGTTCGATTCTCTGTGAAACCCTAGCAGTATTGGTGCCACCGAACTGTGACTCGGTCTGACCAAGTTCACTAGTTTAGGCTCCAAGTGTTGCTTCGGTATCACCGAGTTTACAAATCGGTAGCTCCGAAATGCTTTCTGTGGAGAACTAAAACTAAGTTTTTGAGTTATCTGTTTTGCAAAACTCCTTTACTTTGTGATGCTCATCTTCTCTACCTCATCTGTAATCTATTCACAAGGTCTGCTGACAGTTTGTCTGCAAGATGTCTGACCAAAGTGACAGCCAGAACAAGTCTGAACAGCAGGAGCAGATGAGTGAGGGTTCTGATCCCTCTAGCAGCTATGATGAGGGCAGCAGGAGCACACCAAGTAACTTGCCAAAGGCAGCTACCAGGACAAGGAAGAAGAAAACTTCTGATTCAGAGGATGAAGATTATGTGGCTGTTGAGGATGAGGCCACTTCAAGGAAAAAGGTGCTGAAAAAGGAGTATGGCATAGCTGCTACAACAAAGCCTGGACTGAAAACAAAGGCTCCAGCAAGAAGAGTTCCAATGTCAAAGCCAAGGAAAGTTGCGACAGCTGAAACCATGAAGTTCACCATTGAATCTGAAGAAGAAGCAACTGTGAGGATAAGAAGAAGAAAAGGTCAAGAACCACTACTACCAAAGTTCTTGGCAAGCCCTCAATGAGGATTGATTTTGAAGAAGAAGAAGAAGAAGAAGAAGAAGAAGAAGAAGAAGAAGAAGAAGAAGAAGAAGAAGAAGAAGAAGAAGAGGATGTTGCACCAGCACCCAAAGCTCAAAAGCTCATGGGAGATGCAACCAGATCAAGGGCTGCTTCATCTAAGCCCAAAGCTGCCCCCAAGGCTGCTGCTCCAGCTCCAAAGCCTAAACCCAAGAGAAGCACTAGAAATATCCCTGCTGAGGAGAAGAACAAGGCCCCAGTGCCTGGAGCTGCTGAAGAAGAAGAAGATGACTCAGTTGTTTTGAGAAAGCTGAAGCCCAAGATCCCTGACCACAATGATGCACACCCTGTGGCAGAAAACATGAAAATCAGGAAGGATGCAGGACTGAGGTTATGGAGACAGTCTGATCCATATGCTGTCAGGTGGAGGAATGTTGTGGACTACAGGTTTCAGACCAAGGAACAGCAAGACTTTTATGAAACAATCCTGCTTGACAAGAAGCCCATTGTGTGTGACATGAGATGGGTTGACTGGGAGTACATTAAGAAGAAGGAAGATCACTATCCACGTGTATATGACAGCTTTAAGGCATGCGGAGTTGACACATTTGTTGCTCAGAAGCTCACCAAGTGGAATGATGAGCTCATCATGCAGTTTTACTCCACTGCCCACTTCTACCCAGATGGGAAGATCATTTGGATGTCTGAAGGTACTAGGTACCAATCTTCTATTGAAGAATGGGCTTAGTTGATCAATGCCCCAGAGGAGAATGAGGATGACTTGGATATTTATGCTAAGAAGAAGAAAGACCACAACACAATGGCCAACATGTACAAAGAGATCCCAGATGATGCTTTGGACACTCATAAGTTTGGATCTGTCCACTTTTTGTTGTCTGGTCTGCCAACCATAAATTGGATCCTAAGGCACACATTGCTATCCAAGTCAGGTGATCACAAGATGATCAGAGGACATGCTATCAACTTGCTACATTTGTATGATGTGCCTCAAAAATTCAAAGTCATGAGTCTGATTGTGGAGACAATCAAGAGGACAGCAGCTGATCAGTAGAGAAGTTGTGGGTATGCCTCATCAACTCCAAGATGGGCAAAGGCAAATATCTACTGGACAAGGAGCACCTACCCATCTACCCTGAATTTGAAGACAACACTATTGTCATGAATGAAAATGAACCATCTTCAGCTCAAGCACATGAGAAGAGAGAGAAGGCAAGGGCAGAGAAAGCTACAAAGATGCCAACTGTTGAAGAGGCATCTCAAGTGTTCTTGAAATCCAAACAAGATCAACTTGGATATCTGATCCAATCCACTTTGAGGATTGAGAAGGTCTTGGCCACCCTGACTCAAAACCAGGAGAGTTTGGAGAGGATCATTGAGCAGAAGTTCTATGATCTGGATGTCAAGGTAACTGAGATCCAAACTGCAGTTGAGCAGCTACAGGAGGAAGCAGAGGAGAAGAAGGGCAAGTCTACTACAGATGCTTTTGCTAGAGTGCCCAGAGGACAAAGATCTGCTGCAGTGCCCGTGACAGATACTAGAGCAACAACATTGCTACCTCTTGAGCACTGCGTTGGTTTTCCCTTGAAGAGGAAAGGGTGATGCAGCAAAGTAGCGTAAGTATTTCCCTCAGTTTTTGAGAACCAAGGTATCAATCCAGTAGGAGGCTACACGCGAGTCCCTCGCACCTGCACAAAACAAATAACTCCTCGCAACCAACGCGATAAGGGGTTGTCAATCCCTTCACCGTCACTTACGAGAGTGAGATCTGATAGATATGATATGATAATATTTTTGGTATTTTTGTGATAAAGATGAAAAGTAAAATAAAAGAAAAGTAAAAAAGCAAAGGAAATAACTAAGTGTTGGAAGATTAATATGATAAAGATAGACCCGGGGGCCATAGGTTTCACTAGTGGCTTCTCTCAAGAGCATAAGTATTTTACGGTGGGTGAACGAATTACTGTTGAGCAATTGATAGAACTGAGCATAGTTATGAGAATATCTAGGTATGATCATGTATATAGGCATCATGTCCAAGACAAGTAGACCGACTCCTGCCTGCATCTACTACTATTACTCCACTCATCGACCGCTATCCAGCATGCATCTAGAGTATTAAGTTCATGAAAACAGAGTAACGCCTTAAGCAAGATGACATGATGTAGATGGATAAATTCATGCAATATGATAAAAAACCCATCTTGTTATCCTCGATGGCAACAATACAATACGTGCCTTGCTGCCCCTCATCCTTTGGGAAAGGACACCGCAAGATTGAACCCAAAGCTAAGCACTTCTCCCATTGCAAGAAAGATCAATCTAGTAGGCCAAACCAAACTGATAATTCGAAGAGACTTGCAAAGATAACCAATCATACATAAAAGAATTCAGAGAAGATTCAAATATTGTTCATAGATAAACTTGATCATAAACCCACAATTCATCGGTCTCAACAAACACACCGCAACAAGAAGATTACATCGAATAGATCTCCATGAGAGAGGGGGGTACATTGTATTGAGATCCAAAAAGAGAGAAGAAGCCATCTAGCTAATAACTATGGACCCGAAGGTCTGAAGTAAACTACTCACATTTCATTAGAGAGGCTATGGTGTTAATGTAGAAGCCCTCCATGATGGATTCCCCTTCCGGCGGAGCTCCGGAATAGGCCCCAAGATGGGATCTCGTGGGTACAGAAGGTTGCGGCGGTGGAATTAGGTTTTTGGCTCCGTATCTGATCGTTTGGGGGTACGTAGGTATATATAGGAGGAAGGAGTACGTCGTTGGAGCAACAGGGGGCCCACGAGGGTGGAGGGCGCGCCCTTGGGGGGTGGGCGCGCCCCCCTACCTCGTGGCCTCCTCTTTTGTTTCTAGACGTAGGGTCCAAGTCTCCCGGATCATAATCTTCCTAAAAATCACGTTCCCGAAGGTTTCATTCCGTTTGGACTCCTTTTGATATTCCTTTTCTACGAAACTCTGAAATTGGCAAAAAAAACAGCAATTCTGGGCTGGGCCTCCGGTTAATAGGTTAGTCCCAAAAGTAATACAAAAGTGAATAATAAAGCCCAATATTGTCCAAAACATTAGATAATATAGCATGGAGCAATCAAAAATTATAGATACGTTGGAGATGTATCAAGCATCCCCAAGCTTAATTCCTGCTCGTCCTCGAGTAGGTAAATGATAAAAAGATAATTTTTGATGTGGAATGCTACTTGGCATAATTTCAATGTAATTCTTCTTAATTGTGGTATGAATATTTAGATCCGAAAGATTCAAGACAAAAGTTTAATATTAACATAAAAATAATAATACTTCAGGCATACTAATAGAGCAATTATGTCTTCTCAAAATAACATGGCCAAAGAAAGTTATCCCTACAAAATCATATAGTCTGGCTATACTCTATCTTCACCACACAAAGTATTTAAATCATGCACAACCCCGATGACAAGCCAAGCAATTGTTTCATACTTTTAACATTCTCAAACTTTTTCAATCTTCACGCAATACATGAGCGTGAGCCATGGATATAGCACTATATGTGGAATAGAATGGTGGTTGTGGAGAAGACAAAAAGGGAGAAGATAGTCTCACATCAACTAGGCGTATCAACGGGCTATGGAGATGCCCATCAATAGATATCAATGTGAATGAGTAGGGATTGCCATGCAACGGATGCACTAGAGCTATAAGTATATGAAATCTCAACAAAAGAAACTAAGTGGGTGTGCATCCAACTCGCTCGCTCACGAAGACCTAGGGCATTTTGAGGAAGCCCATCATTGGCATATACAAGCAAAGTTCTATAATGAAAAATTTCCGCTAGTATATGAAAGTGACAAAATGAGAGACTCTCTATTATGAAGATCATGGTGCTACTTTGAAGCACAAGTGTGGTAAAAGGATAGTAACATTGTCCCTTCTCTCTTTTTCTCTCATTTTTTTTATTTGGGCCTTTTCTCCTTCTTCTTTTTATGGCCTCTTTTTTTTCGTCCGGAGTCTCATCCCGACTTGTGGGGGAATCATAGTCTCCATCATCCTTTCCTCACTTGGGACAATGATCTAAAAATGATGATCATCACACTTTTATTTTCTTACAACTCAACAATTACAACTCGATACTTAGAACAAAATATGACTCTATATGAATGCCTCTGGCGGTGTACCGGGATATGCAATGAATCAAGAGTGACATGTATGAAAGAATTATGAATGGTGGCTTTGCCACAAATACGATGTCAACTACATGATCATGCAAAGCAATATGACAATGATGGAGCATGTCATAATAAACGGAACGGTGGAAAGTTGCACGGCAATATATCTCGGAATGGCTATGGAAATGCCATGATAGGTAGGTATGGTGGCTGTTTTGAGGAAGGTTTATGGTGGGTGTATGATACCGACGAAAAGTGTGCGGTATTAGAGAGGCTAGCAATGGTGAAGGAAGAGTGCGTATAATCCATGGACTCAACATTAGTCATAAGGAACTCATATATTTATTGCAAAAATCTACAAGTTATCAAAGCAAAGTATTACGCGCATGCTCCTAGGGGGATAGATTGCTAGGAAAAGACCATCGCTCGTCCCCGACCGCCACTCATAAGGAAGACAATCAATAAATAAATCATGCTCTGACTTCATCACATAACGATTCACCATACGTGCATGCTACGGGAATCACAATCTTTAACACAAGTATTTCTCAAATTCACAACTACTCAACTAGCATGACTCTAATATCACCATCTTTATATCTCAAAACAATTATCAAGCATCAAACTTCTCATAGTATTCAACACACTCATAAGAAAGTTTTTACAAATCTTGAATACCAAGCATATTATGATTATTTAAGCAAATTACCATGCTATTTAAGACTCTCAAAATAATCTAAGTGAAGCATGACAGATCAATAGTTTCTATAAAACAAATCCACCACCATGCTCTAAAAGATATAAGTGAAGCACTAGAGCAAAACTATATAACTCAAAAGATATAAACGAAGCACATAGAGTATTCTAACAAATTCCAAATCATGTATGGCTCTCTCAAAAGGTGTGTATAGCAAGAATGATTGTGGTAAACTAAAAAGCAAAGACTCAAATCATACAAGACGCTCCAAGCAAAACACATATCATGTGGTGAATAAAAATATAGCTCCAAGTAAAGTTACCGATGGAAGTAGACGAAAGAGGGGATGCCTTCTGGGGCATCCCCAAGCTTTGGCTTTTTGGTGTCCTTATATTATCTTGGGGGTTCCATGGGCATCCCCAAGCTTAGGCTTTTGCCACTCCTTGTTCCATAACCCATCAAAATCTTTCACCCAAAACTTGAAAACTTCACAACACAAAACTTAACAGAAAATCTCGTGAGCTCCGTTAGCGAAAGAAAACAAAAGACCACTTCAAGGTACTGTAATGAACTTATTATTTATTTATATTGGTGTTAAACCTAATTTATTCCAACTTATATATGGTTTATAAACTATTTTACTAGCCATAGATTCATCAAAATAAGCAAACAACACACGAAAAACAGAATCTGTCAAAAAACAGAACAGTCTGTAGTAATCTGTAACTAACAAAAACTTATGGAACTCCAAAAATTCATCCAAAATAGGAAGACCTAGACAATTTGTTTATTGATAATCAGCAATTGGAATCAGTATTTTATCACGTTCTGGTGATTTTTAACAATTGTTTTCGTGAACAGAAAGTTTCTGGAAATTTCTGCAAGATCAAATAACTATCATCCAAGAAGATCTTATAGGTTTAACTTGGCACAAACACTAACTAAAACATAAAACACATCTAACCATAGGCTAAAACTAAGATTTATTCCTAAATATAAGTAAAAAAAAACTAAAAATAAAATTGGGTTGCCTCCCAACAAGCGCTATCGTTTAACGCCCCTAGCTAGGCATAAAAGCGAGGATAGATCTAGGTATTGCCATCTTTGGTTTTAGGGCAAAAGAGAGCAAACTTGCTTTCTATGGAATTAATATTTATATTTGAAAAAGTACATGGCCATTAATTGTAGAAGAAAGATTAAGTATGCTGCGGAAATTGGCATCTAGGCTAGCCTTTATCTCTTTGATAGATTCATTTTGGTAAGAAAGCAAAAGAGATGTGATTTCAACTTTCTCGTTAATGGGGTGCCCAAATATAGTTTTCATATTTTCATAGGTATCTATGGGATCCCCTTCAAGAAAACCCTCTTCAAAAGTAGAATCCAAGACTTGTTTGAAAGAAGTGGGCAACCCAACATAAAAGCTTTTTAAGTAAACCTCAATTTGGTATTGAGGTACATAGCTAGCATGGATCCTTAATAGCCTATCCCAAGCATCTTTCAAAGATTCATCAAGTAAATAACAAAATATTCCAGAATCTTCTTCATTAAAATTGCTAAGGTTTTCATCGATAATTCTGGCAAGTTTTTCCATAGTATTTTTATTTATGAGTTTAGATAAGATAGCAGGATTGTCTAAAGCGCTAAAACTCGGGAGAGAAACTCCAACTCTTTTTGGTTCTGACATGGCGAGGGAAAAGTGAACGAAAAGAGGCAACCGAAAAAGAGAGGGTGAATAAAATGGCAAGGGTGAAGTGGGGGAGAGGAAAACGAGAGGCAAATGGCAAATAATGTAATGCGGGAGATAAGGGATTGTGATGGGTACTTGGTATGTTGACTTTTGCGTAGACCTCCCCGGCAACGGCGCGAGAAATCCTTCTTGCTACCTCTTGAGCACTGCGTTGGTTTTCCCTTGAAGAGGAAAGGGTGATGCAGCAAAGTAGCGTAAGTATTTCCCTCAGTTTTTGAGAACCAAGGTATCAATCCAGTAGGAGGCTACGTGCGAGTCCCTCGCACCTGCACAAAACAAATAACTCCTCGCAACCAACGCGATAAGGGGTTGTCAATCCCTTCACGGTCACTTACGAGAGTGAGATCTAATAGATATGATAGGATAATATTTTTGGTATTTTTGTGATAAAGATGCAAAGTAAAATAAAAGCAAAGTAAAAAAGAAAAGGAAATAACTAAGTGTTGGAAGATTTATATCATAAAGATAGACCCGGGGGCCATAGGTTTCACTAGTGGCTTCTCTCAAGAGCATAAGTATTTTACGGTGGGTGAACGTATTACTGTTGAGAAATTGACAGAATTGAGCATAGTTATGAGAATATCTAGGTATGATCATGTATATAGGCATCACGTCCAAGACAAGTAGACCGACTCCTGCCTGCATCTACTACTATTACTCCACTCATCGACCGCTATCCAGCATGCATCTAGAGTATTAAGTTCATGAAAATAGAGTAACGCCTTAAGCAAGATGACATGATGTAGAGGGATAAATTCATGCAATATGATAAAAACTCCATCTTCTTATCCTCGATGGCAACAATACAATACGTGCCTTGCTGCCCCTACTGTCACTGGGAAAGGACACCGCAAGATTGAACCCAAAGCTAAGCACTTCTCCCATTGCAAGAAAGATCAATCTAGTAGGCCAAATCAAACTGATAATTCAAAGAGACTTGCAAAGATAACCAATCATAAATAAAAGAATTCAGAGAAGATTCAAATATTGTTCATAGATAAACTTGATCATAAAGCCACAATTCATCGGTCTCAACAAACACACCGCAAAAAGAAGATTACATCGAATAGATCTCCACGAGAGAGGGGAGAACATTGTATTGAGATCCAAAAAGAGAGAAGAATCCATCTAGCTAATAACTATGGACCCGAAGGTCTGAAGTAAACTACTCACACTTCATCGGAGAGGCTATGGTGTTGATTTAGAAGCCCTCCGTGATGGATTCTCCTTGAGTGAGCTCGAACAGGCCACAAGATGGGATCTCGTGGGTACAGAAGGTTCGGCGGTGGAATTAGGTTTTGGCTCAGATTCGATCGTTTGGGGGTGCGAGGTATATATAGGAGGAAGGAATGCGTCGGTGGAGCAACAGGGGCCCACGAGGGTGGAGGGCGCGCCCCTACCTCGTGGCCTCCTCTTTTGTTTCTTGACGTAGGGTCCAAGTCTCCCGGATCATAATCTTCCTAAAAATCACGTTCCCAAAGGTTTCATTCCGTTTGATATTCCTTTTCTACGAAACTTTGAAATAGGCAAAAAACAGCAATTCTGGGCTGGGCCTCCGGTTAATAGGTTAGTCCCAAAAGTAATATAAAAGTGAATAATAAAGCCCAATATTGTCCAAAACAGTAGATAATATAGCCTGGAGCAATCAAAAATTATAGATACGTTGGAGACGTATCAAGCATCAGCACCAGCAGCTACAGCTCCAGTGCCACCTCTAGCAGCCACTCCATCAGCTCCAGCTACATCATCTGAAGCCTTCGTCCTTAGAGTTCTCTCAACATCTGAGTGTTGCTTCTTTTATCTCTCTTGCTATTTTGGTTGAACTTATTTATTGTGTGCTTGTGTGATATACTTTATGTGCTTGTGAGATACTTTTTTGATCATGTGTTTGATCATATGCTACCCTTAATGCTTGTTGGATAATATTATCTCTTATATCCTTATATGATCATTCACTTGCTTGGTGATGAGTGCATGCTTTTAACTTCTATCATTTTGAGTGCTCCACCAAGATGTATGTGACATGGAAGAGTAACCCATGATCCTAATTGATTGTGCATTTGCATTCAAAAGCAAATTTTTAAATAATGCACAAATTTAGGGGGGGGAGCTCTTGCTTATCACATACTTCTCAAAGCGATGATGTTTTTCAATCTTATTATCATTTGTCGAAGCTTTGATCTATATGTTGTCATAAATTACCAAAAAGGGGGAGATTGAAAGTACAACTATCCCTGGGTGGTTTTGGTAATTTCTAACAACATATAGCTCATTGAGCTAATGCTATTTCAAGATAAACATTTCAGGAAAGCTCAATGATTGGCATGGCATGGATGAGAAAAGTGGATCCCTCAAAATTCTATGGACAAAGGATTGGCTCAAGCTCAAAGCTCAGGACTCTACATTTTTTATTTTAAGTGATCCAAGATCACATTGAGTCCATAGGAAAAGCCAATACTATTAAGAGGGGATGAGGTGTGGCTTAATGGCTTGCTTGCTCAAAGTGCTTAGTGATATGCTCCAAAGCCCTCAACTACTTTCTCACATCCACATATGTCCCAAACAAAAAGTCAAACTCGGCCCCACCGAAACTGTCTATCTGGCGCCACCGAGTTCAATTGACATAGCCGCTGCCAGAAACCCTAGTCTTTTCGGTCTCACCAATAGGGATCTCGGTCTCACCGAGATGGGATTGTAATCTCTCTATTTCCCTATATAACGTTTCGGTCAAACCGAGATGAGCGATCGGTCCCACCGAGATTGCAATGCAAACACTCTGTTTCCTTTTCATAACGTTTCGGTCTAACCGAGATGAGCGATTCGGTCCCACCGAGTTTGCCTGACCAACTCTCTGTTTGTCTATTACCAAAATCGGTCTCGCCGAGTTTGCGTAATCGGTCTCACCGAGATCACGTATGCCCTAACCCAACGAAATCGGTCTCACCGAGTTGACGGTCCGCCCCACCAAAAATCCTAACGGTCACATTATGAACTAAATCGGTCTGACCGAGCTTAACAATTCGGTCCCACCGAGTTTGGTAAATTGTGTTTAACGGTTAGATTTTGTGTGGAGGCTATATATACCCCTCCACCCATTATTCATTCGTGGAGAGAGCCATCAGAACATGCCTACACTTCCAACATACATTTTCTGAGAGAGAACCACCTACACTTGTGTTGAGATCAAGATATTCCATTCCAACCACATAAATCTTGATCTCTAGCCTTCCCCAAGTTTCTTTCCACTCAAATCATCTTTCCACCAAATCCAAATCCTGTGAGAGAGAGTTGAGTGTTGGGGATACTATCATTTGAAGCACAAGAGCAAGGAGTTCATCATCAACACACCATTTGTTACTTCTTGGAGAGTGGTGTCTCCTAGATTGGCTAGGTGTCACTTGGGAGCCTCCATCAAGATTGTGGAGTTGAACCAAGGAGTTTGTAAGGGCAAGGAGATCGCCTACTTCGTGAAGATCTACCCGAGTGAGGCAAGTCCTTCGTGGGCGACGGCCATGGTGGGATAGACAAGGTTGCTTCTTCGTGGACCCTTCGTGGGTGGAGCCTCCGTGGACCAGCAAGAACTGCTACCCTTCGTGGGTTGAAGTCTCCATCAACGTGGATGTACGATAGCACCACCTACCGGAACCACGGATAAAAAATCTCTGTGTCAACATTGCATTTGCTCCCTCAAACTCCTCCCTTTACCTTCATGTGCAATTGTTTTACATTCCGCTGCTATACTCTTAGAATTGCATGTGTAGGTTGATTGCTTGACTTGTGCTAAGTTACTAAAATCTGCCAAGAACTAAAATTGGGAAAAGGCTAGATTTTAATTGGTCAAGTAGTCTAATCACCCCCCTCCTCTAGACATACTTTCGATCCTACACCCTCCAAACCCTAGGGCGCAGACAAGGGGGGAGTAGGTGGAATCCTAGTCTTCCTCCTTCCCTCCCATACAAAAGTGGACTTTCCACCTTTCCCATTTGCATAGGCCTTGAGGGACTTGTGTGCGCCTGGCCCAATAAGGTCAGGGCGCCTCCCCTCAGCCCATGTTGATCCTTGGGACATAGTGGAGCCCTTGATGGACTTCCGGACTCCTCTATAAGATTTCAGAAGCTTCTGGAAGCTTCCCGGTACAATACCAAAAAAACTGAAATTTTTTCCGAAACCCTCAAAACAACTTTTCATATATAAATATTTACCTCCCGACCATTCTGAGACTCCTCATGACGTTCGAGATCTCATCCGGGACTCCGAACAATATTCAGTTACCACTCATCAAATATCCCATACTATTCTAGCGTCAACGAACGTTAAGTGTGCGACCCTGGGGGTTCGGGAATCATGTAGTCATGACCGAGACACCTCTTCGGTCAATAACCAATAGCAGGACCTGGATGCCCATATTGGTTCCTACATATTCCACGAAGATCTTTATCGGTCGAACCTTTATGACAACATACGTAGTTCCCTTTGTCCATCGGTATGTTACTTGCCCGAGATTCGATCGTCAGTATCTCCATACCTAGTTCAATCTCGTTACCGGCAAGTCTCTTTACTCGTTCCATAATGCATTATCTCGTAACTAACTCCTTAGTCACTTTGCTTGCAAGCTTATTGTGATGTGTATTACCGAGAGGGTCCATAGATACCTCTCTGTTACACGGAGTTACAAATCCCAATCTCGATTCACGCCAACTCAACAGACACCTTCGGAGATGCCTGTAGAGCATTTTTATGATCACCCAGTTACATTGTGACATTTGATAGTACACAAGCTATTCCTCCGGTGTCCAGGAGTTGCAG
The DNA here is from genome assembly GCA_021605205.1 of Aegilops longissima. NCBI lineage: Eukaryota > Viridiplantae > Streptophyta > Magnoliopsida > Poales > Poaceae > Aegilops > Aegilops longissima. The sequence continues at coordinate 661,659,710 of CM038682.1, read as the reverse complement.
GATCTCATGGTCGAAGAAACATGTATTTGACATTAAGAAAGCAGTAGCAATAAACTGAACAATCATATGCTATGCTAACGGTTGGGTCTTGTCCATCACATCATTCTCCTAATGATGTGATCCCGTTGTCAAATGACAACTCATGTCTATGGTTAGGAAACCTTAACCATCTTTGATCAACGAGCTAGTCTAGTAGAGGCTAACAAGGGACATGGTATTTGTTTATGTATCCACACATGTATTTAAGTTTCCGGTCAATACAATTCTAGCATGAATAATAAACCTTTATCATGAATAAGGAAATATAATAATAACAACTTTATTATTGCCTCTAGGGCATATTTCCACCAGTCTCCCACTTGCACTAGAGTCAATAATCTAGTTCACATCGCCATGTGATTAACACCCAGAGTTCACATCGCCATGTGATTAACACCCAAAGAGTTTACTAGAGTCAATAATCTAGTTCACTCACCATGCGATTAACAACCAAAGAGTAAATGTGTGATCATGTTTTGCTTGTGAGAGATGTTTAGTCAACGGGTCTGCCACATTCAGATCCGTATGTATCTTGCAAATTTCTATGTCTACAATGCTCTGCATGGAGATACTCTAGCTAATTGCTCCCACGTTCAATACGTATCCAGATTGAGACTCAGAGTCATCCGGATTGGTGTCAAAGCTTGCATCGTCGTAACCCTTACGACGAACTCTTTATCACCTCCATAACCGAGAAACATTTCCTTAGTCCTCTTTAGGTATCTAAGGATAATTTTTACCGCTGTCCAGTGATCTACTCCTGGATCAATATTGTACCCCCTTGCCAGACTCATGGTGAAAGGATCGAGAACAGGGGTGATACATCTCCAACGTATCTATAATTTTCGATTGTTCCATGCTGTTATATTATCAATCTTGGATGTTTTATAATCATTTTATAGTCATTTTATATCACTTTTTGGTACTAACCTATTGACATAGTGCCAAGTGCCAGTTGCTGTTTTTTCCATGTTTTTTACATCACAGAAAATCAATATCAAACGGAGTCCAAATGCCACGAAACTTCGTGGAGATTTTTTATGAACCAGAAGGAAGATGTTGGGCCCTGGTTGCACCTGGGGGGAGTCCCAAGGAGGGGACAACCCACCAGGGCGCGCCAGGAGGCCCAGGCGCACTGGTGGGTTGTGCCCACCTCGGGTGCCCCCCGGACCGCCTCTTTGCTCTATAAATACCCCAATATTCCAGAAACCCTAGGGACATCGACGAAATATTCATCCAGCTGCCGCAGAGTCCAGAACCACCAGATCCAATCTAGACACCATCTCGGATGGGATTCACCACCTCCATTGGTGCCTCTCCGATGATGCGTGAGTAGTTCTTTGTAGATCTTCAGGTCCGTAGTTAGTAGCTAGATGGCTTTATCTCTCTTGCTGAATTCTCAATACAATGGTCTCTTGGAGATCCATATGATGTAACTCTTTTTGCGGTGTGTTTGTGTTGGGTAACGCAGTAATTTCAAAAAAATTCGTACGCACACGCAAGATCATGGTGATGCATAACAACGAGAGAGGAGAGTGTAGTCCACGTACCCTCGTAGACAGTAAGTGGAAGCATTATGAAAACGTGGTTGATGTAGTCGTACGTCTTCATGATCCGACCGATCCTAGTACCAAAAGTACGACACCTCCGCGATCTGCACACTTTTGTCTTGGTGACGTCCCACGAACTCTCAATCCAGCTGAGTGTCGAGGGAGAGCTTCGTCAGCACGACGGCGTGATGACGGTGATGATGAAGCTAACGACACAGGGCTTCGCCTAAGCACTGCAACAATATGACCGAGGTGGATTATGGTGAAGGGGGGCACCGCACACGGCTAAGAGATCAATGATCAACTTTTGTGTCTATGGGGTGCCCCCTTCCCCCGTATATAAAGGAGTGGAGGAGGGGGAGGGTCGGCCCTCTATGGCGCGCCCTGGAGGAGTCCTACTCCCACCGGGAGTAGGATTCCCCCCTCCCTAGTTGGACTAGGAGAGGAAGGAAGGGGGAGAAAGGAGGAAGGAAAGGAAGCCCCCCCCCCACCCAATTCAGATTGGGCTTGGGGGGGGGGGGCGCCCCCTCCTAGGCTCCCTTCTCCTCTCTCCCACTATGGCCCAATAAGGCCCATATACTTCCCGGGGGGTTCCGGTAACCTCTCGGTACTCCGGTAAATGCCCGAACTCACCCGGAACCATTCCGATGTCCAAACATAGTCATCCAATATATCAATCTTTATGTCTCGACCATTTCGAGACTCCTCGTCATGTCCGTGATCATATCCGTGACTCCGACCTACCTTCGGTACATCAAAACACATAAACTCATAATACCGATCGTCACCGAACGTTATGCGTGCGGACCCTACGGGTTCGAGAACTATGTAGACATGACCGAGACACGTCTCTGGTCAATAACCAATAGCGGAACCTGGATGTTCATATTGGCTCCCACATATTCTACGGAGATCTTTATCGGTCAAACCGCATAACAACATACGTTGTTCCCTTTGTCATCGGTATGTTACTTGCCCGAGATTCGATCGTCGGTATCTCAATACCTAGTTCAATCTCGTTACTGACAAGTCTCTTTACTCGTTCCGTAATGCATCATCCCACAACTAACTCATTAGTCACATTGCTTGCAAGGCTTATAGTGATGTGCATTACCGAGAGGGCCCAGAGATACCTCTCCAACAATTGGAGTGACAAATCCTAATCTCGATCTATGCCAACTCAACAAACACCATCGGAGACACCTGTAGAGAACCTTTATAATCACCCATTTATGTTGTGACGTTTGGTAGCACACTAAGTATTCCTCCGGTATTCGGGAGTTGCATAATCTCATAGTCATAGGAACATGTATAAGTCATGAAGAAAGCAATAGGAAATAAACTAAATGATCAAGTGCTAGGCTAATGGAATGGGTCAAGTCTATCACATAATTCTCTAATGATGTGATCCCGTTAATCAAATGACAACTCATGTCTATGGCTAGGGAACTTAACCATCTTTGATTCAATGAGCTAGTCAAGTAGAGGCATACTAGTGACACTCTGATTGTCTATGTATTCACACATGTACTAAGTTTCTGGTTAATACAATTCTAGCATGAATAATAAACATTTATCATGATATAAGGAAACATAAATAACAAATTTATTATTGCCTCTAGGGCATATTTCCTTCAGTCTCCCACTTGCACTAGAGTCAATAATCTAGATTACACAGTAATGATTCTAACACCCGTGGAGTCTTGGTGCTGATCATGTTTTGCTCGTGAGAGAGGCTTAGTCAACGGGTCTACAATATTCAGATCCGTATGTATCTTGTAAATCTCTATGTCTCCCTCCTTGACTTGATCGCGAATGGAATTGAAGCATCTCTTGATGTGCTTGGTTCTCTTGTGAATCTGGATTCCTTTGCCAAGGTAATTGCACCAGTATTGTCACAAAAGATTTTCGTTGGACCCGATGCACTAGGTATGACACCTAGATCGGATATGAACTCCTTCATCTAGACTCCTTCATTTGCTGCTTCCGAAGCAGCTATGTACTCCGCTTCACACGTAGATCCCGTCATGACGCTTTGCTTAGAACTGCACCAACTGACAGCTCCACCATTCAATATAACACGTATCCGGTTTGTGACTTAGAGTCATCCGGATCAGTGTCAAAGCTTGCATCGACGTAACCATTTACGACGAGCTCTTTGTCACCTCCATAAATGAGAAACATATCCTTAGTCCTTTTCGGTATTTCAGATGTTATTGATCGATGTCCAAATGATCCACTCCTGGATTACTTTGGTACCTCCCTGCTAAACTAATAGCAAGGCACACATCAGGTCTGGTACACAGCATTGCATACATGATAGAACCTATGGCTGAAGCATAGGGAATGACTTTCATTTTCTCTCTATCTTCTGCAGTGGTCGGGCATTGAGTCTGACTCAACTTCACACCTAGTAACATAGGCAAGAACCCTTTCTTTGCTTGATCCATTTTGAACTTCTTCAAAACTTTATCAAGGTATGTGCTTTGTGAAAGTCCAATTAAGCGTCTTGATCTATCTCTATAGATCTTGATGCCCAATATATAAGCAGCTTCACCGAGGTCTTTCATTGAAAAACTCTTGTTCAAGTATCTTTTTATGCTATCCAGAAATTCTATATCATTTCCAATCAACAATATGTCATCCACATATAACATTAGAAATGCTACAGAGCTCCCACTCACTTTCTTGTAAATACAGGCTTCTCCGAAAGTCTGTATAAAACCATATGCTTTGATCACACTATCAAAAGGTTTATTCCAACTCCGAGATGCTTGCACTAGTCCATAAATGGATCACTGGAGCTTGCACACTTTGTTAGCATCCTTTGGATTGATAAAACCTTTAGGTTTCATCATATACAACTCTTCTTCCAGAAATCCATTCAGGAATGCAATCTTTACATCCATTTGCCAAATTTCAAAATCATAAAATGCAGCAATTGCTAACATGATTCGGACGGACTTAAGCATCGCTACGGGTGAGAAATTCTCATCATAGTCAACTCCTTGAACTTGTCAAAAACCTTTCGCAACAAGTCGAGCTTTGTGGACAGTAACATTACCGTCATCGTCAGTCTTCTTCTTGAAGATCCATTTATTATTGATGGCTTGTCGATCATCGGGCAAGTCAACCAAAGTCCACACTTTGTTCTCATACATGGATCCCATCTCAGATTTCATGGCCTCAAGCCATTTTGCGGAATATGAGCTCATCATCGCTTCCTCATAGTTCGTAGGTTCGTCATGGTCAAGTAACATGACCTCCAAAACAGGATTACCGTAACACTCTGGTGCGGATCTTACTCTGATCGACCTACGAGGTTCAGTAGTAACTTGATCTGAAGTTATATGATCATCATCATTAGCTTCCTCACTAATTGGTGTAGGAGTCACATGAACTGATTTCTGTGATGAACTACTTTCCAATAAGGGAGCAGGAACAGTTACCTCGTCAAGTTCTACTTTCCTCCCACTCACTTCTTTTGAGAGAAACTCCTTCACTAGAAAGGATCCATTCTTAGCAATGAATTTCTTGCCTTCGGATCTGTGATAGAATGTGTACCCAACAGTCTCCTTTGGTTATCCTATGAAGACACATTTCTCCGATTTGGGTTCGAGCTTATCAAGTTGAAGCTTTTTCATAGTTCATAAGGTGTCGTCTCAACGGATTTAGATGGCGCCCTATTTAACGTGAATGCAGTCGTCTCTAAAGCATAACCCCAAAACGATAGCGGAGTAAGAGACGTCATAGATCGCACCATATCTAATAAAGTGTGGTTATGACGTTCGGACACACCATTACATTGTGGTGTTCCGGGTGGCGTGAGTTGCGAAACTATTCCGCATTCTTTCAAATAAAGACCAAACTCGTAACTCAAATATTCTCCTCCACGATCAGATCATAGAAACTTTATTTTCTTGTTACGATAATTTTCCACTTCACTCTGAAATTCTTTGAACTGTCCAAATGTTTCAGACTTATGTTTCATCAAGTAGATATACCCATATCTGCTCAAATCATCTGTGAAGGTGAGAAAATAACAATACCCGCCGCGAGCCTCAATATTCATCGGACCACATACATCAGTATGTATGATTTCCAAAAAATCTGTTGCTCGCTCCATTGTATCGGAGAACAGAACTTTAGTCATCTTGCCCATGAGGCATGGTTCGCAAGTACCAAGTGATTCATAATCATGTGATTCCAAAAGTCCATCAGAATGGAGTTTCTTCATGCGCTTTATACCAATATGACCCAAATGGCAGTGCCACAAATAAGTTGCACTATCATTTGTAACACCCCCAGTGTCATGCTACAGTAACCCTCGGTGATTAAGCTAATCATTTTTTTAAACAGTGCTTAATCACCTTTGTTCAATATCTCATTTGAAATTCCAGTCAATTCAAATTCAAGTGAAGTTTGAAGTTGCTCAAAAGTTGCTGGAAAAATGTTCATCATTTGTCAAAAATTCCATAACAATTATTTGTTAAGGAAAACAACATCACTTTTGTGTAAAGATGAGCATTAGCAATTATAACAACACCAATTCAGCATTTTTAAATGATATCCTATTTATGGAAAATACCAAATGAATTCTTGTGGTCTCCAAAATATTTGTGGCACTGTCTAAGATCACCAGGGAATAAAAGGGGCACTTCCCATATTTTTCCTAAGTAAATAGCATGCCCAATATTTTCTTACCCATCACTGTTTATTAAAAAAAGAGGAAAAGGGCCAGAGCCCCTGGCCTCCCCTTGGGCCTCGGCCCACCTCGGCCAGCCGGCCCAGTGCCTCCTCCCCGCACTCGATCCCCTCCTCCCTTTCTGTTTGACCGACCGAGACACTCCCGCTTGTTCCCGCCGTACCCGGCGTGGCGCCCCGCGCTGCCACGTTGTCGGCGAGGGGATAAGGGTAGCCCCGAGCCTCGGGCTCCCTCCCCACTCGCCCACTTCCCCCTGTCCTCCTCTCTCTCACTCCCCACCAGATTCCACCTCCACCAAGCGGCCCCTGTCTCCGCCCACCGGCGCCCACCGCGGTGACCGCTGCTCCCAACCCTCTTCAACGCGTCCCGGAGCTTCACGGCCGTCAGCATCGTTGTCCACGCCCACGAGCAGGAGCCGAAAGCCCCTCCATCGCCGAGCCAGCCTTCTTCTTCCTCCTCGGGCGCCGTCGACCTCGCCGACGAATCTGACTCCGGCAAGCCTTCCCCGAGCCCACTTGTGCACACCTGCAGGGCCCGGTGAGCAGCCGCTTCGACCCCCCCCCCCTCTCCCTTTTCCTCCCCGTGCACCGTAGTTAGCTTCCACGCATGCTCGAGCTCCGGCCACCATCGTTAGACTTCGCAGCCGACGCTGCGGGCCGTTTCAACGACCACTGTTGCCGCCGCTCGACACTGTGCGATGCCCATGTTCGAATGCACCGATTCAGCGCCGAAAGAGCCCCCACAGCCCACTTCTCCTTGCGCCACCGAACGCCACCGCCGCCTTGCTCGTCGCCGGTGATGCTCTGGCCGCCCCCGAGCCCTCCCATCAGCACCGTTGGATGCGCGGCTCGACGCTCGCTCAAACGAGCCTACGCGCAGGCCGAGCGACCCCTTGTAGCCAATTTCCAGCCATTCCGGTCCGCGCCGCCGTTGAATATGCTCGCCGGAGACAACTCCGGCGCCATTTCCGGCGTTACTGACGTGGCTGTCCACGTGGACCCCCCCCCCACAGCCGCTGCCATTGGGCCCCTGGGTCCCGTTGACCCAGTCAGATGCTGACTAGGCAGCGCCAACATCGCCGATGGGCTCACAGGCCTGATTGACTGACCAACTAACTGGTCGACGATCACTGATGCAGGGCTCACGCCAGGATGATGTCACAATTCATTTTTTGACGAATTTAGTAATTAAAACAAATTTTAGAATATTGCTAAACCTTTGAAAAATCGTAGAAAATAAGCTGTAGCTCGGATGGAAAAACTTTATACATTAAAGTTGCTCAGAACGATGAGACGAACCTGAATACGCTAACCGCATACCTGTCAGATGCCTCTAACTATCTGAACATGGAACATTCCCCTCCGGTCATCTGTCTGACACAGGTCCGGAACCGGGAAAACATTTCCGGTTGAATTCCCCATTCCCCTATATTGTGTAGCCATACGTTAGGTCACACCCGGCACATCTTATTGCCTTATTATGCTTTGTGGTGCTATGTTTGCTTTATATTTATTGTTTCTTCCCCCTCTTCTCTCCGGTAGACCCCGAGACCGATGCCGCCCCTGTGATCGACTACTTCGACGACGACACTTCTTCCCTTTCAGCAGAGCTTCCAGGCAAGCCCCTCCTTTGATCATCCCGATATCGCCCATTCCATTCTCTCATGCTTGCATTAGATTTTTCTACTGTAACTAGTAAGATTGCACGTGCAACGCATGTTATAAGCTTAGCAAGAAATTTTCTCAGGCCCCTCTTAAATATTTTCGAACAAAATCAGCTACTAATCCCTCTTAAATCAGACCAATGCTCCCTTGATCAATTGAACTTTTCTGCAAATTCGGCACAATGAGTAACTACTGAGGGTACATTGGACTTATTACATATCTTCTCTGAATATAAAATGTATGTCTTTGTCAAAGTCTTGTAAGCTGTAAATCAGCTTCAAGTGCACCTATTTCCTAATGTTAGAAGCAATCGGACCATTACTGCACAACAACCTTGACGAACATATTCATTCTATTTACTGATTGCTCACCGTCTGTGTCGCCACCATTGACGACACCTTCACCACACTGCACTAACTCTGGCAGCCATGAAGGCGATGGTAGAGTGAGCAAAATCTTGCAATATGTGGAAAAGGAGAAAAATACGATGGATCAAAAAAGTAATGGGAAGCTTTATGACATTTGTGTCGCCTACTATGAGTCAAGGAAATGGAAATGGTATGAAAGGAAAAATTATCCCAACTTGCACAATCACATACAACACACACATCGAAGGCAACCGTTAACTCGAATCAGTTTAGTGTTACATAACATGGCAACAAAAAAGGAAGCATACTATATGTCCAGATTTCTCAGAATAATAGTAAAAATGAAGTGCATAACTAAAGTTAGAGAGCTAGCCTCGAGAGGATGTTTCATCAATACATGTTTTCCAGAGAGAACACACATAGTAAATGGACACGTGTATGTCACTCTGAACAAAGCAAAAATTGTAGGAATCTGAACACTTGCCTATTAAGTATTAACCAATCACTTTCGCAAAAGAATGACAAGCCAACATGACCTTTACTTGCAAGTACACCAACAAACACAAAAATATATGGCATGATTTCTAGGTCTTTGTTCATGTATTCTGAACAATATGTGCATAAGAGGCCAAAGAACACCAAAACATGGACAATAAGCAGATTACACATCTGAAGAAGAAAAGGAGAGTATCTTGAAGATTACCTAGGTAGTCATTCAGAAAAATAAGAAGCACCTGAACTAACACAGCAGAAAGGTGTCCCAAATAGAATCCGGATATAAGTCATTAGCATAAATTCCATCAAGTATGTAGAGCACATAATAGTTATATCTAGATATTAAATCCATCACCTCAATAAGTAAGAAATCGACGTTAGATGCATCTTCATTTCACATCCATTCATGATGAAGCTGCCTAATAGGATTTGAAAATTAATATATGCTATTCTTGTTTTAACAAACATGGCCTGCAATTTTGAGAGTTGGAGACATCAATATAGATACCACATGTCTAGTAATAAAGACTGCACAAGATATTAGAGGACGGTGAATGGAGTTCATAGAGGGAAAACCAAAGACCTACTAATTAGCATGAAAATTGACAAAAAAGGGGGCTGGTCAATAAAAACAGAGCTCCTTATGCATCCTTCTTCTGCCCTTCGTGTGCCAAAACTGCAGTTTTCATGAACATCGATGAGGCGCACCCTAGCTCGTCAGCGGTGACAAAAACATCAACACGCAGTTCACCTCCAAATTTGACTAATTTCGTAGTTGTGATACAATTTTCAGCTCTCATAATTCATCAACTCAAGAATGCTATGCTTCAGAAAACATTAACGCCTAGACAATTTCAAGCCAGAAACACCAGATATTACCGCAGATTGGTGACAAAATACTGTGGTCGCGGTGGACGTCGTCGTCGTCTTGCTCGATATGGGCAACGGCCGCTTGCTCGAGATTTGGCGATGTGGCCTATGGGCAGTGTCCAAATCTCAACTCTGTCGAAGGGCGAGTGTGGGACAGGCGGTGAGGGTGGAGAGGAGGGGACGCCAAGTGACGGGAGCGCTGGGGGCGGCATGGGAGCGCTGGCGCGGCGGATAGTGCTCCCTTATCTGCGCAGCGCGCGGCATGCTGCGGGCGGCATGGCGGCTCCTACTCCCTTGGCTGCGCGGCGCGCGGCATGCTGCGGGCGGCACGTCGGCTCCGGTTCCTCGTGGCGGCGTGGCGGGCGCGGCATGCTCCAGGCACGAGGCCGGGGACCGGCGGCTCCTGCTCCCTGGGCGGCATGGCGGCGGCGGAGAGGGAGCGTGGGAATCATGTGTTATGTCAAGCTAGTGCGTGATTACAGGGATTCGTTGCATGACTATCTGAGGATGAGCATCCATCCCTTTCATTTTTCTGCCTTGCGTGATTACCGGGGTGCGTTTTGCGGGTGTGAAGTTTCCTCTGCGGTGGAATTTATTCAGTCAATCTAAATTGCTAAGTACACACAAGAGAACGGATTAGATTAACACAAGCCGTTAGATTAAGTTTAGTGGGCCTAATCATGTGATGATAATCCATCCGTGTACGTTTTATGGCGTGTGTTTAGAGAAGTTTATGTTTGATCTTTTATTAGTAGTAGAGATTGATTGCTCTAATTCTGATGCATAGCCTACTTTTGTAACCTGCTTATCCTAAACTGCTTAGTATAGGTTGGTTAGTGATCCATCAGTGACCCCCACCTTGTCCTTGTTGCCCCTGCTTCATCATTCAAGACCCGATCAACGGGATCGAAGACCAGGCCCCTGCACCGCACATCACTTTCCCTTAGTTACTCGACACTACTGGGTTACTATCGAGTGCCGAAGGTGAGACCTCTATAGCACTTATGATGTCAACCCTGTAGTGTAGCTATTCGGTCGTGGTCATCGAGGGTGATTTCCTCTTTAACCACTTCTGATACGACTCTATTGTGCAACCACTCAAGTGTGAACCTCGAGGGTGGTCCCTCTTACGTTCACCTTGATGATTACATCGAGTGGAATTCACCGGGGGTGATTCCTCAGGGTTTTCCCCTTGATGTTTGGACACACGGTTACTATGGTTACTATGACTTTACACTGAATCGTGTTACTCAAGACGGGTCGACCCTGAGGGGTACCCACGCAAGCATAATTACGAGTGATGTGGAGTCGGGTTGACCTGGAAGGTGCCCGCGAGATAATTATGAGGCGTGGCCCGGCATTCTTAGACCTTGCTGAAGTCCTCGAGACAGGGCAACGGGGTCACATCTTTCGTGAGTCTCTGCTTGTTACCGCGTGTTCCTAATCCACTACGATTTGGATATTTGATCCGAGGGGCCTCGCCCGATAGCACTAACCATCACGTGGGCATAGTATGGGCGTTCTGCGTCGTATGCATCAGTCGAAGCTTAATAGACGTCAGCGACTGAGCGGCGCGCGCGGGGTTGGACTGCGTAATCACCTGCCTTTTTGAAGGAGGTAGCTAGGTTTGCTCATCGGCCGCCCTCGCAACGTGCAGGAGTTCCCGGGGAGATGGCCCATGACCCCTGGGACCGGCGTGCTGACCTCTCTATTAAGCCTATGTTGGGTTGCGGCGTCTTGTTTGGCCGAGGTCGGGCATGACCCAGGAAAGTGTGTCCGGCCGGAGTTAATCGAGCATGGTGGTAAGTTGGTGCACCCCTGCAGGGAAGGGAACATCTATCGGTAGCCTGTCCTACGGTAACGGACACTTGGAGTTGCATCCTGATCGATACAACTAGAACTGGATACTTGTGATGAGAAATGGATTGTGATGATAACTGGATAGTATGGCTCTGGGATTGCTTTCTCGCATGGAGTCGAGAAAGGATATCTGGCCGAGGTTGATAAAACTACTACTACTTTACTTTATGCTACTCTACTCCCTCCCGTTGCTGCAAGATGGTGGTTTCCAGAAGATGCTAGTCTTCGATAGGATAGGCTTTCCCCTTCTCTTATGGCATTCTGCAGTTCAGTCCACATATACAGCCCATTTCATTGATACTGATGCATATGTAGTGTAGATCCTTGCTTGCGAGTACTTTGGATGAGTACTCATGGTTGCTTTGCTCCCCCTTTTCCCCCTTTCTTCTTCTTTCCGGTTGATGCAACCAGATGTCGGAGCCCAAGAGCCAGATGCCACCGTTGATGCCTACTACTATGTGAAGACCGCCGACGACCAGGAGTAGTTAAGAGGCTCCCAGGTAGGAGGCCTTGCCATTTCGATCGTAGATGCTTTTGTGCTAGCCTTCTTAAGGCAAACTTGTCTAACTCATGTCTGTACTCGGATATTGTTGCTTCCGCTGACTCTTGTGTATTCAAGCTTATGTATTTGAGCTCTCGAGGCCCCTGGCTTGTAATATAAAGCTTGTATTATTTTAATTTGTGTCTAGAGTTGTGTTGTGATGTCTTCCGGTGAGTCCTTGATCTTGATCGTACACATTTGCGTGTATGATTAGTGTATGATTGAATCGAGGGTGTCACAAGTTGGTATCAGAGCCGACTGCCTGTAGGTAGCCCCCTTTCCAACTCCTTGGCCGAAGTTGAGTCTAGTCACTGAAAAACTTTTACCAACATTGGCTGTGTGGCTTACGGGCCCATGTCGCCATTGGGTGGTATTAGGATCTTTTATCACTCGTCTATACTCTGGGACTCTGATCTCTCTTCTATTCGGGTTAAATAATTTTGCTAACTCTAACACTAGGTTCTCGTAACTGCTTCCTCCCGGAGAGCTCCTTCAACATAGATGATCGTCTGCTACATCAGAAGACTCTGAAGATACTTCTCGATGTATCCCGAGACCTTGTGTCCACTACCTTGCAATTTCTAACCGCCGGTAACCCTCGTGAATAACATCCTTGCCGCCTGTACCTTCATTCCTAGTTGCTCCTGTTGTTACGAGATACCCCTAGTACGCTCCGTTGTTCCGAGAATCCTTTGTTCCTTCTGCTTTGCAGCTTCTTTTGCACTACGGATAATTCACTTAACCGGGGTTCGTTCATACCCAGTTGTTCATATGCTTTCCTAAATACTTGGAAACACTATCTGATCTTCCAAAAATCCTCTGCAGCCTATTACTCTTGATTCTCCTTGTCTGCTCGCATTAGGATTAATTCCATATGTCTAGCAATATTCTTTAAAATTCTTTGTGATTGTCATTCTGTTCCTACGGATTTAACGTGTGAGCGAATACTCGCAATCATCAATTAATCCTTGGAAATTTTCCTTCCGGCTCCGACATCGCTCTGGATATGGGCTGGTTCTTGCCCAATCCAGATTTGATCGAATACACCTCTAAGTCTATTCTACTTACTATTTTGATCAGAGGCTCTGCTTCTGATCCTTCGTCTTGAAATCATAATTCCTTTGTACCCAAGCATCGAATCATTCAGACGTTTCTATAAGCCGATGCCTTTGCATCCCCTTCTTCATCTAATTGATTACCGATACTCACATCAACTCTGTCGTGAACCGCCAGATCCATTGCTGGGTTGTTATCCGAAAGTGACCTTCACATCCAAAGTCTTGTGAGTTTTTCCTGATACATAATACCTTCGGTAAATTGTATCATCTGCTTTGACTTCGATACTCTGCTTTCGAACTCGTATCTTTTGCTTGGTTGATGGTTGTGTAGATTCGTAAAAATGCCCCGATGGGTTTAACTTATGCCTTCCATAATCCATGTGAACCCGAGAGTTCTCACGAGTCTTACTCTTCTGGTACTTCGCCAAATAAATCCTCTGCACTCCAACTTCTTCGAAAAACGAGGAGTGAATGAAAGGTTATGCATTGAAGAAGTGGGAGTCGAACTTGAACTTTGTGTTCATGCCCATGGACCCGATGTGGCACTTATCATGGAAGCTTCTTGTGATATAATAATCCCCTTATAATAAGTTCATATGGTATCTATGTTTGTTCCTTGGCAACCGTGGTTCTGACCATGATTGTTCCCCTTTAATTCCATTTCTCGGACAAGTTAAAGCACTTGTCTTCTGTAGATCAATGCATCTCCACAACCTCTATTTTGATCTTCCTTCGAGTATTACCCTCCGGTACCTCAAGAATATCAAAGAACTGTGTTGCTTCCTATGAGTCTTCATCTAGAATTGCTTCTCATTGACAGATTTCCCCTAGGATCTGAGTTATTAATCACTCATGGGCACCGATAAGTGAATCGGTTGAATCGATTCCGCACTCTGATTCTATAACTCTAAGTAATTTTCATTGCTTACGAGTTTAATAATCCTTCAAGTCATTCCTAGCCTGGCCGGCTATGTCATTATCGTGCTAAATTTTAACTGTGCTACCTGGTCCTTCTTCCCGGAACAAAATTTTCGATGATGAGCTCAGCTTATATCGATCTTCCTCGTCATACCATTTCGCCTTGAACAGCAAGCTTGCTTTCGAGTTTGTGTCGTACCCGTGGTTCCAATAACTTTTCGCTTCATCATTCCTTTGACTTGATGTCATCGCCGATCGATTACATCTTCCTGAAATCTCTCGACGATTGTGTCATGCTCGTCAACATTCTGAGCTCTTCCAGAATATCAATCGAATTCGTGATGAGAAATGCCATCCTTGACCTTCGATGAATTGAGTTATCATCGATAACCCCCTTGTCTTCTTTCCAACACATGTTTGATCATGTCTTGGTTATACCTTGGACTCCTTGCTATTCCTGCAATTGTTCCTTGAGTATTTCTTATGATCTTCAACTCCAACCCCTACTTGGAACACCATGTTAATGTTACCTCGAAGCATGGCTGAGGTATTCCGGATATCATTAAGGACATTGGAAGCACATTGTCGAATGTTTCTTGATCTATTATCCGAACAGGGTAATATAATGATTCTTCCCTCGCCCCCTTTATCTAAAATGCTTTTGAACTTGCTGTCATATCATGTATATCCTACTCTGCTTCCCCTTGGGAAGGATATACTCCCAATTCTTGTGTGTAAATACATTTTCCTTTCCATTGGTCTGATTAATCCGATAATTTCATTTTCCTTTGCATTGGTTTGTTTAACCTTCCTGTGACCTATATGATATAAGCAGAAATAATTCCCTACTTATAGAACACCCCGATGTACAACTCTGTCAGTGAGACCCTGTTACTAATGTTGCTGCATTTCGGTATCACCGATGGACACGAACTTTGCCTATTGGTCCGCCTCGAATTAACGAGCAGGAAAATGGTTCTCTTCGTCCCTCGCCCTTGGTACCAACATTGTTACCGACATAACTGACAGACTATCCTCTGACATACCTTGTTGTCGCGGCCAGTAAGATATCACCATCCTCCCTACTATCGATCGACTTTCTTCACAGTTCCACATGATCGGAACCTTACTCTCCTGTACAAGCTTGATTTCGAAGTATCCTTTGCTCTTAACTTGTGTGTTATCATGATCCACCCTCCTAGAGATGATCCATTCCCGATCCTATGAACCCCTTCCCCACTCTGCTTCAAGCATCGAATGATTGTCTGTCCGCCTGAAACCTCTTACTGAAACTTCTTAATTTGATCTCGATGTTTTCTTAAGTTTCAACTCGAGAGATACTTCTGCCACATTCTCTGAGTTATCTGCCAGATAATCGATCTTGCAAATGTCAGTTCTCCCAAAGTTACCCTTTATATTCCCACTTAAATCTCGGGACGAGATTTCTTGTAGTGGAGGAGATTTCTAATACCCCCAATGTCATGCTACAGTAACCCTCGGTGATTAAGCTAATCATTTTTTAAACAGTGCTTAATCACCTTTGTTTAATATCTCATTTGAAATTCCAGTCAATTCAAATTCAAGTGAAGTTTGAAGTTGCTCAAAAGTTGCTGGAAAAATGTTCATCATTTGTCAAAAACTCCATAACAATTATTTGTTAAGGAAAACAACATCACATTTGTGTAAAGATGAGCATTAGCAATTATAACAACACCAATTCAGCATTTTTAAATGCTATCCTATTTATGGAAAATACCAAATGAATTCTTGTGGTCTCCAAAATATTTGTGGCACTGTCTAAGATCACCAGGGAATAAAAGGTGCACTTCCCATATTTTTCCTAAGTAAATAGCATGCCCAATATTTTCTTACCCATCTGTGTTTATTAAAAAAAAGAGGAAAAGGGCCAGAGCCCCTGGCCTCCCCTTGGGCTCGGCCCATCTCGGCCAGCCGGCCCAGTGCCTCCTCCCCGCACTCGATCCCCTCCTCCCTTTCTGTTCGACCGACCGAGACACTCCCGCTCGTTCCCGCCAGACCCGGCGCGGCACCCCGCGCTGCCACATCGCCGGCGAGGGGATAAGGGTAGCCCCGACGCCTCGGGCTCCCTCCCCACTCGCCCACTTCCCCCTATCCTCCTCTCTCTCACTCCCCACCAGATCTCCCCTCCATCGAGCACCCCTGTCTCCGCCCACCGGCGCCCACCGCGGCGACCACTGCTCCCAACCCTCTTCAGCGCATCCCGGAGCTTCACGGCCGTCAGCATCGTCGTCCACGCCCATGAGCAGGAGCCGGAAGCCCCTCCATCGCCGAGCCGGCCTTCTTCTTCCTCCTCGGGCGCCGTTGACCTCGCCGACGAATCTGACTCCGGCAAGCCTTCCCCGAGCCCACTTGTGCACACCTGCAGGGCCCGGTAAGCAGCCGCTTTGACCCCCCCTCTCCCTTCTCCTCCCCGTGCACCGTAGTTAGCTTCCACGCGTGCTCGAGCTCCGGCCACCGTTGTTAGACTTCACAACCGACGTTGCGAGCGTTTCAACGGCCACCGTTGCCGCCGCTCGACACTGTGCGATGCCCACGTTCGAATGCACCGATTCGGCGCCGAAAGTGTGACGCCCCCGATTTAATCGTACACTAATCATGCACGCAAATGTGTACGATCAAGATCAGGGACTCACGGGAAGATATCACAACACAACTCTAAAACATAAATAAGTCATACAAGCATCATAATACAAGCCAGGGGCCTCGAGGGCTCGAATACAAGTGCTCGATCATAGACGAGTCAGCGGAAGCAACAATATCTCGAGTACTGAGACATAAGTTAAACAAGGTGCCATAAGATGGCTAGCACAAATCGGGATCAGATCGAAGAGGCGCAGCCTCCCGCCTGGGATCCTCCTAAACTACTCACGGTCGTCGTCGCGGCTGCACGTAGTAGTAGGCACCTCCAGTGTAGTAGTCGCCATCGACGGTGGCGTCGCTCCTGGGCTCCATCGTCTGTTGCGCAATCGAGTAGAGATAGGGGAAATAGGGGGGAAACAATGCAACCGTGAGTACTCATCCAAAGTACTCGCAAGCAAGGAGCTACACTACATATGCATGGATATATGTGTAAAGGGCCATATCAGTGGACTGAACTGCAGAATGCCGGAATAAGAGGGGGATAGCTAGTCTTATCGAAGACTACGCTTCTGGTCACCTGTCTTGCAACAGGTAGAAGAGGGCAGGTTGAAGTCCTCCAAGTAACATCACATAGCAATAATCCTACCCGGCGATCCCCTCCTCATATCCCTGAGAGAGAGCGACCACCGGTTATATCTAGAACTTGGAAGGGTGTGTTTTATTAAGTAACCGGTTCTAGTTGTCATAAGCTCAAGGTACAACTCCAAGTCGTCCTGTTACCGAAGATCACGGCTATTGAATAGATTAACTTCCCTGCAGGGTGCACCAACTTACCCAACACGCTTGATCCCATTTGGCGGACACACTTTCTGGGTCATGCCCGCCGCGGAAGATCAACACGCCGCAGCCCCACCTAGGAACAACAGAGAGGCCAGACGCCGGTCTAAACCTAAGCGCCACAGGGTGCGGGCCCATCGCCCATAGCACACCTGCACGTTGCGAGGGCAGCCGGAAGCAGACCTAGCCTAGTGGCATTCCAGTCCAATCCGGCGCGCGCCGCTCCGTCGCTGACGTCTGAAGTGCTTCGGCTGATACCACGACGCCGAGTGCCCATATCTTTCCCACGTAGTTGGTTAGTGCGTATAAGCTCGTAGCCAACTCAGATCAAATACCAAGATCTCGTTAAGCGTGTTAAGTATCCGCGAATGCCGAACAGGGCCAGGCCCACCTCTCTCCTAGGCGGTCTCGGGACAAAGGTCCTTTCAGCCCCCAATCCGTGAATCACTCGCGGGTGCTCCACAAGCCGACCCGACTTTAGTCTCCACATGTATCATGTATAAAGTATATAGTATATAACCGTGATCACCTCCCGAGTGATCACGGCCCGATAGTATAGCACAGCAGACGGACAAGAATGTAGGGCCACAGATGGAATACTAGCATCCTATACTAAGCATATAGGATTGCGGTAAAGGTAACTTGAGAGTAACAAGGACAAGGCTATGCATCGGGATAGGTATAACGAAAGCAATAACATGCTACACTACTCTAATGCAAGCATTATAGAGTAGAATAGGCGATATCTGGTGATCAAGGGGGGGCTTGCCTGGTTGCTCTGGCAAGAGAGAGGGGTCGTCAACTCCGTAGTCGAACTCGGTGGCATCAGCGCCGGTCTCGGGGTCTACCGGGGAAGAAGAGGGGGGAAGAAACAGTAAATACGGAGCCAACAAAGTATCACAAACATAACGAGGCAATACGCGGTGCTAGGTGTGCCCTAACGCGGTAGTAGGTGATACCGACGAAGGGGGGAAACATCCGGGAAAGTATCCCCGGTGTTTCGCGTTTTCGGACAGACGGACCGGAGGGGGAAAGTTCCATGTTCGATATGCTAGGGATGTGTGGCGGACGAACGGGCTACGTATCCGGATTCGTCTCGTCGTTCTGAGCAACTTTCATGTACAAAGTTTTTTCAGCGGAGCTACGGTTTATTTTACATTAATTTTTAAAGTTTTAAATCATTTTCTAAATTTAATTTAACTTGAATAAATGTGAATTGCTAGGTGTACCCAGCTCTGGGTACACATAAGTGTACCAGAGAGGCTGACATGTGGGTCCAAGGGGTCCCAGTTGACCAGTCAAACTTTGACTGGTCAACAAGGGTTGGGTCCCCCTTGTCATATACTAAGATTAACTAAACAGGTTAGTTAGCTTAATTACTTGATTAGGTTAACCAATTCTAATTAATTTAGTTAAGCCAAATTAATTAACTTAATTAATTCACTAATTAATTATTTATTTATTTATTTATTTTACTAATTTCATTTTCATTTTCGTTTTTCTCTACTCTTTTTTTTCTGATTTACAAGGGGGAGGGCCCCACCTGTAAGTGGCTCAGGCCACCTCCCTCCTGTGCACCAACGCGCACAGGGAAGGGGCAGGGGCGCGGTGGCCGGACCGGGCTCCGGCGAGGCCATGGTCGAGGCCGGCAGGACGGAGATGTGGGGCGGCGGGCGCGCGCCTGCAGTGGAGCGGCGCCGGGGGTGCTCGGTTGGAAGCAGCAGAGGGTGTGGCCGGGGACGCGGCAGCTATGGTCGGCCGGTCACCGGTGGCGAGCCAAACGGCGGCGACGAGTTCTCGGACGCGGTAGCGGGGCTAGCTAGTGGGGGAGCCGGAGCTCAAGGGAAGAGGGGAGGATGTGGGGGGCTCACAGAGGGCCGGCAGGGGGCTCAGGGGAGCCAGGGGGTGCCGGAGTCGAGAGGATCGACGGCGAGGTAGCGGCAGCGTCCGACGAAGGGGATCGAGGCAGACGGTGTCGAGGCGGCTCCAGGGACGGCGAGCAGCGGCGGGGTTGGTGGAGATCCGACGAAGGTGCGATGGTGGCCGCAGGGGAGGGGGTCGTCGCGGGTGTCACGGCGGTGGGGAAGTCCGGCGACGGGAAGTGGCGTCGGCGAGGTAGAAGCGGGGCGACGGGGATCGGCGGCGGCGTCGGGCCGATGGGATCGGGGGTCTGCCCCGATCCAGATCGGGCAGAGGAGGAGGTAGCGAGGGGAGTGGGGGGAGCGAGTGGGGCGTGGGGGATCGGGGCGGCCTAGGGTTTGCCCTTTAGGCACGAGGGAGGGGCCGGCTGGGCCAAGTGGGTTGACCAATGGGCCGGCCGCCCGATTGGGGGGGCTCTGTTGTTTTATTTTTATTTTTGTGTTCTCTTTTGTTTTGAGCTTTTTCCTTTTATCTATTTTTCCTTTCTAACTTAGTTTCTATTTATTTTAGTTTTATTAAATATACCACTAGCCCCTAAATTAGTATTTATAAATACTCTATTACCACATGAATTTCTCATACCTAATAAAATAGTTTAATGTTTTATAAAATGCATTTAATTATTTGTTCAAGCCCTTTGCTTTTATTTAGTTTAGTGCTTTTAATTATTTTATAAGAATGTGATCCTCCACCATAATTACTTAGGATTTAATTGTCCCAATTTGAACATTTTATTTTTTATGTTAGAAAACTTTTGTGGTTTGCCATATTTTGAATTAGAAATTTGAATCCATTTTGAACTAACGTGAGGTTAACAGCAGTAACCTAGGTGACGTGGCATCATTAGCGCAGGGTTACTGTAGCTTGATTACCCGGGCGTCACAATTCTCCTCCACTACAAGAAATCTCGTCCCGAGATTTAAGCGGTGGAGTAAGGGGGGGGGGGGGGAAGGTGTTGGTAGCGAAAAAAACCTAACGAGTCTTCTCGGTCTTGGCTGCCCTTTCGAAGAGGTTGTTCCCTTTCGTTGATGTCTTCGTTTCCTTATTCCAAAGCATCATGACGAAGTTGTCATCCTTTCTTCAGGGAACTCCATCGTACTTACGAATAAGTAAGGGGCAGCTCTACAATGATAGGATGTTATAAGGGAAATTCATCTGGCGGTATCCCAGGAATGAACTTATGAGTATCTCTCGAGTTGAACAAATGACACACATCGAGAGCAAAGTAAGACAGTGCGATAAGAAGTTTCAAGCGGATAGGCAATCGTTCATTTCCTGAAGCAGAGTGTGAAAGGGGTTCAGAGCAACGGGAATAAGTATTGCGTCCGATACCAGAATAGATCAACAGGCAAGTGGCCCCTGAAGTACATACAAAGTCAAGCGTGAGGAATATCTTTGGAAACGTGGTGTACAAGAGAGTCAGGTTTCGATCCTGTGGAACTGTGGGTTATGGGCCCAACATGTGGTTAAAGTAGGAAGGGCGGAGACGTCTTGCGCGATCATGCAAGCAAGGCATGTCAGAGGGTAGCCTGTCGATTAAGTCGGCAACAACGTCGATACCAAGGGCGAGGGACGAAGAGAACCATTTTCCTGCTTGTTGAACGAGGCGGACCAATAGTGTAACGCCCTCGATGCGGCTATATCTCCCACGTGTCGAAGCACGACTTAGAGGCATAACCGCATTGAAAGCAATGTCGCAAGTGAGGTAATCTTCACACAACCCATGTAATACATAAGGGAAAAGAGATACATAGTTGGCTTACAATCGCCACTTCACACAATACATGAGCAAAACATTACATCATACAGATACAATCAAGGTCCGACTACGGAACCAAAATAAAAGAAGACTACCCCAAATGCTACACAGATCCCGATCGTCCCAACTGGCTCCACTATCGATCAACTGAAACGAAACAACACAAAGAACAAGATCTTCATCGAGCTCCTCCTTGAGCCCAGAGTGGAGCCCAGTTGGGACGATCGGGATCTGTAGCATTTGGGGTAGTCTTTTTATTTTGGTTCCGTAGTCGGACCTTGATTGTATCTCAGATGATGTAATGTTTTACCATGTATTGTGTGAAGTGGCGATTGTAAGCCAACTATGTATCTCTTTTCCTTATGTATTACATGGTTGTGTGAAGATTACCTCACTTGCGACATTGCTTTCAATGCGTTATGCTCTAAGTCGTGCTTCGACACGGGAGATATAGCCGCATCGAGGGCGCTATGTTGGTAATCGAGCCTTCCCGACTTAGGAGCCCCTACTTGATTGTTTGTCATGGTGTTGTTGAGTCTAGAATGGAAAATGTTTTGAGTCTTAGGATTATATATATCGGAGAGTAGGATTCTTTTTACTCCCCAGTCCCTTCGTCGCTCTGGTGAGGTATCCTGACGTAGAGTTTTGACTCTTCTCTCCTCAAATTTCACTAAATTTTTTTTTAGGATCACGTGGGTATCTTGGAATCGTTCCGATGGTTTTGTGACGAGAACATTGTTCTTGGTGCCTCCTGACATTTAGGGGTTGTGGCAGTGTCCCGGGGAGTTGAGCTCCGAGGTGTTGTCGTCACAATTTTATCGTTGCAGTTCTGGAATACCTGAGTTTTGCCGACATCGAAATCTCTTTTGTGCAGTTGTTGGTGAGATAACCCGATAGCCCAAATCTTGTGGCGATGAAAAGGGAGTATTGCCATGACTTGTATAACGGATGTTTTTCGAAGGTCGAGGTACACGATTTCCGGAGTTTTCTTGGTTATGTGTTGACGGATGGATACAGCTGGATCTAGGTATTGTTAGTTTGGGTGATATGTGTCCCCTGTATCCCCAACACCAGATTGCATAACCAGAAAGTTTCGGGAGTTTATAGGTGGGAATTCTAGTAGCTTACAGGATATCTTTCCGACAGATGTATGATTTGAGATTGGGGTTCAACGTCTAGTGGTCCGCCCATTCACGGTCGATTACTGATGGTCGCGAGGCGTCTTAAAGAATCCTTGGCTATGCTGATTCGGGGACGTCTTGTTTGTCATTCGTGACGTCCGCTATACGTCGTGTCCGTGTGGGCCCCACCACGAACACTTTGGGCGAAATCTCTATCATGTGTTTGTTCCGGCTCATTCTTGAAGCCAATCCTTTGTTTTTGTTTTGTTTTGTGGTATTCGAGTTGCTTCAATGTCAAGTGTTGATTCCATACCTTATTCTAAATGGTGTTCTCATATTTCTATGTGGATGCTAATCCTTCTTGTTCACCAAGGTCGTCTTTTCAATCCTTTCCAACCGTGTGCTTCTCTCCAATTAAATCCGATCATTGCAACATTCGCAAGATCAATTCTAAGTTTTTTTTTCTCAACGGTGTTCGTTTCATCCGACCCAAGTTGTTTTGATTTCCCGCCCTCCCACCCTTTTTCTTCAAGGACTCAGATTTCTTAATCAAGTATCCATTTTGTTGAGTGAAGTTTCTTCATTCTTTTCCTTTAATGTTTTATCTGGTGATTTCTCGTGAAGACGCTAAGGAAGCTTTAACCTTATCATTGTTCCATTCTAATTTTCTTCTCCGGTGGATTTAAGTCAAGTTTTCAGTGTTGACCGTATTCTTTTCATCGTTTCAAATGCTTTCTCATGTCGGTGCATCTCTTAATCATCCACTTCTCGCCATTCAATTGTTCCGGAGCGTTGAAGATATCTCAGAAGATTCTAGTTTCCATTCTCAATTCACTCAAGTTCTTTTGAGGATGCTAGCTCATTCAAGCCATTTAACTCTACGGTGCAATATCTATTTCAAACAATTGTTCAACGGTGGTTCTTTTGAGTGGGCCCTAACCCACAGGTCTTTTCGAGGATCTTACGACTCTTCTAATTTTCTGGAGCTATTCCCAAATTCTTTGCAAAGTTTGACGAAGAATGAATTATCATCAGTCTTGGTTTTCTCCAAGATCTTCCAAATTATTTTCATTGTTGGTTCAACCTTCCTAATTTTCATTCCGAGTGCTTCAATAATTCATGGTGATGTTCTCGTCGTCATTCTCGAATTTTGAAGACCGAAGAAGAGTTTCTCTTAAATCTCGCTTCTTTCTCTTCAAGATTCATGGTTCTAGCTTCGTGCCATCCTCATAATTGTTTTGATTGTGAGAATTCCTTTAACCCACCGGAGCATTTCAGAGTCTTTTCAGTTTGATTCTTGAGCCCATCATCTCGAATTATTCATTCAAGCGTTCAACTCTGGTTTTCCAAATCTCACGGTGCATCGTCGAAATATCCTCTAATCAGTTCATGATCTCTTCGTTCTAATGTATCTAAATTTTGTCAAGCATCTTTATTCGTTTTACAATTCTTCCCCGTGAATTGTGCCTTTGCTACGTTCATTCTCAATTATTATGGTGGTTTGTTCAAGAGTTCTCTTCCTTCGTTATCATATAGACTCATTCGTTCTTTCCAATCCTACCGGTGGTTCGTTGAAGACCTTCCCAAGTTTGCGCCATATCTATTTTAATCCTTTCTAGAAGAATAAGTAGTATGCCAAATCCGTTGCTTGTCATCAATCTAAATTGGTGAAGGATACGCATAACATAATTCTTGTTCTTGTTTCATCCAAGTGATTGATTCATTCTTCCGGAGTTCGTAATGGTATCAATTTCTCAGTTCTAAGTTGTTCATCTCTTCTTTCTGGAGTTTGTTCATCATATCACAATTTCGGTATGAGATGCTTCATCTTTTCTTTCCGGAGTTCCAACTTTTCTCGGTTATATCATTTCAAAGCTTCATCTTATCACTGCAAGGCTTCACCTTGTGTTTTCAACTTCTCTTTCTTTCTATCACCCTTTTGGTTACCGGAGTTTATCATGGAGGTTCTACATGGTGGTTCGTCAAGGATTCTTTTAATTATTAATTGGTCTTCAAGATTTCTCTCGGAATTATGATCCGTCAAGCTATACTCTAAAATAAACATGGTGCTCAACACATGTTTTGTTTTGAGGAGTTCAAGCATTCTTCTTCTTGCATTTCTAAGTGCAATTCTTTCTACCTTATCTCTTGAGGTGGTGTTATGTCATTCTCGACAATTTGAGTTCGTGTTTCATGATTCAAATGTTGTCAAGAATGAGGTATTTTAAATCCATCAATCTCTTCATTGGACTTATCTTGGGCTATATTTCACCTAAAGCTTTCCCTAAGGATTGTTGCTATTTATGGTGCTTATTAATGACCCAAGTTCTTCATTTGTCCTCTCGGTGAAACAAGTTTCTCGTCTCCTTGTTGATATCAATCCAATCGTTTGTTTCCGTTGGTGGCAGAAGCTCACCTCATAATGTGGAGATGTTTCCATAAGCCCACTAAAAGGTTATTCTTTTCGTTGTTGATAATCCAACAACTCCGTTCTATCTTTTTTTTAAGGGTGCTTTTCCAAGTTCATTTGTGGCAGAAGTTGTCATTTTCTTCTCCATTCCTTTATTCCAACGACCTATCTTCAATTTTTCTTCCGGAGGCATTGTGATGTTGCACTCTTCGACCCATCATCTTTCTTTTGTCAAGATCATGTTTTTTTTCTTGCTTATCCATTTAACCGGAGTGTCATGTTTTCATTCGAGTTCTCTCATCTTATCAAGTTTTGCCTGCTTCCTCAACCGGAGAGCTGTCTGAAATCTTTCTTACCCCTTGTGCTTTTTTTTCAATAGTTCCGGAGGCAGTATGTTGTTGATTGCATCAAGTATCATCCCATCTTCTCAAGTTCATGTTATATTCCTTCCATGTTCAATCGGAGTGCTGCCCGAATTCTCCCTCTCTCATCTAGTTTTAAACGGAGTGGTTTCGAATTCTATCTTGTCCATTAAATTCTTGATTTATGCCTTTTCAACCTTCAAGTTATCGTAATGTTCCTTGTTCCTCTTTTCTAACGGATTGTTTGCAATCTCATTCATCTCTGTTGTACTCTTTCTTTTAAATTGCTCAACCTCTCAAGGTTCATGGTTTCACTCGTTTGTCAAAGAAGCAACTTAGTTTTACCTCTTATCTTCCTTTTCCTTTTCCCTCCGGTGCCATCCTAGATCTCGGGACGAGATCCTCTCGTAGTGGTGGAGTGTTGTAACGCCCCGGATACAACTTTCCATATTCGTAACTCCAACTCTTGCCTTTTTCGGTGATGTGATTTATTATTTCCTTCGTGGTTGGGTTTTGTCTGTTGTTTTGCATTTTGTTTTTGTTATGCATCTCATCTCATGGCATCATCTGCATTTCGTCCGCATGTTTTTCAAAACTTGCATCCGTTCGAGTTCCGCCGGTTCTCTCCGTTGTCCGTTCGAGTCCGGATACACTCGCACGCGCCGCTGCACCTCGAAATATTATTTTATTAGTGGCATAAAATGTTCTCGGAATGGGTTGCAACTTGTCATGCGGTCTTATTATAGTGTAGACAGGCCGCCTGCCAAGTTTAAATCGCATTCGAGTCCGTTTGATAGCCCTACCGTTAAACTTATAGCGGCACCCTTGCCGGTTTATTCGTCGGACGTTTCGGCCTCCGAAACTGCCGTCGGGCTGCACTTCTCTTCTCTCCCCTCAGCCCAAGTCCTATCTTCACCGCGCCACCAGCCAGATCCTTCCACCTTTCTCCTCGTTTTCCAGCGAGCCCCAGCCCCCCACCGCCAAGTGGCGCGTCCCCACTGGCCGCGTCGCCGCCAGCCGCCGAAGCCAGCCTCTCCCAGGCCTCCACGCGTCCTCCCCGCCCACGCCCCCGCCGCCGCTGGAGCCCGCAACCGCCCGCCCGGGCGGATCTGGGCCCGATGCCCCTCGCACCCGAGCTCGCGACGGGAGCGCACCCTATGACGATCGCGGGGCTGCGGACCCAGCGTCGGCGGCCTTTGCCGATAGCGCCCGCCGCCTTGCCTTCCGTCCCTGCCGCCGGTAAGCCTCGCCGCCGCCGCCAGGTCGCGCCGCCCCATCCGGTTTCCTCCTCTCTCTCCCTGACACCGCCTCTCTCTCTCTCTCTCTCTCTCTCTCGCAGGGTCACCGCCCCATCGCCGGAGTAAGCCATCTCGTCGCCGAGCTCGTCGCTGGCCTCCGCGCCCTCGGTCTTCGCCGGATCCAGGATCCCCGTCCCCGGATCTCCCCATTCCGGCCATCCCCGGCCTCCGCCCCTCGCCGGCGCCCTCCCCATCGCCGTTGACCTCCGGCCGTCGCCGCCTGGCAAGTTCGGGAGGAGCCCGATCCCGTCCCGCGCCGTCGTTGACCGCACCCGCGTGGGCCTCCCACGGCCCAGTCCGGTCCGCCACCCTCCGGCCCTCCTTCCTCACCGACCGGGCCAAGGCCCATGGTGAGCTGCCTCCCCGAGCCCCCTGTGCACTGTTGGGCTAGCCGGATTCGGCCCAGCGTAGTTTTTTTTTCCGTCTGCGATTTGTCTATTTTTCCAGGGAATTACAGATTTACAGAAAAACCCCTTAGACTTCATGCATTTAATAACTCATCAACCGTGCATCGGATTAAAATGGTTTAAACATGTAAATTGCTTAGAATTTCGTGTAGATTAATTATATGCCATTTTCATCCATGTTTAAAATGTTTAACTTGAAGTTTGTTTAAATTTGCTAATATGCCATGTTAAAATGCTTTAATTCATAACTAAATAACCGTAACTCGGAATTAAATGTTCTTTATATGTAAATGGGGTAGAAAAATGCATGGATTAACATGGTAGCATTACTTTGCATGGTTAACAACATTAAAATTGTGTTTAGGGCAGAACAGTACCAAATTCGAAATATGCATATGGGGTTTTACCGGAATTGTTGTTTGTTGTTTCCGGCCTCATTTAAACTTGCCTAGGTAGGTAGTTTTGTTGTGCTTCACCTCTTGCCATGTTTAACAACATTTAATATTGTTGTGTACCTAATCGGGAGTGAACTAAATATTTGATGTGGTGTTTCGTCAATATGCAACTCGTTGCATACTGAGCTCCACTTAATTTGTGGTATTGTTTGTTGCATTTTGCCATGCCATTCTATTTAAACCGGACATGCATCATACCTGTTTGTGCATCATGCCATGTTCATGTGATGGTTGTTTTACTATGTTGTTTGCTTCTTTCCGGGTTGCTTCTCTTGTTAGCTTCGGTTTCGTTCCGGAGTTGTGAGGATTCGTTCGACTACGCCCGTTTGTCCTCTTCATGGACTTGATCTTCTTCCTTGCGGGATTTCAGGCAAGATGACCATACCCTCGAAATCACTTCTATCTTTGCTTGCTAGATGCTCGCTCTTTTGCTATGCCTATGCTCGATGCCTACCACTTGCTATATCATGCCACCCACATTGCCATGTCAAACCTCTAACCATCATTTCCTAGCAAACCGTTGTTTGGCTATGTTACCGCTTCGCTCAGCCCCTCTTATAGCGTTGTTAGTTGCGGTGAAGATGAAGTTTGTTCCTTGTTGGAACATGGAGATGTTGTTCCTTGTTGGAACATGTTTACTTGTTGGGATATCACAATATATCTTATTTAATTAATGCATCTATATACTTGGTAAAGGGTGGAAGGCTCGGCCTTATGCTGGTGTTTTGTTCCACTCTTGCCGCCCTAGTTTCCGTCATATCGGTGTTATGTTCCCGGATTTTTGCGTCCCTAACGCGGTCGGGTGATTTATGGGACCCCTTGACAGTTCGCTTTGAATAAGACTTTTCAAAGAAGGCCCAACATTGGTTTTACATTTGCCTCACCTAGCCTTTTTCCCTTGGGAGTCGCGCATCCCGAGGGTCATCTTTATTACCCCGGGCCAATGCTTGTCTAAGTGTTGGTCCAAACTAGAGCCACTTGCGGTGCCGCCCGAGGCAACTTGGGGTATCGTCGGTTGTCCGACGTAGTGTTCATCCGGTCGTGGCTCGAGGCGAGATCTACGCGGCTACTATCAGGTGTGTCGGCACGCAGGGAGGTCTTCTTGGTCTTGTTTTATTGCTGTGAAATGTCTTGTAGCGGATTTGAGACTGATCGGGCTTCCGGGAGAAGGTCTATTCTTCGTTGATCGCGAGAGCTTATCATGGGCTAAGTTGGGACACCCTGCAGGGTTTGAACTTTCAAAGCCGTGCCTGCGGTTATGTGGCAGATGGGAATTTGTTAATGTCCGGTTGTAGAAAACCGAAGTTGATCTTAATTAAAATACACCAACGCGTGTGTAACGTGATGGTCTCTTCTCGGCGGAGACCGGAAGTGAACACAGTGTTGGATTTATGTTTGGCGAGGTTGTTCTAGGATCACTTCTTGATCATAGTTGTTCGACCGTGCTTTGCTCCTCTTCTCGCTCTCTTTTGCGTATGTTAGCCACCATATATGCTAGTCGCTGCTGCAGCTCCACCTCACTACCCTGTCCTACCTTTAAGCTTAAATAGTCTTGATCTCATGGTGTGAGATTGCTGAGTCCCGTGACTCACGGATACTTCCCAAAACCAGTTTGCGGTGCCGATGAAACCGTGCGGTGATGGACCCGAGCTCAAGGAGGAGCTCGATGAAGATCTTGTTCTTTGTGTTGTTTCGTTTCAGTTGATCAAGAGTGGAGCCAGTTGGGACGATCGGGGATCTGTAGCATTTGGGGTAGTCTTCTTTTATTTTGGTTCCGTAGTCGGACCTTGATTGTATCTGTATGATGTAATGTTTTACTCATGTATTGTGTGAAGTGGCGATTGTAAGCCAACTATGTATCTCTTTTCCCTTATGTATTACATGGGTTGTGTGAAGATTACCTCACTTGCGACATTGCTTTCAATGCGGTTATGCCTCTAAGTCGTGCTTCGACACGTGGGAGATATAGCCGCATCGAGGGCGTTACAAATAGGCAAGTTCCCGTCCGTCGGTGGCTACCGAAATGTCATCAACACTAGAAACAGGGTCTTACTGACAGAGTTGTACATCGAGGTGTTTGCACAAGCAGTGGATTATTACTGCTTATCTCATATAGATCATAGAAAAGGTTTAAACAAACCAATGGAAGGAAAATATGATCATCAGATTAAACAGAACAATGGAAAGGAAAATATGTTTAAACACATATTTCAAGGGTATATCCTCCCCAAGGACAAGCAGAGCAAGATATCCATGTCAGGATATAAAGTAGAAAACCATTTAGGTAAGGGGGGAGGAATCTCATGATATTACCCATACAACGGTGTTAGGATAAATGATAAATAAAATCTAGCATCGTGCTTCAAATGTTCCTGTTGCAAATCGGAGTACCATTGACATGCTTCGAGATAGCATTGACATGGTCTTGGTGAAGATCAGACTTTGAAACACGAAGGATCCATCAGAATAACTTGTAGAATAAGTCTTACAATTTCCTCATGGATGAATGGATAACCTTGCTGAAAAGGAATCTATAATGATAGGTCCTCCAGCCGGGGTGCTAGGCATGACATCATGCTACCGGGTCATCAAAGGATCAACATCATAACTCTTGAAAGTTGTCCCAACCATCATATCGACCGAGATTCAGATCCGATTGGTGTCGGGATACCTCGGACTTAGGATACCGAGAAGAAAAGGTGCAACGCAAATTGACGAGATGACATTGTAAGATTCTCGGGGGAAAGGAACTATGAAGTGATTTCCGTTAACAAGAGTCCATCATTAACCCAAGGAGAGGACAAGGAGGTGTCTGGTGAACTCAACGACAATTCACCGAGATTCCCAAAAGATGGATTTCCACAATTAAGTGAACAAGGAGATAACATTTGTCAGATCAAATGATATAAGGAAGTATGCTCGAGGAAAACATACACAATTAAACATTGGTTGAAAGGTGCGCCCGAAATATGGGTTGGGTTGCACGACCAATGTCAGAAAGGTGATTCAATAATCAATAGCCTAAGAATGAACTTTCAACCATTAACTAAAAAAAATAGGGTTGCTAGAAGGAAAGAATCCAAACAACACCGTTCACTTGTTGGAATTAACACGGGGACCAAGAAAGAATGGTGATGGTGAGAAGTATTTCTATGTCAAGAATTCTCAAGAGGTGGAACAAATCTCAGAACATTCTTGACATAAAGGATGGTAATACTCCAAGGTAAAGAAGAACAATTGCTGGATAGCAAGGAACTTAAGGTATAACACCAAACATGAACAAGCTTGTGTTGGTGGGAAGGCAATAAAGTGGTCGATGATAATACAATTCATCGAGGGCAAGGATGGTATTTCTCATCATGAATTCAATTGATATCCTGGATGAGCTCAGAATGTTGATGATCACGACACCCTTGTCGCGAGAGTTCATGAAGATGTAATCGATCGGCGACGACATCAAGTCAAAGTAATGATGAAGTGAAAGGTTATTGGAACCAAGGGTACGACACAAACTCGAAACCAAGCTTGTTTTTCAAGGCGAAATGATATGATGATGAGGATCGACGTAAGGTTAGTTCTTCGTCGAAAATTGTGCTCCGAGAAGAAGGACCGGGTAGCACAGTTAAAATCATCACGACAATGATATAGCCAAACAGGCTAGGAATGGCGTGATCGGGTACAAACTCGTACTTATAGAAGCTTACTGAAGAGTTGTTGAACCGTAGTGCGGACTCGGTTCAGTTATCGGTGTCTTTGAGTGTTTATTAACTCAGAGCCCGTGAAAAAAATGGAATCAGTGGGAAGGTAGCACTTGATGAAGAACTCATAAGAAGTTACGCAGTTCCATGATAATCTCGAGATACCAGGGGGTAATACTCGACACAAGATCAAAGTAAAGGTTGGACTGGTGTATTGATCCATAGGAGACAATTGTTTTAACTTGTCCGAGAAATGAGACCAAAAAAGAACAATCATGGCCGGAACCACGGTTGCAAGGGATCAATTCACAGATACCATATGTTAGTTATCAAGGAAATAGTTATTGTTACAAGAAGCTTCCATGATAGGATATATATCGCGTCCATGGGCATGAACACAAGGTTCAAGGTCGACTCCCACTTCTCCAATGCATACCCTTTCATTCACTTCTCGCTTTCGATGAAGTTATAGCGTTGAAATTTTATCTGGCAAAATACCAGAAGAGTACGACTCGTGAAAACTTTCGAGTTCACACATATTAAGGAAGGCATAGGTTCAACCCATCGGGGCATCTTAGAATCATATACCAGAATCTTTAGAAATAATTAACTCAAGCTCGAAGGCAAAGCATGGTTGAGAAAGCAGAGGATACAATTTACCAAAGGAATTATGTATCAGAGGAAAGGCTCACAAGGTTATTGAATATGAAGGGCGTTGTCAGATAAAATCCAACAAAGGATCTGGTGGTCCACAAGGGATCGGCGTGAGCATCGATACTCAACTAGAGGAAGAAGAATGCAAGGAGATCAAATTATAGAAACAATCGACTAACTCAATTGTCAAATGCAAAGGAATTATGATTCCCAAATCAAGGGATCAGAAGCAATGCTCTGATTAGGGATGGATAAGTTGAATAGCCTTAGGGTACAATCAACGACAATTGGATTGGTCGAGAACCAATTCCGATTAAAAGAATGGCAGCTCAGCCGGAAAGGTAATTTATAAGGATCAATGATGATTGCGGGTATTCACAAACATATTGAGTCAACAGACTCAAAATGATAATGACAAGGAATGTCAATATGACTACGAGACTTATGGGATTAACCATAATGCAAGCAAGCAAGAATTTCAAGAGCCAAAGGCTCCAGAGGATTTTCGGAAGATTGAATAGTATTTTGAAGACTTTTGTGAAACACATGAACAAGCTGGGGTTGGCGGATACTCGACAAGTGCGAGGATTTATTTGAAGGGTATTCATGTGGCAAAGAACTGCTAGGCAGTAGGCACAAAGTATTCTCGGAACAATAGAAAACTTGGGTATCTTGTAATAACAAGATCAATGGGGATGATCGTATGAATGGCAAGTGTAAGTAGTTATCCATACGGATTTATCGGTGGTCAGGAATAGCAAAACTGATGGCACAAAGTCTCGAGAGAACATCAGAGAGTATCTTCGGAATCTTCTGATTAGCAGACGATCATCTGAAGTGAGGGGCTCTCCGGGAGAAAGTACTTGCGAGAACCTAAAGTTAGTTTTGTTTTAGCAAATTCATTTAACCCGAATAGAAGAGAGCTCGAGTCCCGAGTAAAGGTCGAGGAGTAAAAGATCCTAGTACCACCCGATGGCGACGTGGGCCCGTAAGGCACACAACCAAGTTAGTAAAAGTTTTTGCAATGTCTAGACTCGACTTCGCCAAGGAGTGTGGAAGGGGATTCCTACAGCAATGGCTCGATACCAACTTGGCGCCCGATTTAATCATACACTAATCATGCACGCAAATGTATACGATCAAGATCGAGGACTCACGGAAGATATCACAACACAACTCTAAAACATAAATAAGTCATACAAGCATCATAATACAAGCCGGGGCCTCGAGGGCTCGAATACAAGTGCTCGATCATAGATGAGTCAGCGGAAGCAACAATATCTGAGTACGGACATAAGTTAAACAAGGTGCCATAAGATGGCTAGCACAAACCGGGATCAGATCGAAGAGGCGCAGGCCTCCCGCCAGGATCCTCCTAAACTACTCCTGGGTAAATCGTCGTGGGCTGCTGCGTAGTAGTAGGCACCTCCAGTAGTAGTCGTCATCGACGGTGGCGTCTCGCTCCTGGGCTCCATCGTGCAGTTGCAGCAATCGAGTAGAGATAGGGGAAATAGGGGAAACAATGCAACCGTGAGTACTCATCCAAAGTACTGCAAGCAAGGAGCTACACTACATATGCATGGATATATGTGTAAAGGGCCATATCGGTGGACTGAACTGCAGAATGCCGGAATAAGAGGGGATAGCTAGTCTTATCGAAGACTACGCACGGTCACTGTCTTGCAACAGTAGAAGAGGGCAGGTTGAAGTCCTCAAGTAACATCACATAGCAATAATCCTACCGCGATCCCTCCTCATATCCACGAGAGAGCGACCACGGTTATATCGGCACTTGGAAGGGTGTGTTTTATTAAGTAACCGGTTCTAGTTGTCATAAGCTCAAGGTACAACTCCAAGTCGTCCTGTTACGAAGATCGCGGCTATTGAATAGATTAACTTCCTGCAGGGTGCACCAACTTACCCAACACGTTTGATCCCATTTGGCGGACACACTTTCTGGGTCATGCCCGGCGCGGAAGATCAACACGTCGCAGCCCCACCTAGGCTGTGAGAGGCCAACACGCGGTCTAAACCTAAGCGCCAGCAGTGCGGGCCCATCGCCCATAGCACACCTTGCACGTTGCGAGGGCGGCCGGAAGCAGACCTAGCCTAGTGGCGTTCCAGTCCAATCCGGCGCGCGCCGCTCCGTCGCTGACGTCTGAAGTGCTTCGGCTGATACCACGACGCCGAGTGCCCATATCTTTCCCACGTAGTTGGTTAGTGCGTATAAGCTCGTAGCCAACTCAGATCAAATACCAAGATCTCGTTAAGCGTGTTAAGTATCCATGACGCCGAGCAGGCCAGGCCCACCTCTCTCCTAGGCGGTCTCAACCTGCCCTGTCGCTCCGCCACAAAGATCCATCCAGAGGGCCGTCGGGACAAAGGTCCTTTCAGCCCCCAATCCGTGAATCACTCGCGGGTGCTCCACAAGCCGACCCGACTTTAGTCTCCACATGTATCATGTATAAAGTATATAGTATATACCCGTGATCACCTCCCGAGTGATCACGGCCCGATAATATATACAACAGACGGACAAGAATGTAGGGCCACAGATGGAATACTAGCATCCTATACTAAGCATATAGGATTGCGGTAAAGGTAACTTGATAGTAACAAGGACAGGCTATGCATCAGGATAGGTATAACGGAAGCAAGTAACATGCTACACTACTCTAATGCAAGCGGTATAGAGTAGAATAGGCGATATCTGGTGATCAAGGGGGGCTTGCCTGGTTGCTCTGGCAAGAGAGAGGGGTCGTCAACTCCGTAGTCGAACTCGGTGGCATCAGCGCCGGTCTCGGGGTCTACGGGGAAGAAGAGGGGAAGAAACATAAATCTGAGCCAACAAAGTATCACAAACATAACGAGGCAATACGCGGTGCTAGGTGTGCCCTAACGCGGTAGTAGGTGATACCGACGAAGGGGGGAAACATCCGGGAAAGTATCCCCGGTGTTTCGCGTTTTTGGACAGACGGACCGGAGGGGGAAACTTCCATGTTCGGTATGCTAGGGATGTGTGGCGGACGAATGGGCTGCGTATCCGGATTCATCTCGTCATTCTGAGCAACTTTCATGTACAAAGTTTTTTCATCGGAGCTACGGTTTATTTTACATTAATTTTTAAAGTTTTAAATCATTTTCTAAATTTAATTTAATTTGAATAAATGTGAATTGCTAGGTGTACCCAGCTCTGGGTACACATAAGTGTACCAGAGAGGCTGACATGTGGGTCCAAGGGGTCCCAGTTGACCAGTCAAACTTTGACTGGTCAACAAGGGGTGGGTCCCCCTTGTCATATACTAAGATTAACTAAACAGGTTAGTTAGCTTAATTACTTGATTAGGTTAACTAATTCTAATTAATTATTTCTTTTACTAATTTCATTTTCATTTTCGTTTTTCTCTACTCTTTTTTTTCTGATTTACAAGGGGGAGGGCCCCACCTGTAAGTGGCTCAGGCCACCTCCCTCCTGTGCACGAACGCGCACAGGGAAGGGGCAGGGGCGCGGTGGCCGGACCGGGCTCCGGCGAGGCCATGGTCGAGGCGGCGGAGACGGAGGCGTGGGGCGGCGTGGCGCGCCTGCAGTGGAGCGGCGCCGGGGTGCTCGGTCGGAAGCAGAGAGGTGTGGCGGGGGCGCTTGGCAGTGCAGTCGGCCGTCACCGTGGCGAGCCAAGCAGCGGCGACGAGTTCTCGGGCCAGTGGCGAGGCTAGCTAGTGGGGGAGCCGGAGCTCAAGGGAAGAGGGAGGATGTGGGGGCTCACAGAGGGCGGCAGGGGCTCGGGGAGCGGGGTGCCGGAGTCGAGAGGATCGACGGCGAGGTAGCGGCGGCGTCCGGCGAAGGGGATCGAGGCGAGACGGCGCCGAGGCGACTCGAGGGACGGACGGCGGCGGGGTTGGTGGAGATCCGGCGAAGGTTCGATGGTGGCGCAGGGGAGGGGTCGTCGCGGGTGTCACGGCGCGGGGAAGTCCGCGCGGGAAGTGGCGTCAGCGAGTAAGAAGGGCGACGGGATCGGCGGCGTCGGGCCGATGGGATCGGGTCTGCCCGATCCAGATCGAGCGAGGAGGAGGTAGCGAGGAGTGGGGGAGTGAGTGGGCGTGGGGGATCGGGCGGCGTGGGTTTGCCCTTTAGGCCCGAGGGAAGGGCCGGCTGGGCCAAGTGGGTCGACGGTGGGCGGCTGGCCCGATTAGGGGGTTCTGTTGTTTTTATTATTATTTTTGTGTTCTCTTTTGTTTTGAGCTTTTTTCTTTTATCTATTTTTCCTTTCTAACTTAGTTTCTATTTATTTTAGTTTTATTAAATATACCACTAGCCCCTAAATTAGTATTTATAAATACTCTATTACCACATGAATTTCTCATACCTAATAAAATAGTTTAATGTTTTATAAAATGCATTTAATTATTTGTTCAAGCCACTGTTTTATTTAGTTTAGTGCTTTATTTTATAAGAATGTGATCCTCCACCATAATTACTTAGGATTTAATTGTCCCAATTTGAACATTTTATTTTTAATGTTAGAAAACTTTTGTGGTTTGCCATATTTTGAATTAGAAATTTGAATCCGTTTTGAACTAACGTGAGGTTAACAGCAGTAACCTAGGTGACGTGGCATCATTAGCGCAGGGTTATTGTAGCTTGATTACCCGGGCGTCACAGAAAGAGCCCCCACAGCCCACTTCTCCTTGCGCCACCGAACGCCACCGCCGCCTTGCTCGTCCCGGTGATGCTCCGGCCGCCCACGAGCCCTCCCATCAGCACCGTTGGATGTGCGGCTCAACGCTCGCTCAAACGAGCCTACGCGCGGGCCGAGCGACCCCTTGTAGCCGATTTCCAGCCATTCCCGAGCGCGCCACCGTTGATTATGCTCGCCGGAGACAACTTCGGCGCCGTTTCCGGTGTTGCTCACGTGGCTGACCACGTGGACCCCCCCCCCCCCCACAGCCGCTGCCATTGGGCCCCTGGGTCCCGTTGACCCAGTCAGATGCGGACTGGGCAGCGCCCAGTCACTGCCGATGGGCCCCGCGTGGGCCCGGTTGACCAGTCAATTGGTCTGTTGACCGCTGATGCAGGGCTGACGCCAGGATGACGTCACAATTCATTTTCTGACGAATTTAGTAATTAAAACAAATTTCAGAATATTGCTAAACCTTTGAAAAATCATAGAAAATAAACTGTAGCTCGGATGGAAAAGCTTTATACATGAAAGTTGCTCAGAACGACGAGACGAACCTGAATACGCTAACCGCATACCTGTCAGATGCCTCTAACTATATGAACATGGAACATTCCCCTCCGGTCATCTGACTGACACAGGTCCGGGACCGGGAAAACATTCCCGGTTGAATTCCCCCTTCCCCTATATCGTGTAGCCATACGTTAGGTCACATCCGGCACATCTTATTGCCTTATTATGCTTTGTGGTGCTATGTTTGCTTTATATTTATTGTTTCTTCCCCCTCTTCTCTTCGGTAGACCCCGAGACCGATGCTGCCCCTGTGATCGACTACTTCGATGACGACACTTCTTCCCTTTCAGCAGAGCTTCCAGGCAAGCCCCACCCCCCTTTGATCATCCTGATATCGCCCATTCCATTCTCTCATGCTTACATTAGATTTTGCTACTGTAATTGATTGCTCCTATTCTGATGCATAGCCTACTTTTGTAACCTGCTTATTGTTACCTACCTGCTTATCCTAAACTGCTTAGTATAGGTTGGTTAGTGATCCATCAGTGACCCCCACCTTGTCCTTGTTGCCCTTGCTTCATCGTTGACGACCCGATCAACGGGATCGAAGACCAGGCCCCGGCACCGCGCATCACTTTCCCCTTAGTTGCTCGACACTACTGGGTTACTATCGAGTGCCGAGGGTGAGACCTCTACCGCACTTATGATGTCAACCATGTAGTGTAGCTATTCGGTCGTGGTCATCGAGGGTGATTTCCTCTTTAACCACATCTGATACGACTCTGTCGTGCAACCCCTCAAGTGTGAACCTCGAGGGTGGTCCCTCTTACGTTCACCTTGATGATTACATCAAGTGGAATTCACCGGGGGTGATTCCTCGGGTTTTCCCCTTGATGTTTGGACACACGGTTACTATGGTTACTATGAATTTACACTGAACCATTTTACTAAAGACGGGTCGACCCTGAGGGGTACCCGCGCGAGCATAATTGCGAGTGATGTGGAGTCGGGTTGACCTGGAAGGTGCCCGCGAGATAATTACGAGGCGTGGTCGAGCATTCTTAGCCCTTGCCGCAAGTCCTCGAGACGGGGCAACGGGGTCACATCTTTCGTGAGTCTCTGCTTGTTACCGCGCATTCCTAATCCACTATGATTTGGATATTTGATCCGAGGGGCCTCTGGTCTGATAGCACTAACCATCATATGCGCATAGTATGGGCGTTCTGCGTCATATGCATCAGCCGAAGCTTAATAGACGTCAGCTACTAAGCGGCGTGTGCCGGGTTGGACTGCGTAATCACCTGCCTTTTTGAAGGAGGTAGCTAGGTCTGCTCACCGGCCGCCCTCGCAACGTGCAGGAGTTCCCGGGGAGATGGCCCATGACCCCTGAGGGCATAGGTTTAGTCCGGCGTGCTGACCTCTCTATTAAACCTAGGTCGGGTTGCGGCGTATTGTTTGGCGAGGCGGGCATGACCCAGAAAGTGTGTCCGGCGGAGTTAATCGGCGTGGTGGGTAAGTTGGTGCACCCTGCGGGAAGAATACATCTATCGATAGCCTGTCCTCACGATAGCGGACACTTGGAGTTGTATCCCGATCGATACAACTAGAACGGGATACTTGTGATGAGAAATGGATTGTGATGATAACTGGATAGTATGGCTCCGGGATTGCTTTCTTGCAGGGAGTCGAGAAAGGATCTCTGGCCGAGGTTGATAACACTACTGCTTTACTTTATGCTACTCTACTCCCTCCTGTTGCTGCAAGATGGTGGTTTCCAGAAGATGCTAGTCTTCCATAGGCTAGGCTTTCCCCTTCTCTTCTAGCATTCTGCAGTTCGGTCCACATATACAGCCCATTTCATTGATACCGATGCATATGTAGTGTAGATCCTTGCTTGCGAGTACTTTGGATGAGTACTCACGGTTGCTTTGCTCCCCCTTTTCCCCCTTTCTTCTTCTTTCCGGTTGATGCCTACTACTACGTGAAGACCGCCGACGACCAGGAGTAGTTAAGAGGCTCCCAGGCAGGAGACCTTGCCTTTTCGATTGTAGATGCTTTTGTGCTAGCCTTCTCAAGGCAAACTTGTCTAACTCATGTCTGTACTCAGATATTGTTGCTTCCGCTGACTCTTGTATATTTGAGCTTATGTATTCGAGCCCTCGAGGCCCCGTTAAACATTTTCAAAATCCCCAAAAACCTAACAGAAAAAAAGCTACGGGGCTTTCAAGATCTAGCGGCAAAAAAATTCAAAAAATTTCAAACTTACTAGTGGCGCACCGTGGATGTGGTGCGCCACTAGTAATAGGAAAAAAATACTAATTTCAAAATTACTAATTTCAAAAAAAAATTTGAATTTTTTTTAAAAAAATGATACGTAATATGATCGAGAAGTTTGAAATATTTTTCAAAATTTCATCATAGTCATTAACATGAACAAAGTCCTAGACATCAATAAGGTATAACAGATTGATATGCTAGATATATCAACAAGTGCACGTGAAGTGAGCTGTTCTTTGGGGTTGGATAGAACTCGAAGTTAAGCGTGCTTGGGCTGGAGTAGTGTGAGGATGGGTGACCTTTCGGGAAGTTTGACCACGGAGTGCGATTTGACCCGAGATTAAGCCATAGTGAACCTATACTAATGGCGCACTACATGGTGCGCCATTAGTATACCAGATACTAATGGCGCACCAGGTGGTGCGCCATTAGTAAAAATTACTAATGGCGTGCTATTAATGGCGCACCACAGATGCGCCATTAATAGCCATACTAGGTGCGCCATTAGTAGGGGTTTTTCTAGTAGTGAGACCACTCTTCAAGGGTGCATGACCATAAAAGATATTACTCATATAAATAGAACAACCATTATTCTCAGATTTAAATGAATAGCCGTCTCGCATCAAACAAGATCCAGATATAATGTTCATGCTCAACGCTGGCACCAAATAACAATTATTCAGGTCTAAAACTAATCCCGAAGGTAGATGTAGAGGTAGCTTGCAGACGGCGATCACATCGACTTTGGAAACATTTCCCACGCGCATCGTCACCTCGTCCTTAGCCAATCTTCGCTTAATCCGTAGTCCCTGTTTCGAGTTGCAAATATTAGCAACAGAAACTGTATCAAATACCCAGGCACTACTGCGAGCATTAGTAAGGTACACATTAATAACATGTATATCACATATACCTTTGTTCACCTTGCCATCCTTCTTATCCGCCAAATACTTGGGGCAATTCCGCTTCCAATGACTAGTCCCTTTGGAGTAGAAGCACTCAATCTCAGGCTTAGGTCCATACTTGGGCTTCTTCACTTGAGCAACAACTTGTTTGTCGTTCTTCTTGAAGTTCCCCTTCTTCCCTGTACCCTTTTTCTTGAAACTGGTGGTCTTGTTGACCATCAACACTTGATGCTCTTTCTTGATTTCTACCTCCGCAGCCTTTAGCATAGTGAAGAGCTCGGGAATTGTCTTATCCATCCCTTGCGTATTATAGTTCATCATGAAGCTCTTGTTGCTTGGTGGCAGTGATTGAAGAATTTTGTCAATGACACAATCATCAGGAAGATTAACTCCCAGTTGAATCAAGTGATTGTAATACCCAGACATTTTGAGTATATGCTCACTGACAGAACTATTCTCCTCCATTTTTGCAGCTGTAGAACTTATTGGAGACTTCATATCTCTTAATCTGGGCATTTGCTAGAATTATTAACTCAACTCCTTGAACATCTCATATGCTCCATGACGTTCAAAACGTTGTTGAAGTCCCGGTTCTAAGCCGTAAAGCATGGCACACTGAACTATCGAGTAGTCATCAGCTTTGCTCTGCCAGACGTTCATAACATCTGGCGTTGCTCCTGCAGCGGGTCTGGCACCTAGCGGTGCTTCCAGGACGTATTCTGTGCAGCAATGAGGATAATCCTCAAGTTACAGACCCAGTCCGTGTAGTTGCTACCATCATCATTCAACTTAGCTTTCTCTAGGAACACATTAAAATTCAACGGAACAACAACACGGGCCATCTATCTACAACAATATTGACATGCAAAATACTATCAGGTACTAAGTTCATGATAAATTAAAGTTTAATTGATCATATTACTTAAGAACTCCCACTTAGATAGACATCCTTCTAATCATCTAAGTGATCACGTGATCCAAATCAACTAAACCATGTCTGATCATCACGTGAGATGGAGTAGTTTTCAATGGTGAACATCACTATATTGATCATATCTACTATATGATTCACGCTCGACCTTTCGGTCTCAGTGTTCCGAGGCCATATCTGCATATGCTAGGCTCATCAAGTTTAATCCGAGTATTCTGCGTGTGCAAAACTAGCTTGCACCCATTGTATGTAAATGTAGAGCTTATCACACCCGATCATCATGTGGTGTCTCGGCACGACGAACTTTCGCAACGGCGCATACTCACGGAGAACACTTGTACCTTGAAATTTAGTGAGAGATCATCTTATAATGCTACCGCCGAACTAAGCAAAATAAGATGCATAAAGGATAAACATCACATGGAATCAATATAAGTGATATGATATGGCCATCATCATCTTGTGCCTTTGATCTCCATCTCCAAAGCACCGTCATGATCACCATCGTCACCAGCTGGACACCTTGATCTCCATCGAAGCATCGTTGTCGTCTCGCCAACTATTGCTTCTATGACTATCGCTACCGCTTAGTGATAAAGTAAAGCAATTACATGGTGATTTCATTTCATACAATAAAGCAACAACCATATGGCTCCTGCCAGTTGTCGATAACTCTGTTACAAAACATGATCATCTCATACAATAAAATTTAGCATCATGTCTTGACCATATCACATCACAACATGCCCTGCAAAAACAAGTTAGACGTTCTCTACTTTGTTGTTGCAAGTTTTACATGGCTGCTATGGGCTGAGCAAGAACCGTTCTTACCTACGCATCAAAACTACAACGATTTTTCGTCAAGTGTGTTGTTTTAACCTTCAACAAGGACCGGGCGTAGCCACACTCGATTCAACTAAAGTTGAAGAAACTGACACCCGCCAGCCACCTGTGTGCGAAGCACGTCGATGGAACCAGTCTCGCGTAAGCGTACGCGTAATGTCGGTCCGGGCCGCTTCATCCAACAATACCGCCAAAACAAAGAATGACATGCTGATAAGCAGTATGATATGACCATATGTAAAACAACAATGCCTGCTGCTTATACGGCAGCTGACACTGTTGTAGTTGAAGAAGACGAGGATGATATGGCCGTTGTGACAGTTCATGTCGATGGTGTACATGTTGCAAGGGTTTTGCTTAA
This sequence comes from Aegilops longissima, assembly GCA_021605205.1. Taxonomy (NCBI): domain Eukaryota; kingdom Viridiplantae; phylum Streptophyta; class Magnoliopsida; order Poales; family Poaceae; genus Aegilops; species Aegilops longissima. The sequence goes on along the minus strand of CM038682.1, from coordinate 661,617,596 downwards.
GTCTTGGCCGAAGTACCAAGGAGTGCTTTCACATTTGCATGCATCGGGCAATCAAACAGGTGGCATGCATGCCAGTGGGTCCAGCCAAAAATCAATTAGATGCTACCATGTTTTGTACCACGTACATGTGCATGAGTTTGTTTCAGATTTAAAAAGGAATACATCACCTTGGTTATTTCTTTGGGAGACTACGGCCACCGGACCAATGAAGCATTGGACCCAGCAAGAAGTTTCTCACGTTGAAGTGATGGTGTTTAAAGGAATCAGGATGGGGGCCACCAGCTAGCAAAACCAAATTAACTAGCATTCAAGTAGGAGATATAAACTTTAATTTTAGCAGGTCTTTTTGGTGCATGCCGAGATGTAAAAGGCAATTTAGTTTAAACCAAATAAGAGTCCGGAATTCTTGGGAAAGCTCGTGTGCGTTAATCCTTGTTAGTTGGGTCAGCTATACTAGTAGTACTAGTATAAATAGGCATAGTAAGGCCATGTAAAAGGTCAGGTTATGATTTATGAATAGACACGATGTGTTTTTAGGGTAAATACCCGTATCGAGTTTTGGAGGAAGCTTTAGAAAACCTCTGTATTGCGATTTCTCTTCGTGGAAATTGTTTTGCGCGTGAGTACCGTCGTCGAGATTGGTTTTCTCGTGCTGGACCATAAGGTTCAATCCCTCTACTTCGCGTACATCACGTGCGCGGGCGAGAGGCTACTACTGCTGAAGGTGGAGTGTCGTGAAAGGTAGGGCCGCAACAATGGATCGGATCTTGCCAACGGGGTTCGGTCTATATCACAGTATGACTAATATCGCCCACAACTCTTTGTGTTCTACTCGTGCATATAACAACTACTCATAGACCTGGCTCGGATGCCACTGTTGGGTAACGCAGTAATTTCAAAAAAATTCCTATGCGCACGCAAGATCATGGTGATGCATAACAAGGAGAGAGGAGAGTGTAGTCCACGTACCCTCGTAGACCGTAAGCTTAAGCATTATGACAACGCGGTTGATGTAGTCGTACATCTTCACAATCCGACCGATCCTAGTACCGAAAGTATGACACCTCCGCGGTCTGCACACGTTCGGCTCGGTGATGTCCCACGAACTCTCGATCCAGCTGAGTGTCGAGGGAGAGCTTCGTCAGCACAACAACGTGATGACAGTGATGATGAAGCTACCGGCGCAGGGCTTCGTCTAAGCAATGCAACGATATGACTGAGGTGGATTATGGTGGAGGGGGGCACCGCACACGGCTAAGAGATCAATGATCAACTTGTGTGTCTATGGGGTGCCCCTTCCCCCGTATATAAAGGAGTGGAGGAGGGGGAAGGGTCGGCCCTCTATGGCGCGCCCTTGAGGAGTCCTACTCCCACCGGGAGTAGGATTCCCCCTTCCTAGTTGGACTAGGAGAGGAAGGAAGGGAGGAAGGAGGAAGGAAAGGGGGCGGCCCCCACCCAGGTCGGATTGGGCTTGGGGCGTGCCCCTCCTAAACTCCTTCTCCTCTCTCCCACTATGGCCCAATAAGGCCCATATACTTCCGGGGGTTCGGTAACCTCCGGTACTCCGGTAAATGCCCGAACTCACCCTGAACCATTCTGATGTCCAAACATAGTCATCCAATATATCGATCTTAATGTCTCGACCATTTCGAGACTCCTCGTCATGTCCGTGATCATATCCGGGACTCCGAACTACCTTCGGTACATCAAAACACATAAACTCATAATACCGATCGTCACCGAACGTTAAGCATGCGGACCCTACGGGTTTGAGAACTATGTAGACATGACCGAGGCACGTCTCCGGTCAATAACCAATAGCGGAACCTGGATGTTCATATTGGCTCCCACATATTCTACGAAGATCTTTATCGGTCAAACCGCATAACAACATACGTTGTTCCCTTTGTCATCGGTATGTTACTTGCCCGAGATTCGATCGTCGGTATCTCAATACCTAGTTCAATCTCATTACCGACAAGTCTATTTACTCGTTCCGTAATGCATCATCCCGCAACTAACTCATTAGTCACATTGCTTGCAAGGCTTATAGTGATGTGCATTACCGAGAGGGCCCAGAGATACCTCTCCGACAATCGGAGTGACAAATCCTAATCTCGATCTATGCCAACTCAACAAACACCATCGGAGACACCTGTAGAGCACCTTTATAATCACCCAGTTACGTTGTGACATTTGGTAGCACACTAAGTGTTCCTCCGGTATTCGGGAGTTGCATAATCTCATAGTCAAAGGAACATGTATAAGTCATGAAGAAAGCAATAGCAAATAAACTAAACGATCAAGTGCTAGGCTAACGGAATGGATCATGTCAATCACATCATTCTCTAATGATGTGATCCCGTTAATCAAATGACAACTCATGTCTATGGCTAGAAAACTTAACCATCTTTGATTCAACGAGATAGTCAAGTAGAGGCATACTAGTGACACTCTGTTTGTCTATGTATTCACACATGTAGTAAGTTTCCGATTAATACAATTCTAGCATGAATAATAAACATTTATCATGATATAAGGAAATATAAATAACAACTTTATTATTGCCTCTAGGGCATATTTCCTTCAGTTTGTTGGGATCTGATGAACTTTGAGTTTATGATCGGTCATATCTTTTTATATCCATGAAAGTTATTTGAGTTTCTTTGATCTCTTATATGCATGATCTCTTATAGCCTCGTATTTCTTCTCCGATATTTGGGTTTTGTTTGGCCAACTTGATATATTTATCTTGCAATGGGAAGACGCGCCCGGTAGTGGGTTTGATCTTACGGTGCTTGATCCCAGTGACAGAAAGGGAAACGACATGTATGTATCGTTGCTACTAAGGATAAAACGATGGGGTCTATCTCTACATAGATAGATCTTGTCTACATCATGTCATCGTTCTTATTGCATTACTCCGTTTTTCCATGAACTTAATACACTAGATGCATGCTGGATAGCGGTCAATGTGTGGAGTAATAGTAGTAGATGCAGGCAGGAGTCGGTCTACTAATCTTGGACGTGATGCCTATGTAATGATCATTGCCTGGATATTGTCATAATTATTTGAGGTTCTATCAATTGCCCAACAGTAATTTTTTTACCCACCGTTTGCTATCTTTCTCGAGAGAAGCCACTAATGAAACCTACGGCTCCCGGGTCTTCTTTCTCATATATTTGCTTTGCGGTCTATTTTATTTGCATTTTTTATTCAGATCTATTAAACCAAAAATACAAAAATACTTTGCTGCACTCTATTTTATTTGCGATCTATTTATTCAATCTATTACAACTTTCTTCCGTCCATGCACCGTTTCTGGCGCCGTTACCCGAAAGGGATTGACAACCCCTTTAATACGTCGGGTTGCGAGGTGTTGTTATTTGTGTGCAGGGGTTGTTTACGTTGTGTTGCTTGGTTCTCCTACTGGTTCGATAATCTTGGTTTCATATCTGAGGGAAATACCTACCGCCGCTGTGCTGCATCATCCCTTCCTCTTTGGGGAAATACCGACGTAGCTTCAAGCGACATCAAGGGGTCTAGAGGGGGGTGATTAGACCCTCAACAAGTAAAAGTGACAATTTTTAAGTTGTTCAAGTTAAGGTGGAGTATTAGCACAAGTTTAAGCATTCACAATACATTTCAAGCAAGCATGGAAAGAGTATAAGCAGCGGAAAGAGTAAAGCATGCTCATTGCAAGAAAGTAAAGGGATGGGATTGGAATGTGCAAACGCAATGAATAGATGAAGATTTTTGGTGTGCTTCCGATAGGTGGTGCTATCGTATATCCACGTTGATGGAGACTTCAACCCACGAAGGGTAACGGTTGCGCGAGTCCACGGAGGGCTCCACACACGAAGGGTCCACGAAGAAGCAACCTTGTCTATCCCACCATGGCCATCGCCCATGAAGGACTTGCCTCACTCGGGTAGATCTTCACAAAGTAGGCGATCTCATTGCCCTTACAAACTTCTTGGTTCAACTCCACAATCTTGTCGAAGGCTCCCAAGCGACACCTATCCAATCTAGGAGACACCACTCTCCAAAAGGTAATAGATGTTGTGTTGATGATGAACTCCTTGTTCTTGTGCTTCAAATGATAGTCTCCCCAACACTCAACTCTCTCACACAGATTTGGATATGGTGGGAAGATGATTTGAGTGGAAAGCAACTTGGGGAAGGCTAGAAATCAAGATTCTTGTGATAGGATTGGTATATCTTGATCTTAACACATGAGTAGGTGGTTCTCACTGAGAAAATTTAAGCTGGAAGTGTAGGCACGTTTTGATGGCTCTCTCACATATGGAGAAGGGGGTGGAGGGGTATATATAGCCTCCACACAAAATCCAACTGTTACACACATTTGACCCAACTCGGTCAGACCGAATGGAAGAACTCGGTGAGACCGATTCAGTTCAAAATGTGAACGTTAGGCTGGAACAACTCGGTGTGACCGATGTGCTAGGGCTAGGGCAAAACCTGATCTCGGTGGCGCTGATTGCATGAACTCAATGAGACCGATTTCAGCAAAGAGCAAACAGAGAGTTGGTCAAGCAAACTCGGTGTGACCGATCGCTCATTTCGGTGAGACCGAAATGTTACAAAGGGAAATAGAGAGTTTGCAGGGCCATCTCGGTGAGACCGAGATCCGTATCGGTGTGACCGAGGTGTTAGGGTTTCTGGCAGTAGCTATGTCAAATGAACTCGGTGGCGCCGGATAGAAGATTTCGGTGGGTCCGAGTTTGACTTTGGGTTTGGACATATTTGGAATGAGAAAGTGGTTGAGGGCTTTGGAGCAATATCACTAAGCATTTTGAGCAAGTAGACCATTAAGCAACACCTCATCCCCTTTTAATAGTATTGGCTTTTCTATGGACTCAATGTGATCTTAGATCACTAAAATATAAATGAAGAGTCTTGAGCTTTTGTCAATATGTGTCCTTATCATTTTGAAGGGGTTCCACATCCTCTTATCCTTACCACGTCGTTGTTGAACTTGTCTAAAATACACTAGATAAAAGCATTAGTCCAACAAAAAATATGTTGACATTAATTACCAAAATCACCCAGAAAGCACTTGTGCTTTCAGAAGGCAACACACCCACAGCAACTACAGGAGCCCTATGCCCACACTCTCCGGCAGGTTGAAGGCAGCGAACCCCGTGTGCGCCGGCTCATCAAAGGCAGCGCCATCAGGATCGAAGAGAGCCGCCACCGCCTTGATGTGATGTGGAGCCAACGGTGCATCTAAGAGCTTGAAAAATAATAGCAAAAAAATGCAACAATGGAGATCGGACCTACAACCTCCAGAAGCGTGAGTTAGACGGCTACCACCAAACCAAAGCCAGGGTCGACAATAGAACTGGTTACCACTGTATTTATCTATACTTTGAGCGTTTAAATTGAAAAAAAAAATGAATTTTTTGCATGTCATGCGTAGGGCTGGAAAAAAAAGCTCGAAGATCGCAAGTTAAATGAGTAGCTCATGACTCGGCTCGAATCGACTCGAACTCAAAGAATAATGAGTCGAGCCGAGCTTTAGTTTAAGATCGTTTATAAACCGAGTTAAACGAGCCGATCTCACGAGTACTCGTGTAACTCGTTAGGCTCGGTACAAGAGATTAGCCAAGCACCCTGCATCCCAGACGCACAACACAAGGCCCAGCCGCCCAAGGCACCTTACGAATATGATAAAAATGATTACTTGCAAATGTAAAATGTACATATTAAACATGTACAATGTTCACAAACAATGTTCATTTTTATCATACTTGTAAGGTTTTATGTTCATATCCTTAACGAGCTTAACAGGCTAAACGAGTCAGCTCGCGAGTTATACGAGTCGAGCCAATCTTAGATTTGAGCTGGTTATAGTAAAAGTCGAGTCAAGCTAGCTCATTAACGAAACGAGCTTTAGCGAGTCGAGCCGAGCTGGCTCGACTCGGCTCGAATTCCAGCCTTAGTCATGCGTGTCTCCCGTGGGGCAGCGAGAAATGCTCGCCCGGTATCCAAATTTCTCGGGCGGTACCCAAAACCATGATGGTGTCTGAGCATGGACTAAGATGCCGTGTTAACTCATGTACGGAAGGAGATTTATTTGAGAGAGGAAATTCTGGAAACTTTTCCGGTAGTTACCCAGATGTCAATACAGCACACACACATGAGCCCAGGGAGAAATCCAACAGAAGCAGGCTGGCCGGTCGGTTAAATTTTGGTGATGTGGCGCGTAATCATATCATCAAGTTAGCCAATAAGTCTACTTCAACACTGCCAGTCAAAAGTTTTGGTTCACTAAGTTTGAATGAGTTCACATCCGAGGTGAAGAGCTCACCTGCATCAGTGTCTGAACCAGCACGGCATGCAAACTCATTAAAAGGACATGTATCAGCATCTGACAAATTGTTCCGGGCAAATGTGCGGCTAAATTCAGGAACTGATGTTTTGCAAAGTCAGCAAATTAGCAGCCCTGCAAAGTCCAAGAGTAGATCTTCCGTTCGTGAAGATGGTGGCAATTACAGTAACAAACCAGTAAAAGATGCGAGCTATTTTATTACCATTTTTACAGGTCCATGCAGTTATTTTTCGTTGCATACTTTACAGAACTTTCTGTAAATTTGTATCAGTTGCATAGCTTTTGTTTACTTCTACATCTATGACGATGACCCACTCCAAACAATCCCCACGTTAATCTGAATCAAAAGGAGAAGACCAGAACAACATACATGATTTTATTCATTGATGGTTGATTTAGTAGGTACAATCCAATCAAGTGTGTCCAGCTCCCTGATTGTGTTCCTCTTCAACCTTTGAAACTCAGTTTTCAAGTTTAGCAATCCAGCATTTATTCTAAGGACTCAAATCCTCCCCCCAAAAAAAACTTGTGTTGGATTGAATCAAAGAAGCCAGGCAAAAAGCCTGGTGCTCCTTTGTTCGAAGAACAAAAACCCTAGAGTTGATAGAACTGACACACGTATGGAATTATATAAAGTCATAATGCATCACAGAGGAAGATAATATGTAGAAGTCTGGAAACCGATTAACGAATGGGTTTAACCAATGCCACAGAGCACTGGTAACATGTCCGAGCATCAGCAGCTCTCCTATATATCTCCTGCGGATTTCTCCCTAGGAACCTTTATTGCTTATACTTCACTAGTCTTATTATTGTTACTAAAATAAAAGCAGTTCTTGAGTTGCCCCTCTTCTGGCGGGCCTAGAACGGCATGCCGTAGTCGTCGCCCGCAAACTGGGGGCTCCAGACCCCGAACATGTTGTCGGTGACGCCGGACTGGTTCGCAGGATCGGACACCGGGGCGTCTCCAGCGGCGGGCTCTTCAGCCATGGCTTCGTCCTCAACGACGTTTGCCGGGTTTGCTTGCTGAAGCGCCTGGTTCCAGGCTTCCTCTACCTGGAGCAGTTCCTCTGGTGAAATGCCATCTACCTGGAGCAGATCCACTAGTTCAAGGCCTTGCTGCTCCTGCCCCTGTCCTTCCATCTGGTTCATCGAGAATTTCTCCACCTCTTTCCAATCCCAGTCACTGAAAGGCTCAGACTGCGCATTCTCTGCCGCGGGGTGGTAGTTGTCTATACCGTCAAGCAGGGCATTGCCTGCTAGATCCACCAGATAACCAGTGCCCATGGCTGCAGCAGGCACCTCGTTCACTTCATGTGGAGTAACTGCGGCATGCGCCTCGTCCATGGTGTCTTTCTGCAGAGTAACTGCGGCGTGCACCTCGTTCATTGTGTCTTCCTGTGGAGTAGCTGCGGCGTGCATGTCGTCCTTGGTGTCTTTCTGCATGTCATCGCCCTCCAGGTCGATGACAATCTTGCCTGCTGCTTCAGTAAGACTGATCTCCTCTCTCTCCAGGTTGATGAAAATCTTGCGTCCATATCCATCAAGTGCTTTGCTCTGTACAGGCAGCACCTCGCGTTTGTATGACAGGCTCTCATTATAGTACTGCAGGCTCTCCTGGTACCAGTCCCAGATAGATTTGGTACTGTGTATCAGAACTGGAGGAGGACGTGCATTAGTCTGAGAAACTCGTGCTCCAGCCGAACTCTCCCCCACTTGTCCCCGCCGCTTTCCGGGGTAATTGTACCACATAGCAGAGGCTGCTGAACTTCCCTCCATGTGTGGCCACACCATCCCGGGGTACTTGTCCCAGATAGAAGAGGCAACCCCATGTGTGAACTGCGTCTGGGTTGTTGCCAAATGATTATTGGGTTTAGCACTGGGTGCCTTGTATGCTGATGACATCATCTCAGATAATTCCTTCATGCTGGCATAATGTTGATAGCCCTCTTCATCGTGAGATAACCTCTGCCTCTGCGCTTGCAGCCGGTGTTTCTGCATCACAATACAGAACAGAACATTCAAGACAGGGATCATACATCACAATATAGAAAGTGAGCGTAATGAAGAAATTTTAGCGTTTTAGCATAACAACGCTGAAATAGATGAACTTGAAACTTGTGGAGTATGTATTTTTTTTTCTCAAACAAGCGCCCGGACGTGTTTCGTTTTGTATTAGAAGGAGAGTGCCAAGAAAGCACAAACAGTCACAACAAAGCCAAAAAGAAGCCAAAGCCCTACTGCTAGCATCAGCTAAGGGTAGACCAAAGTTACGTCAATAAGCCCCTAATTTAACCAATAAAGGAGAAAATACCTATAAAGTAGTACATTGTTCACAAAATTCCCATTAACATGATAACAATTATTAATCAGTTGATTTGGTAAACTGGGTTATAATAATGCTTTGGATAGTCTGATTATTTACGAATTCGGTGCTAACATGCATAAAGTTTTTTTTTCCAATTGTGATTGGTTCTGTAACAAAATCTACTCCTGAAGCTGCATGGTTTGGAAATTTGAAATCTTATCTAGAGCACCATATACAAAACTTAATCTGCATGGCATGCAGAGACAGAGAGTACAGACTACTGAGTACTGACGCAGGTATGAGACATCCATGTACATGTGTTTCTTCTGGAAAATAAAGAAATAACAAAGGACACACAGTAGAGTATCACGGTGGAAACATTCTTTCCTTCCAAGTTTATTCAGTTAAAATGGAATCTTGACCCTTGTATTTAGCATGCAAGCCTGCCAGTAACTGTGTGAGCTTTTACTGGGGTATGAATTAAAAGATCAAATATTAAATAAAGTTCTCTTCCTATTTTGTTTCTTCAACAGTTCAACAGTGTGCACATAGTTCTTTAAAATTTTGTGAACTCAGACACTGTTGCCACAGAAAATTACCCAATTGATTGAACAATGCAGAACCTATATTTACACAAAATAAATAGCAGAGGAAATGTTTTATTTTTCACACTAAGATCAAACCAATAATAAAAAATTAATTATTATGTTGTTGTTGCTATTCCAGTAGGTGTTTGTTTCTCTTTTACCTTTTTCCCTTTTGCCCAATCACTGTATGTTAATGAGCACATGAGTTGGTAAAAGGACTCATCTGCACGTAACATCAATTTCTTTGGTCACTCAGCCTCCATGCGTTAGTTACCGTGTTCCTCAAAATCTTGCCGAATCAGAAATCCGAATCCGAGCCAGATTCAGAGACCGTGACTTTGTCCGAGCAGCACTAGCTGCTGGTACTTAACGTGCCAGGGTACAAAACAGTGATAAAGGTGATGACCAAGCGGTGGTATACACCTGCAACTTCAGGAATCGTGTAATGATGACCACCATGATCAGATCACTTGCAATTAGCTGGTTCTGCAAGATTAGTTTAGGCAATGCTGCAACCATTCTGTTGGTTAATCAATATATATGTGCAGAAATGGCAAGTGCATAGTAGCTTCCATCTCTACCAAATATTCATGCATGGGGGGATCAGGTTGGCAGTGGCAATCAATAGCCAATGGCCACGGAAGGGGGATAGTCAGCTGTAGTGGTGAGAACCAATGACTGGACAGAACAATGGCCATGCCATCGAACTTCAAGGCTATAGCAGAATGACAATATCATCTTAATTAGTGGCAAAAACAAAAGGTTTCGTTCAGGAAAGTGCATAGGATGAAAGAAAAATATAAGGCTCAAATGCCAAACGTTCAGTCAGTTTAAACTAACTAGCATGCATAGGTTTCAGCTTCTACTACTTATGATCGTCTATTAAACAAACAAAATTTAACAAAAAGCGTACATAGTGCCTATTGATGTACCGGCAATACCACAGTTGAGGTAAACTAAATCGATCACCCACCTGGAGATGGCTTGCAACATGCTGTATGGTCAAATTCAAATCCTTGGCATTCATGTACTGGTGAATGTTTCGAGCCGTAGCAGCTGTTAGCCAAAAAGAAAACAGACACTCAAAGGTCATGCTTTTTCAGCTGTTAAACATAACAAACGACTAATTTATGCCAAGTGCAGATAGCCTTACATGCCCCAAGCACTTCAACAGCCTGCAAGAACTTCTCATGGAGCTCACTGCTCCATAAGAACCAACCCAGATTCTCTGAATAGACATTGGCGTTCAACGCGTGATTTTTAATAGACCTGTGTTGAAGTGCTCTCATCCTCAGAAAATTGACAGTTTCAGTATCCAACGGCTTAACCACATTGAAGCATGTTCCAAGGGTCATGCGTGTAGAGACTGCCTCATCATAGGCACACATAGCTGCAACCAAGAAACAACACTCCTAGATTAATGAGTTTGGGATGGAAGAAAATTTCCTAAAACAATACAGCTCTGAATACAAATGCTTACTGATGAGAGGCACTTCAAGTGCATTCAGGATGTGGTGAAACAGCACCAAGGTGTCCATCTCTGCATTGCCAGGATGAACTTCCGCTACTACCAAATCAAGCTCCTCATTTTTAGCAACCCCCCTTTTAAGGGAATCTAGGGCCTCTTCCACTGTTTCGAATGGAAGAACTACAAAACAGTAGAAGTTAGACTCAAAATTTTGGAGAGTAAACACCGTGTTATCATGTCCAAATATAGTTATATTAATATCCCAACCTGCACGTACTATTGCAACAAGTGAGTATCTTCTAAGGACTAATATAGTTACTTGGTATGTGATTTTTCTCATTTGACCACATAATCCAACACTTTCTGCAATCTAATAGCACTTGGAAGGGCGGCCCAGTAACTAGCAGCTAGCTATATCCCATTATGAACTACATATGCTGCCTCCGTTTAAACTGTGAAGTTCACACAATATATTACACACACATATGCTATATAATCTAATGGTCAGGGTGACGCAGTAACACTATATCCTATATGGGAACTGCATCTGTTTCCTTTCTGTTTAAAAATGTCATAGATCTACGGAAATGCTCCACATATATATGATGGTCATACGAGCTATACGTGCCGAGGACAGGTTCACTGCCATGTAGGGCCATAGCTCGCCAAGCTTCACGTCATGAGAAGCGTTCTATATCCACACACGAAAGCCATCCAACCGTTAATTAGTGGTCCAGATCATGATGGATAGAATGTATAAATTGTCCCACCGGACGACCGTACACCCAAACTTCACGCCAAGCAGCCGTACACCCAAACTTCCCGCCAAACAGATGTACACCCAAATTTCCAGCCAAACAGCCGTACACCCAAACTCCCCACCAAACAGCAGAAATATGAAATATCTGAAATTCGATCAGATGTGACTGTGGATAGAAGACACCAACAGATATCAAATCGTGCCTTTTATAGTAGCCCCATGAATATGCAAAATCTTGTGCAACAGATATCAAATCGTGCCTTTTATAGTAGCCTCATGAATACTATCTTTCATTCTCCCTCTAAAAACAACTTCCTTTCTGGACAGGAAGGGGAAAATACGAAATGGAGATGCTTGGGATTGAAGTGTGCACCTTTGAAGTTGAATCTAGCAAGCGTATTGGAGATGGTCCACAGGGAAACCGGATCTCGATCAAGAACTAAAACTGAAAGATTTTCCATCAGGTCAGTGAGATCCTATGGGGCGGAAACGAAGTCTGCCAATGTTTGTGGTGGATCTAACCATATATGGATCTAATACCTTCTTTTGGCGTGAGGCCTTCACCAAGGGCAAAAGATACACACTATATACCAGACGATGTCAGAAAAGGACAAGAATTTAAGTAGACTCCATCTAAGTTTTTATTCAAAAGCTGACCTGTATTTGGACAGGGAGGTTGAACAAGATATACTTACTTGAGAAATACAAAAGTTAACATCATTATTTTGTCCTCTTGTGCTTCTTCAGTTTCCAATGTAAAGAACATGCAAGACCATGTACAATGCAAGCCGGTGCTTATCTGTAGAGAGCAGATGCTTAATTATGCACCCCTGTCACAGACATAAGCACCGGTGCTTAAGAAAAACACAGTTTGTTTTACTAAGCACCTCTCTAAGCATCTTGCATTGTACATGGTCAAAGAAGGTGTGAACCCTTCCCGTCATAACTTCATGTTATCTGTTCTCTATCACCACGCTTGCTATTGGTGACTAGTGATGAACAATGTAATAATGATGGCTATATGTTCACATGTGTTCTCAGTATGTTCATGGCTCCAAATTTACCTAAGGCGCATGTAGGGCACATGCATGTTCCCCCTAGCCCTCGCCCACAGTACTATTTTTTTCTTCATTCAGTACCTAGTGTTCATATGAAAGAAACAAAGCAAGCAGGCCATTCACCTATTAATTAGCAAACATATCAATACTTCAGTTGCAATAATTAGAACTTCCAAGTCCTAAAGGGTCTCAAGTCTCAATTATCAAATTTCAAAACAAACCAAATGGTGATGTGCTGCTTTAAGATGATTCCTCAAGAAAAAGTCTGAAGGGTAAATAAGGTAATTTATTGGCCAGCTTCATTATTTATAACATGCAACAGTTTCACTGATTTATGGCATGCTGTTATGCATACCAAGAATTATACTACAAAGAGTCCTCCTGTGGACAGGTGTCGTGATGACATGTCATATAATCAATGGGTTAATGCATGCCGGTGAATTTGATCTTGTGGTGTTATCTGGCGCATGGTTGGTAATGTTGCGAGCACGCAATCCTACATGACGTATGCATGAGCACTAATTGCACCGATGTACAAGATAACTTCACAAAAGACAAAAAAAACACTAGTTGTAGCCACGATTGCATCGCTATCTTAATGCCGCAACAGACACTCACCCTAGCCCCAATTGCATCACCACATCTGCTCCTTTTAGGCAGCAAACCTACATATCTATCCACACGATAATGTACCAACAAAAATAATGAGATGTGCGGTTGATTTCTACAAAGAAAAAAAGGTATATAACCAATTCCTTAACAAGGAAGATATGTGAATGATGTTAAAAATTGATGCAGCCTCTAAGTGGGATGGGACAAACTGAGGAAGAAACAACCAGGGCAAGCCTAAAATCAATAAAAACTTCTAAAAGAGAAAGTATCCACGCTACGGGCAACTGCCCTGGGTTCCAATGCTTGTCACCACCCCTATCCCAAAAGATATATGACATGGCCTGTGCCCAGTGTGGTGCATGTGTTTCTTGAAGGAACTGATTGTACATATATTATTTTTGAAGGAACTGATTGCCCATCTCGAAAACAAACACCAGGGAGAGATCCCGGACGAAATGCCCTTCAAATCGAAACCTGGAAGCCAGCTTGTTCTTCAGATAATCGAACCTGGATCCACATACTGCTAAGCAACAATCAAAGTAGGCGCGACACAGATGCTTTAACCAAACTAAATCGAAGTAGGCAGACGCTTCGGAATGGTGCGCGCTTACTTGGGGAGGGAAGGACAGGGTCGAGGGCAGCAGCGCCGCCGGCGACCGCGAGGCGTAGGAGAAGGAGTCGCGCCTCCCGACCGGGCGACGTCGGGATCCCTCGTCTCTCTCGCCGGCGGTCGCCGCCTCGCCATGCGCCGCCTCGCGAGTAGTACGGTCGTGGCACACGGGGATTCAGACGGAAACGGATGGGCCTGGCTGCTGATGGGCTCAAAATGCTTTAGCAGAGTGGGCCCTGACATGGCCATATGAGCTGGCCCAGCCATAAAAGGACCTGGCACGACACGGCCCCTATCGTGGGCTTTTAGATTTGTTTTTTCGGCTCATATATGGATCGAAAGGCCAAAGGGAGAGCAACTAATCAACGAGTACTCTTTACACAAAAAATATCAGCGAGTGCTTCTTCGGAAGCCCCCGCAAGAATCACTGCCACGTGTCGCGTTCTGGGCGCTCCGTTTAATTTTTTTTTTCTGTACACCTTTTTAGCTTTTAGATTTTTTTTCTTTTCGGGTTTCCCCCGGTTTTTCTTAGGTTTTGCACAGAAAATTTTAAAAAAATCACGCGAAAAAAGTCTTTCTTTTCTGCAAGAGGTACAGATTTAATTTTTCTAGAGGCATGGATTTGCTTACGTGAGAGGCACAATCGTGCCTCTTGGAAAGAAAAGAAAATCCTTCTGCGAGAGGCTTGATTTACTTTTGGTGGAAGTATGGATTTGTTTCCGCGAGAGGCACAACCGTGCCTCTCGAAAAAAGAAAAAATTGAGCTTTCTTTCTTTTCTCTCCGCGAGAGGCACAGATTTACTTCTCGTGGAGGCAAGTCGTGCCTCTCGAAGAAAAAGTTTATTTCTTTTGTGAGAGGCATAGATTTATTTCTCAATGAGGTGCGGATTTGATTATGTGAGAGGCACAATTGTATCTCTCAAAAAAGTAGGGATCCGCATTTCTTTTTTTTTCCTTCTACAAGATACACAAATTTACTTCTCGTGGAGGCACGGATTTACTTCAGCGAGAGCCACAGTCATACCACTCGGAAAAAAAGAAAAACGTGTTTTTTATTTAGTTCCTTGAAAGGCACATATTTGCTCTCGTGTAGGCACATATTTGCTTATTGTGCCTCTTCGAAAAGGGAAAACTGCTTTTGTTTAGTTTTTTCGTCTAGTTTTTTGGTGAAAAAAATATCGTTCAAACCTATCAACATGGGATTAATTTTGACGATCTCGACGTGAAGAATCCAACGTTGAAAACGGTTTGATATTTGAATGCACGGTTTAAGAGATAAAACATTTTAAAAATAAACGAATTTATTAAAAAACTTCCGGGTTGCGACAAGTGGCGCCCTGAGTACTCCTTAATTAGTGATTTCACGTGCTTAGCATCATTTCCTTCTACGATGATTTCGCTGAAATTGTTCGTTTGAAAATTTCTCGAAAAGCTAATTATAGGTTCTTCCGTTCATCGAAACAATAGGGTCGTTATGCTTGTTACTAAACTTGTTGAAGAGATGAAATAGAACAAAGGTCTATCTTTTTTATTAGAGGTTGAATCGATCGTCAGAAGAAGAATTAGGCCAAAAATTAAGATACATTATCAGAAAATGAAACTTCCATTGAAGAGAAGCAAATGAAACGCTTTCATAAACATTCTCGTAGAATCGAGAATGAAGTTTTCATTTCGTACATGCCAGATCATGAATTAGAAACTGCATCCAATCTCGAAAAAGTCTCGATTGTTTTGATTTTTGAAATGGGGTATTTACGGAATCCCCATAAATAGGATTAAACCTTATTGCACGCTATTTTCATAAGATTCTTCTTTCTTATTCTCAAGCGAACCCTCGAGAGGGCTTAGTTGATCATGATTTCCCGTAATGCCCTCTCTCATTTTTAATTGTTTTGCCACATCATTTTTTTGTCTAAGTGGCACCCTTAGCACCAGTACACCTTAGAGCACTAGGAAGGGACTAAGAGATGATCTCTTAGCATAATATGTCTTACCATGTTTTTGGGAATAGGTAGTTGTATATAAAAAAGCTAAAAGATAATCACTTTAGACATATTTTTATTATCATCTCTAAATTACATGCAAGACTTAGATAAAAATATCTTTATTAACCTCTATACAAGCCCTAATTCGCGTGTCGTGCGGGCTTGTGTCGGAAAAAAAATCGATGCACGCAGGCCGGCCTTACACACACGGCTCATATTGCGAGGTTTGAGTGGGCGGCATATTTTTTGAGATCAACATGCTCGTCCACTGCCCCATTTTCTTTCACCAAACCTTCATGCGAGCAACCAAAACCTCCATGGCTGAAATCCTTGCCCCATTCATGCGATGGCCGGCAGCCGCGCTTCCCCTTCCCCGGCGGCGGTCGCCCCCGCGGCTGTCCAGGTGCGCTGCGCTGGCTGCCGCGGCGTCCTCGACGCGGCCCCCGACAATGACCGAGTTCATCTGCCCCAAATGTCACATGGCGCAGTGCCTTCCCCCGAGCTCATGCCCTCCTCCTCCCCGCCCAAGGCATCGCCTACCCCGTCTCCGTCCCAGCCTCCTACCCTGCCTCCTCAGACTCACTCTCATCCCGCACCTCCCCCTCCCCCTCTCCCTGCTGCTTCCCGCTGCTCTGCATTTCTCTTTTTTGTTTCTCTTTGCGCATTTCGGATTTTGATTTGAATTTTTTAGAGGTTAGAGAAACATATGTGATGAACATTCACAATTTTTTCCGAATTTTTTGGCACATGTAAAACTAAAATTTTCAAACTCGTATCACGGTAGCACTCAAATGGTAGTATCACCTGATATTCTCCCGTGGACCCAACCAAGATCCAGCTGCCCTCGCGCGCTATAAGGCTATCCTCAATGTGTCGCACTGCCTCGCCCGCTTCAGCTGCCCGCAGTGCGACGTCGACCTCGTCGTCGACATCTCCAAGCTCCAACATTTCCAGCATCTCCAAGCCCACCACATCAATGATGATATGTATTTTTGTCACAATTATCGTCATAGAAGTGTCATACCATGACTGAAAAAATTTGTTCGGGCCATAATGTCACGGATGTGTCTTTTTTTAGTGCTAAGGCACCTACTTCTAAGGCAAGAGGGAAAATAATCGGGAACATATTTGCTGCTGAGAACAAGGCCACAGTGCCTGGGAGAGAGGAAGAAGAAGAAGCCCAAGTGCTAATGAAGCTTAGAGCCAGACTGCCAGAGCATAATGATGCTCATCCTATTGCTGAAAATATGAAGAAGAGAAAGGACGAGGGGTTGAGAAAATGGAGAGAGGCAGACCCCTACCCCATCAGAAGGAGAACTACATTTGACTATTGTTTCTACACCAAAGAGCAACAAGATTTCTATGAGACATTTTTGCTTGATAAGAAGCCCATTGTGAGTGACATGAAGTGGGTGGACTAGAAGTACATTGACGTTCATGAGGATAACTTACGCCACGTTCATGAGGACTTCGGGACCATTGGTGTTGATGCATTCATTGGGAAGAAGCTGACATCATGGAATGATGAAATGATTATGCAATTCTACTCTTCAGCTCTCTTTTATCCCAATGGAAGAATTGTCTGGATGACAGAAGGGGTGAAGTACTAATCTAGTGTACTTGAGTGGGCCACTTTGCTTGGTGTGCCCGGGGCTGATGAAGATGACATAGATGCCTATGTTAAGCCCAAGATGGATCACAGATCCATGGCCAACATGTACACTGAGGTACCAAAGAAGTACAAGGAATCTCATAAACTTGGCTCGTTTTATTTCTTGTTGGCAGGACTTGCTACCTCCAACACTATTATGAGGCATACCTTGATACCCAAGTTAGGTGATGAGATGATGATTTGAGGTCACTCCATCAATTTGCTGCATCGCATTAATCAACATGAGAAGATCAAAGTCATGGACCTTATTGTAGAGACTATCAAGAGGACAACTACTTATCAGAAGAGATCATGTGGATTTGCCCCTCATATTCAGATTCTTATCAACTCCAAGGGTGCAAACAAGAACCTTCTATTGGATCGCGAGCATTTGCCACTTTGGCCAGAGATTGAGGACAACACTATTGTCATGGATACTTCACATCCTACTTCGGTCGCAGCTCATGCTAGTGCAGGGGCTGCAAGGGCTTCAGCAACCAGTGTCCCCTCAGCTCTAGTGCTCAAGCCAAGATAGACCAGATGGAATACCTCATTCGAGCCACTCAGAGGATCGAACGGTGCCTGGCCAGCCTCGTAGAGAACCAGAAGAGCCTTGAGAGGATTATAGAAGAAATTTTTTATGATATGGATATTAAAGTGATAGAAGTTCAGTCCATAGTGGAGGGGTTAAAGAAAGAGGTGGATGAGGCAAGGCATGCTAGCACTGATGAGGATGAACACCATAGCCCAGTACTTCCCACTACTGCTCAGTTCCAGAGGATGCCCAAGTCAGCTGCAGTGCCAGACACTTCCAGAGCCATAGTTTCAGCTCCAACTCCTACTCCCTCCGCTGATCCATCAGTTGCTCCTGCTGTCTCCACTCCTCCAGTTCAGCAGACGTCATCCGAGGCATTTGCCGACGCACTCATCTCGACTTTGACATTAACGCACATCGGCGCTGCAAGCCAGAGGACTTCACCACCAGGAGCTGCCGGAGATCAAGCCTAGAGAGACGAATAGCTATGTACTTATTCGAACTTTTTTGGTACTTGTTGCCAAAGGGGGAGAATTTTTATAGATCATTAGGCTTCGAGTGAGCGAGTGTTTTGCTTTTCCTTGCTTGATTTGCTTTGACTTTTTGCTATAATTTGGTTTTGTGCTACTTTGAGATACTTTTGTGTGATGCTTGTATGAGACTACGTTATTGTGTGCTTGATCATATCGTACTTTGATGATATGCTTGCGTGGATATTCATTCCATATGCTTTTTGTATGATCATTCACTTGCTTACCTAGTGATGAGTGCCATTTACATTGCAATCCTATCATTTTGAGCATTCCACCAAGATGTATGTGTAGCAACCCGACCCAAATGGGTTGAAGTCTTTGTGTTTAAGTCTCATCCTGGATCGGTATGCTGACACACAGTACTCGAGGAATTATAACACAGTTCAATCACACACTTTATTACATAAAGGTCCTCAAAAGACTATTTATTACATAAATATAGTTGAAGGCCAACTAAATAAAATAGCTTCGAAGATGAATGAGTCCATCCAACTCCACGAAAACTGAGTGCATAAAACGACCTATCGCACCTTAATCCTCGTCGAGAAAGTTTGCAACATGAGACATTGCAGCCGTGTAGGTCAGCACATGGAATATGCCAACAATTTCACATCATATAATAATAATGAAAAAGACTATATCTATATGCAAATTTAGCTGGTGGAGGCTCTAAGTTTAATTTTTGCATAAAGAAAATTTTACCCTACAACAAAGGAATAAATTTTTAATTACTACCAAGTTTATGCCAAAATTGAGATGGTTCCTCCAACTCAATCCCTTAACCCAAATTATTAAAACCCAATTCATTAATTAAGTAAAGTGATGAAATCAACCAATAATTCACTTCTCGATACTCAAATTTGTCCATAACCGGGACACGGTTAATCATGATTAGTTTGTACACTCTGCAGAGGTTTGCACACTTTTCCCCACAAGACTCAACCACCTCCATGATCGGAAGATCGAGACATAGCCTTTCTGAAGTATTTCCTCTAAACCCTGGGTAGACCGGTACACCTACTTTCCCCTACATCAGCTAGTCTACCACGGAAAGAGGTCACACAACTTACTCAACTATGCCAGAGCCCATAATGGCTTGTGGCTGCACACGGAAGTTTCTAGGCATGAAATAGCATTTGATCCCTTTGAGCCTGGGTGGCGGACCTAGGGTAATCACACGGGTACTCTGGGGTCCCCTTGGGCAAGCACTGGTTTCTCCAGGTGCCCCAAACAATCCACCCAGATGTGTATTAAAGTTGCCACCTTAAGTTTACCCAAATATTATTATCTCTCGCAACTTGCATGGATCACACATACCAATCCCCATCTACGAGCATGGCTAAGCAATATATATGACATAACGAATATTCCCGGGGTGATCAAAGGTCATAGGTTCCTACCACATGAACTACATAGCATAACCACATGTTCCCAATCCTACTCATGCAATCTTTGAGGGTGAAACTAGTGCATAGTAAAAACTGGGTATTGAAAAGTATGATCAAAGTGTGAACTTGCCTTGCTGACGTTCATTGAACTCTAAAGATTTTTAGTAGCAAGCTTCGCACTCCGGATGATCTAGCTTAAGCAAACAATAACATACATAAGCATACAAGCAAAGATCCAAAAAGAAAACAAATAAAAGACTTCGGAAAACTCCAAAAACAACCAAATAAAGTTTCTGTACAGAACGTAATTTTTACAGCAGCAAAAATATGTGTGTTTGGGTTTAACAGAAATTACACGTCACAAGCTTCGATTTGCAAAAAGAATCACCCAAACAGAGTTACGAAACTCATGTTATGGCCTAACGAAGTTTGAATTCAGATCTGTTTGAATTCAAATTTTAATACTTTCAAAAATATTTTTCCTTTATTTCTATGGATAGAGGGGATTTTAATGAAACCGTAGGAAAAAGAATCAACTAAATCGGATCTATAGATTAAAAATTATACTAGAAAGAAGAATTGGTATAGAATCTTAGATTGGAAAAATCCTAGAAAAAGAGAAGTAAAAGAATTTGGCCAGAGGCCTTGTGGTGCTCTCTGAATGGCTGGGGTGTTTGCTGCGGTTATTTTGGAGAGAACCTTTGCTAACTAAAGGTTTTGGTAGCAACGACTTAAAAAAACTGAGCGTCTGGTTCGAACTAAGCCAGAAAAACCGATCTACAAAAAATAACCAAAACGTTTTTTTTCAAACTGGACCAACATGTCCTCGTGCACTTAGAGAGGGCGTGGGGAGATGGAGGCGATCCGGCGTGGTGGTGGTGGCGGCTCCGGCGGTCATGGGCGATGAGTGGCTCGTCCGGTGGTGAAGTCAGTGAAGATCGGCAACGACGAACGGCGACAAAACCAAGCAATGAAACTCGCGTACTCCGGGTGCTCCGGTGAAGACAACGTGGTTGGGATGGCCTCTATAGATGGAGAGGGAGCGCGAGACCTTGTCAAAACGACGGTAGGGATCAAGGGAAGTCAACATACAAAAGGAGAAGGCTCGGGATGGCTCACCGGCGTCGAAATTTGACGATGAACTGCGGCTTCTGATGCGAGATTGGAACGTCGGGTGCGTTGTCTAGAGGTGGTTTTGGTGAGAGATTTTCGACTGAATC
The DNA here is from genome assembly GCA_021605205.1 of Aegilops longissima. Classification (NCBI taxonomy): domain Eukaryota; kingdom Viridiplantae; phylum Streptophyta; class Magnoliopsida; order Poales; family Poaceae; genus Aegilops; species Aegilops longissima. The sequence continues at coordinate 661,596,525 of CM038682.1, read as the reverse complement.
GGTCAAGGAGAGTCGTGGCTATTTATAGGACATCTTCCTTGGACGTGAGGTGGGCTGGAGATATGATTTCCAGGAATTGGAAACAAAGCAACGTCAGGAGTCATGTACGCGTACGTTTCTGTTCATGGGAGGAAGAAGAAGAGGTGGGGTCCAAGCGTCAGGGGAGAGAGAGAGAGTCAACAAGGGAGAGAGAGGGATCTAGGCGAGCGAAGGGAATCGGGAACGGGCACTAGGCGATGCGTTTTGGGGGGGGGGGGTGCTGGCGGCTGGCCTCTCGCTGGCTGCTGGTATGCACAAGAAGGCTCCTGCCCAGAGTAAGCCCATGTCTAAAGCCAGAGCCTCCACTCCAGAAACCATGGAGTTCACTCTTGAACCAAGAGAGGAATAGGCTACTAGAGGAAAGAAAAGGAGGGAAAGAGTCAAGAAGACTATGGCTAGAGTCATTGGTAGATCATATATGATGAAAGATCCAGATGAAGATGATGAGGAGGAGGAAGAGCCAGTGCCAAAATCTCAGAAGCTCATGGGGGATGCTATCAAGTCTGGGGCTGCTCCATCTAAGCCCAAGACAGCCCCCAAGCCTCCAACTCAAGCTCATGCCTCCAAGTCAACTGCACCCAAGAGATCCACCAGAAACATTTCAGTTGCAGAGAAGAACAGGGCCCCAGTGTGTGAAGTTCAAGAGGATGGGGAGTAGTGATACGTCTCCAACGTATCTATACTTTTTGATTGTTCCATGCTATTATATTATCTATTTTGGATGTTCAATGGGCTTTATTATACACTTTTATATTATTTTTGGGACTAACCTATTAACCGGAGGCCCAGCCCAAATTGCTGTTTTTTTGCCTATTTCAATGTTTCGCAGAAAAAGAACGGAATCCAAATGGAATGAAACCTTCGGGAGAGTGATTTTTGGAACAAACGTGATCCAGGAGACTTGGACTGGACTTCAAGCAACCAACAAGGAGGCCACGAGGCAGGGGGCGCGCCTACCCCCTGGGCGCGCCCTCCACCCTCGTGGCTCCACCGACCTACTTCTTCCCCCTATATATACCTACGTACCCTGAAACCATCAAGGAGCACCACGAAAACCTAATTCCACCGCCGCAACCTTCTGTACCCGTGAGATCCCATCTTGGGGACTTTTAGAACTCACGCCGGAGGGGGCATCGATCATGGAGGGCTTCTACATCAACACCATAGCCTCTCCGATGATGTGTGAGTAGTTTACCTCAGACCTTCGGGTCCATAGTTATTAGCTAGATGGCTTCTTCTCTCTTTTTGGATCTCAATACAATGTCCCCCCTCTCTCATGGAGATCTATTCGATGTAATCTTCTTATTGCGGTGTGTTTGTTGAGATCGATGAATTGTGGGTTTATGATCAAGATTATCTATGAAAAATATTTGAATATTCTCTGAATTGTTTTATGTATGATTGGTTATCTGTGCAAGTCTCTTCGAATTATCAGTTTGGTTGGCCTACTAGATTGATCTTTCTTGCAATGGGAGAAGTGCTTAGCTTTGGGTTCAATCTTGCGGTGCTCGATCCCAGTGACAGTAGGGGAAACAACACGTATTGTATTGTTGCCATCGAGGATAAAAAGATGGGGTTTATATCATATTGCATGAGTTTATCCCTCTACATCATGTCATCTTGCTTAAAGCTTTACTCCGTTCTTATGAACTTGATACTCTAGATGCATGCTGGATAGCGGTCGATGTGTGGAGTAATAGTAGTAGATGCAGGCAGGAGTCGGTCTACTTGTCTCGGACGTGATGCCTATATACATGATCATACCTAGATATTCTCATAACTATGCTCAATTCTATCAATTTCTCGACAGTAATTTGTTCACCCACCGTAATACTTATGCTATCTTGAGAGAAGCCACTAGTGAAACCTATGGCCCCCGGGTCTATTTTCCATCATATTAATCTTCCGTCAACAAGTTATTTCTATCACCATTTATTTCGATTTCTTTACTTTTAGTCTTTATCATAAAAATACCAAAAATATTATCTTATCATCTCTATCCGATCTCACTTTTGCACGTGGCCGTGAAGGGATTGACAACCCCTTTATCACGTTGGTTGCAAGGTTCTTATTTGTTTGTGTAGGTACAAGGGACTTGAGCGTGGCCTCCTACTGGATTGATACCTTGGTTCTAAAAAACTGAGGGAAATACTTATGCTACTTTGTTGCATCACCCTTTCCTCTTCAAGGGAAAACCAATGCAGTGCTCAAGAGGTAGCAAGAAGGATTTCTGGCGCCGTTGCCGGGGAGTCTACGCACAAGTCAAGACATACCAAGTACCCATCACAAACTCTTATCCCTCGCATTACATTATTTGCCATTTGCCTCTTGTTTTCCTCTCCCCCACTTCACCCTTGCTGTTTTATTCGCCCTTTTTTCCGTTCGCCTATTTTCCGCTTGCCTCTTGTTGCTTGTTGCCCTTATGGCCCTGCCTAGATTTGGTGATCTTCACCTTAAAAGGTTGGAAGAGAATGAAAGCAACATCAGAAGCTTTATGACTTTACAATTTGAGCATAATAATTTCTTTAGAAACGAGCTCAAGCAACAAAAAGGCTAAGGAATTTTATGGTTTGAAATCTCAGATTGCTCATCTTGAAAAATTAATAGCTGAAATTTCGGATAAGCATGCCACCTTAGTTAATAAGATGGCCGCCAAACCGGAAAGTTTTTATGAGAATAAAGATGAAGATCTAAAAGTTATTGATGTGTCCCCTATTAAATCCTTGTTTTGCAATATGAATCTTGATAATGATGGGACTGGAAATAAGTCAACTTTAGTTAGAAGGCATCCCAAAAATTCGGAGTTTTTAGATCTTGATGAAAAAATTGTTAAAAGTGGGATTGAAGAGGTTAAAACTTTAGATAGCAATGAACCCACTATATTGGATTTCAAGGAATTTAATTATGATAATTTCTCTTTGATATATTGTATTTCCTTGTTGCAATCCGTGCTAAATTCTCCTCATGCTTATAGTCAAAATAAAGCCTTTACTAAACATATCGTTGATGCTTTGATGCAATCTTATGAAGAAAAACTTGAGTTGGAAGTTTCTATCCCTAGAAAACTTTATGATGAATGGGAACCTACAATTAAAATTAAAATTAAAGATCATGAATGCTATGCTGTGTGTGATTTGGGTGCTAGTGTTTCCACGATCCCAAAAACTTTGTGTGATTTGCTAGGTTTCCGTGAATTTGATGATTGTTCTTTAAAATTGCACCTTGCGCATTCCACCATTAATAAACCTATGGGAAGAATTAATGATTTTCTTATTGTTGCAAATAGGAATTATGTGCCCATAGATTTCATTGTTCTTGATACTGATTGCAATCCTTCATGTCCTATTATTCTTGGTAGACCTTTCTTTAGAACGATTAGTGCATTCATTGATATGAAGGAAGGGAATATTAGATTCCAATTTACATTAAGTAAAGGCATGGAACACTTCCCTAGAAAGAAAATTAAATTACCATATGAATCTATTATGAGAGCCACCTATGGATTGCCTATCAAAGATGGCAATACCTAGATCTATCTTCGCTTTTATGCCTAGCTAGGGGTGTTAAACGATAGCGCTTGTTGGGAGGCAACCCAATTTTATTTTATTTTCTTATTTTTTGGTTGTGTTTAGTAATAAATAATCCATCTAGATTCTGTTTAGATGTGGTTTTTTGTTTTAATTACTGTTTGTGCCAAGTTAAACCTATAGGATCTTCTTGGATGATAGTTATTTGATCTTGTTGAAAATTCCAGAAAATTTCTGTTCACGAAAACAATTGTTAAAAATCACCAGAATGTGATAAAATACTGATTCCAATTGCAGTAGATCAATAAAAAAATTATCTAGGTCTTCCTATTTTGGTAGAATTTTTGGAGTTCCAGAATTTTGCGTTAGTTACATATTACTACAGACTGTTCTGTTTTTGACAGATTCTGTTTTTCGCGTGTTGTTTGCTTGTTTTGATGAATCTATGGCTAGTAAAATAGTTTATAAACCATAGAGAAGTTGGAATATAGTAGGTTTAACACCAATATAAATAAATAATGAGTTCATTACCGTACCTTGAAGTGGTGTTTTGTTTTCTTTCGCTAACGGAGCTCACGAGATTTTCTGTTAAGTTTTGTGTTGTGAAGTTTTCAAGTTTTGGGTAAAGATTTGATGGATTATGGAACAAGGATTGGCAAGAGCCTAAGCTTGGGGATGCCCAAGGCACCCCAAGGTAAAATTCAAGGACAACCAAAGCCTAAGCTTGGGGATGCCCGGAAGGCATCCCTCCTTAAATCTTAAATCTATCGGTAACTTTACTTGGGGCTATATTTTTATTCACCACATGATATGTGTTTTGCTTGGAGCGTCTTGTATGATTTGAGTCTTTGCTTTTTAGTTTAACACAATCATCCTCGCTGTACACACCTTTTGAGAGAGACACACATGATTCGGAATTTGTTAGAATACTCTATGTGCTTATATCTTTTGAGCTATATAGTTTTTGCTCTAGTGCTTCACTTATATCTTTTAGAGCACGGTGGTGGTTTTATTTTATAGAAATTACTAATCTCTCATGCTTCACTTATATTATTTTGAGAGTCTTAAACAGCATGGTAATTTGCTTTAATTGTGAAATTAATCCGAATGTGATAGGCATCTAAGATGAGCATAATAAAAACTTCCATATTGAGTTCATTGAATATCATGAGAAGTTTGATACTTGATAAGTGTTTTGAGATATAAAGGTGGTAATATTAGAGTGTGCTAGTTGAGTAATTGTGAAATTGATAAATACTTGTGTTAAGGTTGGCAAGTCCCATGGCATGCACGTATGGTAAAAGTTGTGTTACAATTTTGACACATAAGGTGTTCTTTTATTGTTTTCCTTATGAGTGGCGGTCGGGACGAGCGACGGTATTTTCCTACCAATATATCCCTCTAGGGGCATGCGTAGTAGTACTTTGCTTCGAGGGCTAATAAACTTTTGCAATAAGTATATGAGTTCTTTATGACTAATGTGAGTCCATGGATTATACGCACTCTCAAACCTTCCACAATTTTCTAGCCTCTAAGGTACCGTGCATTGCCCTTTCTCACCTTGAGAGTTGGTGCAAACTTCACCGGTGCATCCAAACCCCGTGATATGATACACTCTATCACACATAAACCTCCTTATATCTTCCTTAAAACAACCAACATACCTACCTATCATGGCATTTCCGTAGCCATTCTGAGATATATTGCCATGCAATTTCCACCGTTCCGTTTATTATGACATGCTCCATCATTTTCATATTGCTTTGCATGATCATGTAGTTGACATCTTATTTGTTGCAAAGCCACCATTCATAATTTTTCATATATGTCACTCTTGATTCATTGCATATCCCGGTACACCGCCGGAGGCATCACATAGAGTCATATTTTTGTTCTAAGTATTGAGTTGTAATTCTTGAGTTGTAAGTAATAAAAGTGTGATGATCATTATTATTAGAGCATTGTCCCATGTGAGGAAAGGATGATGGAGACTATGATTCCCCCACAAGTCGGGATGAGATTCCGGACTAAATAAAAAAAGAGGCCAAAAAAAGAGAAGGCCCAAGAAAAAAAAGAGAAAAAAAAAAAAAATGAGAGAAGGGACAATGTTACTATCCTTTTTCCACACTTGTGCTTCAAAGTAGCACTGTAATCTTCATGATAGAGAGTCTCCTATGTTGTCACTTTCATATACTAGTGGGAATTTTTCATTATAGAACTTGGCTTGTATATTCCAATGATGGGCTTCCTCAAAATGCCCTAGGCTTCGTGAGCAAGCAAGTTGGATGCACACCCACTTAGTTTCTTTTGTTGAGCTTTCATATATTTATAGCTCTAGTGCATCCGTTGCATGGCAATCCCTACTCCTCTCATTGACATCAATTTATGGGCATCTCCATAGCCTATTGATTAGCCGCGTCAATGTGAGACTTTCTACCTTTTTGTCTTCTCACATAACCCCCATCATTATACTTTATTCCACCCATAGTGCTATATCCATGGCTTACGCTCATGTATTGCGTAAGGGTTGAAAAGGCTGAAGCACATTAAAAAGTATGAACCAATTGCTCGTCTTGTCATCGGGGTTATGCATGATGAGAACGTTTTGTGTGATGAAATTGAAGCATGGCCTAACTATATGATTTTGCAGGGATGAGCTTTCTTTGGCTATGTTATTTTGATAAGATATAATTGCTTGGTTAGCATGTTTGAAGTATTATTGTTTTTATGTCAACATTAAACTTTTATCTTGAATCTTTCGGATCTAAATATTCATGCCACAATAAAAAGAATTGATGACCCACAAGTATAGGGGACCTATCGTAGTCCTTTCGATAAGTAAGAGTGTCGAACCCAACGAGGAGCAGAAGGAAATGATAAGCGGTTTTCAGCAAGGTATTCTCTGCAAGTACTGAAATAAGTGGTAACAGATAGTTTTGTGATAAGATAATTTGTAACGAGCAACAAGTGACAAAAGTAAATAAAGTGGAGCAAGGTGGCCCAATCCTTTTTGTAGCAAAGGATAAGCCTGGACAAACTCTTATAATAGGAAAAGCGCTCCCGAGGACACATGGGAATACCGTCGAGCTAGTTTTCATCACGTTCATATGATTCGCGTTCGGTACTTTGATAATTTGATATGTGGGTGGACCGGTGCTTGGGTGTTGTTCTTACTTAAACAAACATCCCACTTATGATTAACCTCTATTGCAAGCATCCGCAACTACAACAAAAGTATTAAGGTAAACCTAACCATAGCATGAAACATATGGATCCAAATCAGCCCCTTAAGAAGGAACGCATAAACTAGGGTTTAAGCTTCTGTCACTCTAGCAACCCATCATCTACTTATTACTTCCCAATGCCTTCCTCTAGGCCCAAATAATGGTGAAGTGTTATGTAGTCGACGTTCACATAACACCACTAGAGGCTAGACGACATACATCTCATCAAAATATCAAACGAATACCAAATTCACATGACTACTAATAGCAAGACTTCTCCCATGTCCTCAGGAACAAATGTAACTGCTCACAAAGCATATTCATGTTCATAATCAGAGGGGTATTAATATGCATATAGGATCTGAACATATGATCTTCCACCAAATAAACCAACTAGCATCAACTACAAGGAGTAATCAACACTACTAGCAACCTACTAGTACCAATCCCGGACTTGGAGACAAGAATTGGATACAAGAGATGAACTAGGGTTTTGAGAGGAGATGGTGCTGGTGAAGATGTTGATGGAGATTGCCCTCTCCCGATGAGAGGTTGGTGATGATGATGGCGATGATTTCCCCCTCCCGGAGGGAAGTGTCCCCGGCAGAACAGCTCTGCCGGAGCACTAGATTGGTTCCGCCAAGGTTCCGCCTCGTGGCGGCGGAGTTTCATCCCGAAAGGTTGCTTATGATTTTTTTTCTCGATGAAAGACCTCATATAGCATAAGATGGCCATCGGAGAGCCAACAGGGGGCCCACGAGGTAGGGGGGTGCGCCCCCCACCCTCGTGGACAGGTGGGCCCCCCTCTGGTGAACTTCTTCCACTGGATATTTTTTATTATTTCCCAAAATGACTTTCGTGGAGTTTCAGGACTTTTGGAGTTGTGCAGAATAGGTCTCTAATATTTGCTCCTTTTCCAGCCCAGAATTTTAGCTGCCGGCATTCTCCCTCCTTATGTAAACCTTGTAAAATAGGAGAGAATAGGCATAAGTATTGTGACATAACGTGTAATAACAGCCCATAATGCAATAAATATTGATATAAAAGCATGATGCAAAATGGACGTATCAACTCCCCCAAGCTTAGACCTCGCTTGTCCTCAAGCGAAAGCCGATAACGATAAATATGTCCCCATGTTTAGAGGTAGAGGCGTCGATAAAAATAAAATACGGACATGAAGGCATCATGATTATTCTCATAACATCAACATATATAGGTAATGTCATATGATTGCTTATGTTCAAGTAATAATCCATTCACAATGCAGAGTACGAATCATAAACTTTATTGAAAACCAACAAACTATAAACTCAGTCATTGAAGCAATTGCAATTTATCATAACATCAGAAAGAGTCTATGTCAGAGCTTAATAGCAAGTCCGCATACTCAACTATCATCTAGTCTTTCATAATTGCTAACACTCACGCGATACTTGTGGTTACAGAGTTTTAATCAGACACGGAGAAAGATAGGGGCTTATAGTTTCGCCTCCCAACCTTTTACCTCAAGGGTAATGTCAACAATAATAACTCATGCCCCCTACATCCAATTAGATATATCAATCAGAATCTGTCCAACACACTGTGCTTGCCAAAGGATAAAATGTAAAAAGGAAAGGTGAAGATCACCATGACTCTTGCATAAGGTAGAAGATAATAATAAAAGATAGGCCCTTCGCAGAGGGAAGCAGAGGTTGCCATGCGCTTTTAAGGTTGGATGCACAAAATCTTAATGCGAAAGAACGTCACTTTATATTGCCACTTGTGATATGAACCTTTATTATGCAGTCCGTCGCTTTTATTTCTTCCACATCACAAGATCGTATAAAGCTTATTTCTCCCACACCAATCAATCATACATATTTAGAGAGCAATTTTTATTGCTTGCACCGATGACAACTTACTTGAAGGATCTTACTCAATCCATAGGTAGATATGGTGGACTCTCATGGCAAAACTGGTTTAAGGGTTTTTGGAAGCACAAGTAGTATCTCTACTTGGTGCTGAGAATTTGGCTAGCACGAGGGGGAAAGGTAAGCTCAACATGTTGGATGATCCATGACAATATACTTTATCTCAGATATAAGAAAACATAACCCATTACGTTGTCTTCCTTGTCCAACGTCAACTCTTTAGCATGTCATATTTTAATGAGTGCTCCCAATCATAAAAGATGTCAATAATAGTATATTTATATATGAACCTCTCTTTCTTTATTACTTCCTATTAATTGCAACAATGACCAAAGCTATGTTTGCCAACTCCCAACAACTTTTAATCATCATACTCTTTTTATGTGAAGTCATTAATCTCAACAAGATCAATATGAACTCTTGTTTCTTTTTATTCTTTTTCTTCTTTTCTTTTATTCACTCAAGATCATGGCAAAATAATCAAGCCCTTGACTCAACACTAATCTTTATTATGTAACTCATGGACTCGATTACATAGAGAGATCATAAAGCAAAACTCAAAACTAGATCATGCCATAAACTTTATTCTACTAGATCAAGATACTACTAATAGGATCGAACTAAGAAAAACGGTAAAGACAGGAGATGTGATTGTGATACGATACCGGGGCACCTCCCCCAAGCTTGGCAGCTGCCAAGGGGAATGCCCATACCCATGTGATTATGTCTCCTTCTTTGTTGTTCGTGAAATATTCTTGGTGATGATGCCCTTCAGGATACGATTATCCTGCTTGAGCTTATTGACTTGCTGCTTGAGGTCCATTATTTCCTTGCGAAGCTCTCCTGTAACAGCTAAGGCTCCTTGCACCCAAGGGTGTTGCATAGCTGCGGGAGAACAAGTGACACTCCTCTTCATATTTTCATAAGAAAGAAATCTAACATTGGAAGGGATAACCGAGTTTGGAATAGCTGAGTTCTGTAATTCCCCCATCGCGAACCCAGCTCGGAAGCGAGAAGTGACTTCTTGATCCTCCATGGCATCTACTCTCATCAATTCAGCCTCCATCTCTTCCTCCATTGCTGGCCCAAAGTGGTCAGCGTCGCTATTTGCCCTTGGTTCCAATGCCGGATGAGACACCCGGCTCTCCCCAACTGACTCTTGAGAAGACATCTTGCTCAAATCTGCAGCAGCAACAACTCGAAACAAAAACATTGCATAATCGCGTGATACGAGAGTCAAAACCTTCGGGAGAATATATAATGAATTTTTACCGACCAAAATACGTATCGTGCAAGAAAACGGAGTCCGGAAGGCACACGAGGTGCCCACGAGGTAGGGGGGCGCGCCCTCCACCCTCGTGGGGCCCTCGTGTCCTTCCCGGACTGCTACTTATTTTTCTATTTTTCTAAATATTCCAAAAAGGAGAAATATTGCCTTAAAAATTGTTTTGGAGTCGGTTTACTTACCGTACCACATACCTATTCCTTTTCGGAGTCTGAAATGTTCCGGAAAGTGTCCCTTATGTATTCCTCCGAGGTTACGGTTTCAATAACATTGGTTTCAACATTTATAGGATTACCTGAGATATAGTGTTTGATTCTTTGACCGTTTACCACCTTCGGATTTGTGCCTTCGAAGTTGTTGATTTTTATGGCACCGGAACGATAGACCTCCTTGATAACATAGGAACCTTCCCATTTAGAGAGAAGTTTTCCTGCAAAAAATCTTAAACGAGAGTTGTATAGCAATACATAATCACCTACATTAAACTCATGCTTTTGTATCCTTTTGTCATGCCATCTTTTAACTTTTTCTTTAAACAACTTGGCATTTTCATAAGCTTGGGTTATCCATTCATCAAGTGAGCTAATATCAAATAACCTCTTCTCTCCGGCAAGTTCGAAATCATAATTGAGCTCTTTAATAGCCCAATAAGCCTTATGTTCTAGTTCGAGAGGTAAGTGACATGCTTTTCCATAAACCATTTTATACGGAGACATACCCATAGGATTTTTATATGCAGTTCTATAAGCCCATAATGCATCATCAAGTTTCTTGGACCAATTCTTTCTAGACCTATTGACAGTCTTTTGCAAAATTAATTTGAGCTCCCTATTACTCAATTCTACTTGACCACTAGACTGTGGATGATATGGAGATGCAATTCTATGATTAACATCATACTTAGCAAGCATCTTACGGAAAGCACCATGAATAAAGTGTGAACCACCATCAGTCATTAAATATCTAGGGACTCCAAACCTCGGAAAAATAACTTCTTTAAGCATTTTAATAGAAGCGTTATGATCAGCACTACTAGTTGGAATAGCTTCCACCCACTTAGTAACGTAATCAACAACAACTAAAATATGTGTATACCCATTAGAGGCAGGAAAAGGTCCCATATAATCAAAGCCCCAAACATCAAATGGTTCAATAACAAGTGAATAGTTCATAGACATTTCTTGACGTCTACTAATATTACCAATTCTTTGACATTCATCACAAGATAAGACAAACTTACGGGCATCCTTGAAGAGAGTAGGCCAATAAAAACCGGATTGCAATACCTTATGTGCAGTTCTATCTCCAGCGTGGTGTCCTCCATAAGCATCGGAGTGACACTTATGAGGATCATTCTGTTCATGCTTAGGTACACAACGTCTAATAACACCATCTACTCCTTCTTTATAAAGATGTGGGTCATCCCAAAAGTAATGTCTCAAATCATAGAAAAACTTTTTCTTTTGTTGGTATGTGAAGCTAGGTGGTATAAATTTAGCAAAAATGTAATTAGCATAATCAGCATACCATGGAGTACTACGAGAAGCATTTATGACATTTAATTGCTCATCAGGAAAGCTATCATCAATAGGTAGTGGGTCATCAAGAACATTTTCTAACCTAGACAAGTTGTGCGCAGCGGGTTCTCAGCTCCTTTCTATCAACAATATGCAAATCAAATTCTTGTAGCAAGAGAACCCATCTAATGAGTCTAGGTTTAGCATCTTTCTTTTCCATCAGATATTTAATAGCAGCATGATCAGTGTGAATAGTTACTTTAGAATCAACAATATGAGGTCTGAACTTATCACATGCAAATACAACTGCTAAGAATTCCTTTTCAGCAGTAGCATAATTTCTTTGAGCATTGTCTAGAGTCTTACTAGCATAATGGATAACATTTAATTTCTTATCAACTCTTTGCCCTAGAACAGCACCTACAGCATAATCACTAGCATCACACATAATTTCAAAGGGTAAATTCCAATCAGGTGGCTGAACAATAGGTGTAGAGATCAATGCTTCCTTAAGTATTTCAAATGATTCTACACAATCATCATCAAAGACAAATGGTATATCTTTTGTAATAGATTAGTCAGAGGCCGAGAAATTTTTGAGAAGTCCTTAATGAACCTCCTATAAAATCCGGCGTGACCAAGGAAACTTCTTATACCTTTGATGTCCTTGGGACACGACATCTTTTCAATAGCATCAACCTTGGCTTTATCAACTCGATACCTCTTTCAAAAACTTTATGCCCCAAGACAATACCTTCATTAACTATAAGTGGCACTTTTCCCAATTCAAGACAAGATTAGTTTCTTCACATCTCTGCAAAACTCGATCAAGATTGCTCAAGCAATCATCAAAAGAGGATCCATAGACGGAAAAGTCTTCCATGAAAACCTCACAAATCTTTTCACAAAAGTCAGAGAATATAGCCATCATGCATCTTTGAAAGGTAGCAGGTGCATTACATAAACCAAAAGGCATACGTCTATAAGCAAAAGTACCAAAAGGGCAAGTAAAAGTGGTCTTTGATTGATCCTTAGCCGACACAGGTATTTGAGAGAAACCAGAATAACAATCTAGAAAGCAATAATGTGTATGTTTGCATAATCTTTCTAGCATTTGATCGATAAAAGGTAAGGGGTAATGATCTTTCTTAGTGGTCTTATTTAATTTATGGAAATCAATTACCATCCTATAACCTGTAATAATTCTTTGCGGAATCAATTCATCTTTATCATTAGGAACAACAGTAACACCTCCCTTCTTAGGAACACAATGGACAGGATTTACCCATTGACTATCAGCAACGGGATAAATTATACCTGCCTCTAGAAGCTTTAGTATTTCCTTCCTTACCACTTCTTTCATCTTAGGATTAAGCCTTCGTTGATTATCACGAACCGGTTTGGCATCTTCTTCCAAATTTATTTTATGTTGACATAGAGTGGGACTAATGCCCTTAAGATCATCAAGGTATATCCAATAGCAGCACGGTGCTTCTTCAGAGTTTTCAATAATCTCTCTTCTTCATGCTCTGAAAGGTTAGCACTGATAATAACAGGATATATTTTCTTTTCATCAAGATAAGCATATTTACGATTATCAGGCAATGGTTTAAGCTCAAACACGGGATCACCCTTGGGTGGAGGAGGATCCCCTAGGATTTCAACAGGCAAGTTGTGTTTCAGAATGGGTTCCTGATTAAAGAATACTTCATATATTTCCCTTCTTTCATTCATAAACATATCATTTTCATGGTCTAGCAAATATTGTTCTAAAGGATCATTAGGAGGTATGGCAATTGAAGTAAGACCAATAATATCACCCTTACAAGGCAATTCTTCTTCATGGTGTTGTCTACTAAATTTAGAGAAATTAAACTCATGAGTCATGTCATCCAAGCCAATAGTAACAACATTCTTTTCGCAGTCTATCTTAGCATTAACGGTGTTAAAGAAGGGTCTACCAAATATAATGGGACAAAAGCTATCTTGTGGTGAACCAAGAACAAGAAAATCAGCAGGATATTTAGTTTTCCCACACAAGACTTCAACATCTCTAACAATTCCCATTGCTGATATAGTATCTCTATTGGCAAGTTTAATTGTGACGTCAATATCTTCTAACTCAGCAGGTGCAATTTCATGCTTAATTTCTTCGTATAAGGCAATAGGTATAACACTAGCACTAGCACCCATTTCACATAAGACATGATAACAATGATCTCCTATTTTAACAGAAATAACATGCACGCCTACCACAGGTCTATGTTTATCTTTAGCACAAGGATTAGCAATTCTAGCAGTTTCACCGCAGAATTGAATAACATGCCCATCAATATTATCAGCCAAGAGATCTTTAACAATAGCAATATTAGGTTCAACTTTAATTTGCTCAGGAGGTGTATAAGTTCTAATATTACTTTTACGAACAACAGTTGAAGCTTTAGCATGATCCTTTATTCTAACAGGGAAAGGTGGTTTCTCAACATAAGAAGTAGGAACAACAGGATCATTATAAGTGACAATCTTTTCTTCAACTTTAGAAGGTGCAGCTACTTTTACTTCTATGGGAGGATGATATTTAAACCACTTCTCTCTGGGGAGATCAACATAAGTAGCAAAAGATTCACAGAAAGAAGCTACTATCTCAGAGTCAAGTCCATATTTAGTGCTAAACTTACGGAAAACATCGGTATCCATAAAAGACTTAACACAATCAAACTTAGGTATCATACCTGACTCCTTACCTTCGTTGAGATCCCAATCTTCAGAGTTGCGTTTAATTCTATCCAATAAATTCCATCTGAATTCAATAGTCTTCATCATAAAAGAGCCAGCACAAGAAGTATCAAGCATGGTGCGATTGTTTTCAGAAAGCCGAGCATAAAAACTTTGAAGAATTATTTCTCTTGGGAGCTCATGATTGGGGCATGAATATAACATTGATTTAAGCCTCCCCCAAGCTTGAGCGATGCTTTCTCCTTCGCGAGGCCAGAAATTATATATATATAATTGCGATCATGATGAACAAGATGCATAGGATAATACTTCTGATGAAATTCCAATTTCACTCGTTTATAGTTCCATGCTCCCGTGTCATCACATAGCCTATACCATGTCGATGCATCTCCCTTCAAAGATAAAGGGAAGACCTTCTTCTTAACAACATCATCGGGTATACCTGCAAGCTTAAATAATCCACAAACTTCATCCACATAGAGTAGATGTTCATCAGGATGCTTTGTTCCATCTCCTGTAAAAGTATTAGCTAGCAATTTTTCCATCATACCCGAAGGAACTTCAAAGGGAATATTTTCATGTTCAGTAGGTTGAGGAGCAACTCTTTGCTCTACTAGTCAGGGTGATGTAGCGACCCGACCTCAGACGGTCAAGCCTCTGTGTTACTGTGCCATCCCTGGATCAGTATGCTGGCACACACAATACATTAATGTATATATCAAAGTGCAATCACATGTATAAATAACGTAAAAAGATATATACCTCATAATACTCAGCGGAAACTATCAAACGGGTGTGGAGTCCCATCAACGCCATCGGCAGGTTGAGTGTAGACCGTAACCCTGTATCGTAACTCTTACTCGTCGAAGAAAATCCTGCAACATGATACGTTGCAGCCGTGTAGGTCAGTACATTGAATGTACCGGCAAGATCACAACATGAATAAACAGATGGTAAAACTATACTATATGCAATTTGGCTTTGTGGCTCTGTATCTGAGTTTTGTTTGCGTAAAAGCTGATTTTATTTTCCCTACATCAAAGGAATAAATGAAGTCTGTACTATGGAGTTTTCTATCATGACATGGTTCCGCCAACCGATGTCTCGTAGCCCAAAATCAACATAAGTTGCCCACAAATAAGTTATCAATCCGGTGTTGAGAGTTCCGAGATAGATCCAAGTCCAGAGGCTCAAATTGTCCGTAACCGGGGACACGGCTAATCGATTAGGTTTAAACCCTCTGCAGAGGTTTGTACACTTTACCCGCAAGATTCGATCCCTCTTTTTACATTCTCGCACTTCAGAGTGTTTGAGAACAAGATGACCGAAACATGGTCTTCCAAAGAGTTCCTCGACCACTGTCCGTACCCATCCAATCCTACCGTAGTTCTACATCTGCTAGCACCGTCCCAGCCAGAGTCACCACTAAGGTCAACCAAGCGAGCCCATAATGACTTGCGGTTGCAGGTAAGCTTCGGGCATGAAGTATTCTTCCGTCTCTTTGAGTCTGGGTGAAGCTTTCCGCAAGATGTCATGGTGCTTCTCCATGCATCCCGCCAACCACTGGTTTCTCCAGGTGCCCGTCAACAAATCCTTCACCCAAGAGTGTGTATTGAATTCTTGTCTCGAGTCTTGAAGTCTTGAGGTCTTGAAGATGCAGTCCTTGCAGATTTCCATCATGGAGTTGTCGTCATTGACGTAGAGTCCTCCTTCCTCACACCACTCTCGAACACTCATACCAAACCCCGTCTACTACAGCGTAGCATTAGAATAAAATAACGTCCGGGCTTGGTAACAGGGTGATGGGTTCCTACCTCATGCATACTACTCAACTACAAGAATTTCAATAACACTCTGAGGGGTGGTTGCAAAGGTGCCACTAAATGCAATAAAACATAGGTAAGAAAGCATGGTCAAAGTGAACTTGCCTTGTTGACGATCTTCGAAAAACTAGGGCTTCGTAGTAGCAAATCTTAGCACTCCGAAAATTCTACCGAGGCAAACAATAACTATAATAAGCACATAGCATAACATAACATAACAAAGTAACACACCAAAACCAACAAAGCAAAACCCAAAGGAAAACTTAAAGAAAAAACAACTCAAAGTTTTCCTACTTCAAATAACAACAAAAATAGTTTTATATAACAAAATTTCTTAACATCACCTAATCATGGTTTTATCTTAACTAAACAGAAAATATTTCATTAAGCAACTAGGAGCAAAAAGAATTAAATAAAATCTATTATGAAACTCCCGGAATAAGCAAAACAAGCTTTAATTCAAATCTGATCTAACTCAATTTTATAAATCCAAACATAGACAAATTATATATTTTGGAAACTACAAGAAAATTGTGATCTAACGCAAAAAGAATCAGCATCATTGGACTTCTAGATCAAAAGTTATAGGCTAAACAAGAACGGAACTAAATCTGTTACGGGAATAAATCTGAAAACGAAAGCGGAGTTACCAGACGTGAGGCAGAGATGGCAGGAAGGAGGCGGCGATGTGGAGGGCTGCTTGGCGAGGGGGCGAGGTCGCCGGCGAGGGTGGGGTGGCGGAGGAGGGGTCGGCGCTTGGGAGGTGGCGCTGGGCGATGGGAGGTTCAGGAGAGCTCTGGTGGCGTTCTAGGCAGGAAAAGGAGGACGGTGGCGAGAAGGCTACGGGCAGGGAGGCGTGGTGATGGGAAAAATGGAACGAGGAGAGGAGGGGTTTTATAGGCGGTCTCGGGAGGCGCTGGGATGGAAAGGCGAGGAGATCGAGAAGGTGGAGATTTCTGTCTCCATGGACATGGAAAGCTTCAGTAACGTGAGAGGAAACAGAGGAAGGAGATGATCTCTTGTTGGGCTAGAATAGGAAAGTGCTTAATGAGCCAGGTTTTTCCTAATAAAAGCGATTCCATTCCTATTTTTAAAATTAGGAAACTAAAACAATAAAAAGGAAATCAAATCAATTGAATAAAGAGTTTTATATACTAAAATTATCAGAAAAATAAAATGTAGATGATGAGCATTATTCCACGGCCAAAATAAAAACTTAAAAAAATGTTTTCAGAAAATCCTAAAGGCTTTATTTCTTTTTGCAAATAATTTTTAAATAAAACTGTGGTTTTCTTGGCTCAAATATTTTCAAAAAAATGCCCCTGATTTTGGAGGGTCATTTTCCTCCGCTCTTTCTTGCTTGCAAGAATTTATTTTTCCGGGTATTTCTCGGGGAAGAAAAATAGAGAAGCAAGTGCAAATATTTGAAAGAATTAAATTGCAAAACTCCGTTCAAATTCTTCATAGTTGAAGAAGTCATGTCATCTTCTCTCATTGATTTTAATAGGATGAATTTGAATTTACCGGAGAAGGGGAAAGTCATTTTATTCCCTCTCTTTCAAAAGTTTTTGAAAAGGTTCAAATTTCACTCAAGTTTAATTCACTCAAGCAAACAAACAAACAATTCAATTAATTATATTAACATTCCAGAATTTGGGATGTTACAAACCTACCACACTTAAAATGAATCTCGTCCTCGAGATTCGAAGAGGCTAGCAAGAAAAGGTTAGGGGTTGGGGTCTTCTAGCAAATGTCTTGGTCAGAAAGGTCAGGGGTGCTACCACACTTAAAAGCAAGGTTACAGTTCCAATAAACTCAGATACTTCCTCTGGAGTGTTGACAATGCATGTCTCTTCACCTATCTTACAATAGCTCCTCTGTCAGAAGCATAGAGTTTTCCTCAGAATCTTGGGTCGGTTCGTCAAAGTTGAAAATTTGTCCGGGACTAGATCTTCTTAGCTGACAGGCTCGTGTCCATTCTAAACAACTTTCGAAATACTCATGGTGGTCTACAATTTATGGTTTCTCCTGCAGAAAACGGGTCTGGGTTGAACCTCACCGTATAACCTCGTTTGCAGCGGTTGCTGTAATGGGGTTCCATCGTCCTACCATTTTATGGTTTTATGGCTTATCGCGTCGACACTCTTCTAAGTTTTTCAAGGCTCTCTGATTTTCCATCAACATATGATAGTTCATGATAGAAGTCTCCGGTATGGGGGCCAATCCATCCCGTACTTGAACCATTACCACATACGTAAATATCGAATCACGTATTCTAACACTTGGGCATTCTCACCAGCATTACAGAAATTTCTCTTGTTCTCGAACTGAGTTCGTATAAATCCATGGTTTCTGCATGCCAAACAAAACATCTATCGTTACTTCACCACTCTCAGGTTTTTGCGTAACCTCCTACGAAACGTATGCTGATTGGACTGCTGATTCTTCCAATTTATTCCTTCATCAAGGTTACGTCTGTTCCTTATCAAAATCCTGGGCCTGTGGGTTATGGCCCACTTCAGTACTAGTGCAGCTTTAACTCATCCTTGGAGTAACTCTCTTGTTACACCTCCTTAAATCCAGTAGTACTCTATTTCTTCATACCATCATAGCAAAAGCACAACTCCAACTTATTTTGTCCAGCTTCCTTCTATGGACCGTCATGGATAACACATTTCTTTCTTCATTGATCCTGTGGTTTCTGAGTACTATGACCAAAATAACTGCACAAGTTTATCCATAACACCTCATTATTCTCATATCAATCTTTCATTACATCCTTAATCATTTTCGTAAATCCAAATTCCAAAAAGTACTTTGTTACAAATGCTGCCACCCACATGGTTCGGTATGGTCAGACATTACTTCCAACTTTATTCATTTTTCCTCCTTGAGGATTCTTGATCCTTTCGAATTGTGCGACATGAGCCTTGAAATCTTCAATCTTCTGTTTCATCATGGTGGTCTTGAGCTTCACCTTCATCATCTCTGCATGCACTTCGCTTAGGTATTCCCGAGTATAACGGAGTCTTGCTTCAAGTATTTCTCGATCCGGCGTATGGCTTCCATGGCTGCTTCACGAACGGCATCGAAGAAAGTTGCTTGTGGCACACGTGAGATGAAAAAGTAATGCCCCATCCTCTTTGGGCAAACTCCTTTCAAACGGTGGAGGTGTACCTCCACATACCAAAGTTCCACTCCCTTTTACATGAAGGGGTAGCCTTTGTAGACTACATCTCCTTCAAGGTGAATATGCTTCATCATGTCCTTCAAGATCTTCGGGTAATCATGATCACTTGTCAGGGTCATGATGGTTTCCGGACCTTTAAGGAAAGACTCGTAAAGGGTCGTCATCTGCAGTTGTGAAACAGGAATGATGCTCAGAATTAAGGTACTCATCTCCTGGGGCACACAGTCATATCATCCAACAAAACTTCAAACTCAATTTCCAATATCCAATTTATGCATCACAACTCACTTTCTTCCATGTTCATCCAGAATATTAACTTCCAAGATAAAATATGACAACTCCTTAAAGCTTTTCAGTATGTGACATTACAACTTTATTGAGTCATGAACTATTACAATCTCAGAGTAATCTATTACATAACTCAACTCATCGAGCTCATGAAAATGAAATTGCTTTCTACTACTCTTATTATCCATCTCAAAATTCCAACTACTCAACTCCAGCTTCCATCTTGTCGGGACATTTAATAGCATAATGTCCTGCCTCCTTGCAGCGAAAACAAATGACTTCCGACATGTCTCGGGGCTTCTTGGTGATTATGCGGGCTCCTTGGATTCTTGGCTTCTTTTCTGATACCATCTCTGTAGCGACCTGACCCAAAATCGGTCAAATCTCGTATGCATACCATCCCAAGATCATGCTTTGGTACTCACAAGACATCGATAAAGTAATCAAAGTTCAATCACACCTGAATATCATTAATCGATTCTCATATAGAGTCTTTATTACAAGGAATAAATTCGCTCAAGGCCAACTCATGAGAAATAAACTATAATGCTGCGAAGCGCCGAGGTAAAGCGAGTCCATCCGACTCAAAGGGCAATCGCTAAGCGCGAGCGTAGCCTCACTCCCGATCGAATATATCTACGCAACATAATACGTTGCAGCCATGTAGGTCAGCTTTTGGAATAAGTGGCAAGTTATGAAGAACAACAATAATAAAGTTACTAACTCTATATGCATATTTGGCTGTGGAGCTCTAAGTTTCATCATTTTGCGTAAAGCCAATTTTATCCTACTACAGTGGACTTATTTGCAAATTACTACAAATTGTTGGTAGTTATTGAGATGGTTCCGCCAACCAATATCTCGTTCCCAAATTATTATTAAGTCATAAACCCATCAAATTAATCCATAAATTTTAGTGTTGAGATATCCGAATACTTCCAAGGTCCAGATGCTCAAATGTCCGTAACCGGGGACACGGCTAATCGATTAGGTTATAACACTCTGCAGAGGTTTATGACTTTCCCGCAAGAATCATTCCTCCTTTAAAGTCTTCGCACTTCATGGTGTTTGAAGACGGACGAATGAAACAGGTCTTCCAAAGAGTTCTTCGCCACCGCCGGTACCCATCCAACCCTACCGCTCGTCTACTTCTCGTAGTACCGTCCAGCCAGCTTCACTACAAGGGTCAACCCAGCAGAGCCCATAATGGCTTGCGGCTGCATGTAAGCTTCCGGTCATGGGGCATCCATCCTTCTCTTCGTGGCTGGGTGAAGCTTTCGCAGGATGTCATGGCGCTTCTCCATGCATCCCGCCACCACTGGGTGCTCCAGGTGCCCGTCAACAAATCCTCCACCCAGTAGTGATTTTCCAAGTCCATCTTGATCATTGTAGTCCATGGGTTGTCATCATCATTGACTCTCACATCTTGCTTATGGATTTCACTCACCACAAATCCGTCACGAGCATAGCAAAATAACTACTACGTCCGGGGCCATGGTAACAAGGGATTGGTTCATCCTACCACATGATACTACTCAAGTTTAATGACTTCAAGATTTTCACTACTGCATGCAATGGTGGGGTGGTGACAACTACTAATGCACAAAAACATAGGTATAGAAATAACATGATCAAAACTTGCCTTGCTTGATGATCCTCGTAAGCTAAAGAGTCGAGTAGCAAGCTTCAGACTCAGGAACTCTACCGAGACAAACAATAACATAATAAGCACAAAGCAAAAGGATCACACAAGATAACAAAAGTAACAAAGCACAACAAAGCAAACAAAACCAAATCAAAAGGAAAACTCAAAGAAATCAAATTCAAAGTTTTTCCCTACACCAAACAATAGCAAAAATAGTTTTTATACAACAAAAATTCCTTAAAATAACCTAATCATGGTTTTAGGTTAACTTAACAGAAAAGGATTAACTAAGCAACTAGGAGCAAAAAGAATTAATTAAAAAGCTATTTTAAAACTCATTTTAGGCCTAATCCAATTTCTAGTAAGAAAATTAATTTAAAACTTTTATTAATTATAAATAAAAGTTCATCTAATGGAATGACAGAAACTAACCTAGAATAACTAATCACAAGTTAAAATAAATTAATTTACTAATTTATTAATTAGGAAAACAGGAACTAATCAATTAATTAGGATTAATAGGATTCTGCCTAGAATTAATTATTTATTAACCCTAAAATACCAAAGTTAATTTCTAGGGTTTGGCAATATCAAAATAAAGTGATGGCAAAAAGAATCATGCAAAAATAATTTTTCTAACTAAAACTATAGCAGATTTGCTATTCTGACTAAAACAATATTAAAGCATTTTAATTATTTTTAACATAGCTAAATATATGTTTTTCAGAAACTACATAAAATTTGCAATCCAACAAAAAAAGAATCACTCAAAAATATTAAACAGAATAAAAGATATACATTTTTGAAAATTGAAACTATTCGGCTAAAACAGAAAATCAAAATAAAAGAAAAAGCCCAATGGGCCTATACTATGCACTAGGCGTCAGATAGACTAAATGGGCCTAGGGTTAACTAAAACGAACCGGCCTAACTAAATAAAACCTAACTAAAAATAAACCGCATCGGCCGTCCGGTTTTCTAACTAAAACTTACCCCTTCGGGGGCTTCTAATCCTAACCCTAGGTTTAGGATCTAACGGTGGAGGGTGTTGCCGGGGACTCACCGGACTCCGGCGACGTCGGCGGCGGCGGCGAGAGTGCTCCGAGGGCTCCGAGCGTCGGCGAGCTTCGGCGAGACGTCGGGAGACGCGGGGAGCTCGGGGATGGTTCGGTGGAGTTGGGAGGTCGGGTGCACCAGAGCGGCGACGGCGAGGGTTTTGGCGGAGGTGAGCTCGGTGCTCGGTGACGTCGAGCAGGAGGTGAGGGGTGCGGCGAGCTCTCGGGGAATGGGGTGCGGGGCTTGGCTTATATAGCTGGGCCTCGGCTCCTCTTCGGAAGGGATCGGGCGTCAGGCGATCCGGATCCTTCGGGATCCGGTGGATCTCCGCGAGGTTCAAGCGTGGGCGAGGGGGAGAAGAGGGTGGGGCCACGGGTCGAGAGAGAGAGGGGAAGGTTGATCGGTCGACCGAATCCTAGGGGATTCAGGCGCGGGGGCGGGAGTGCTGCACTGGGTGGCTCTCACTGGCTGGCCTCAGTGGCTGGCTTGGCTTGGCCAGTCTGGAGTGGCCGAGGGTGAGGTGGCGCTGGCTGGGCTGGGTGGCTGGGTGGCGCCTCGAAAAGTTTTTCTTTTATTTTTTAATTAAAACAAAACCAAAAATAAAACCTAAACTATAAATATTTTATATAGGGTATATATATACCAAAATGATCGGGAATATTCCTTTCATTTGAACATTTTTCCAAAGGCAAAATCCAAACTTTATGAAAATCCATTTTTTCAAATTCAAATAAAACTCAGATTTGAATTCCAATTCTTTTGGCAATGTTTCCTCTGATATTTTTGGAGTGTCATGTTTGCTCCTCTCATACTTTTGATCAAGTATTTATCAGGCTTAGTTTTTGAATTGTTTCCCACCTGCCAAAGTTTGGAATTCAAATTCAAATAACTCTGAAACTTCAAATGGCATTCAAATTGAAACAGGATGCATAGGATGCTTAGCTATAATTGTAAAACATTCCAAATAGGAAATTTGGGATGTTACAAACCTACCCACCTTAAGATGAATCTCGCCCTCGAGATTCGGGTTGGCTAGCAAATAGGTGAGGATGATCTCGACGAAGATCTTCTTGGCGCTCCTGTGTGGCTTCTTCCTCGTGTGGTGACTCCACAAAGACCTTGCAAAACTTGATGACTTTGCTGCGGGTGACTCGCTTGCAGTCTCGAGAATTTTGACGGGTTTCTCCTTGTAAGTCAAATCACCGCTGTTGTATGGCCTCTAGGGGCACTGTGTCTCTCAACGGAACATCGGCCATGTCTGCATGGCACTTCTTCAACTGAGAAACGTGAAAGACATCATGAACTCCGGACAATCCTTCCGGCAATTCCAACTTGTATGCAACTTCTCCACGACGCTCGAGGATTTTGTAGGGGCCAATGAATCGGGTGCTAACTTCCCTTGACTCCAAACCTCTTGATTCCACGAAGTGGAGACACACGAAGGTATGCTCGGTCTCCCACTTCGTAAGTCACCTCCTTGCGCCATCGTCATGCATAACTCTTCCGTCGTGGATCGTGCTATCTTGAGCCGGTCTCGAATCAGCTTGACTTTCTCTTCGGAATCCTTGATAAGGTCGGAACCGAAAAGTGATCGATCTCCAACACTATGAGTTCTACGGGAAATTTGTGGTTCCCGATGTTGAGGTTTGCAGGACAGCTTAAACCTGCCATCATTTCTCCTCCTGCGGAACTGACGCGGAGGGGGCTTCTAAGGGTTCTAGTGCGTAATCCGTACTTATCCACAACTACCCTTGATATGAATGAATGCGTTGCACCAGAATCAAACAGAACCAAAACTGAACGTGAATTCAATAAAAACTTACCAACCACATTGTTCGGCTGATCATAGACGTTCTCCACGCCGATGTGATTCACTTGAGCACGAGGGAAGGATTGGGCTTCTTCACGAGCCTCCATTGCCATTCCTGTTCCTCCGCTTGGCCTCCGGCAGTCGGTGGCGTAGTGCCCTGTCTTCCGCACTTGAAGCGGTGATGTGGCTCAGATCCTTCGGAGCCGGGCAGAACGGTGCTGATTGCCATTACCATTGCCATTGCCATTGCCATGGCCTCGACTTGTTGTCCTGGCTGCGGTTGTTTCCATTTCCACCATGGTTATGACCTCCATGGTTGTGATGGATGTGCCCTCCGAGTACGGTGCATAGCGGGCTTCGCTGAGCTCTGAATTGTGCTTCCCCGGCTGTACTTCCTCTTGCGGCTTTCTATCTGCTGCTGCTTGCCTTCCGTGATGGTGGCCTTGTCTACCAGCTCCGGTAGTTGTTGAAAGTAGCCACAATAAGCTGCATGCTCAATTCATCATTGAGTCCCTCAAGGAACTTCTCCCTTGGCGGCATCGGTGGCCACATCATCAGGGGCATAGCGGGCAAGCTTGCTGAATTCCTCCACGTACTGTGCCACAGTACGATTTCCCTGGCGTAAGTTGCGGAACTCACGCTTCTTCAGACTCATGGCTCCAGATGAGACATGAGCAGTGCGAAAGGCCTGCTGGAATTGATCCCAAGTGATGCCACCCAAAGGAAAAGTGGCGGTGTAATTTTCCCACCAAGAAGCTGCAGGTCCATCCAGTTGATGCGCGGCAAAGCGCACCTTCTCAGCATCAGTGCATCCAACGGTGACTAGCTCTCTTCCAATCTTGCGGAGCCAGTCGTTAGCCACAATCGGCTCAGTGCTACTAGAGAACACTGGCGGATTCAACCTCAGAAATCGAGTCAAATTGTCCACAGTGGGTGGTGGTGGTGGCGGTGGATTGTTGGCGGGTTGTTCGATTTCGAATCAAGAGCATCGATCAGGCATTCTGCTGGAGCAGCTGGGTGAGCTCGGCGGGAAACCGAAGGTCACGCCTCGGAGGCATCTGGTGTTTTGGAGTGGATGAGAAATTTAGAATAGAACAACGGTCTATGAGAAATAACACTACCCATATGAATGCACAATCATAACACACCAATCATTTATTCATTCCACTCAAACATGGTTCAAACTCGATTACAAAAGCTCATGACTAATCGAAGAAAAAAAAACATCGGCCTAAGCGATCGATTTAAAAGGTAAAAGATAACATGGTGGTCGACTAAAAGTCTTCATCGCTGGCGCCTCCTCTTGGGGTTTCCTTGGTGGTACTCCTTCAAAGTCCCGATCATTGCTCACGAGGGTGCTTCATCTCCACTCGGGTAAAGATCCTCTCCCAAGTCCATCTTTTCCTCTATCGCGCAAGCTTCATCTTGGTCGTCGACTATCTCCATGAAGTCCGTGATTTCTTCCTCATGGCCAAGGAAGTCTGCGCGTGCCTTCTCCTCCAGTTCCATTCGCGGAACAAAAGCTTCCGTGTGTCTTCGAGTTACGGCGAGCCTGAATCTCCGTGTCCCGAGAAGACATTCTAAATCTGGATGTAAGAGAGTGGAATCGTCCTCGATGGTACGGATGATATCTCCATTCCTTGCCTGCGAGAAACCATGGCGAGGTCCGAGTGATCGAGCTCAGTCCTGACTCCTCTCGGAGATGTCCAAGTGCTCGGTAGATCGCCACGCCCTTCCGATGATCCAGCTTGAACTCGGTGAACTCAAAGTTGATAGGCTCCGTCGTCCTCCAAAGGTCCTCCACAGGATATGCACCTCAATCCTGTAGCGGTGTCCGTCGGAAGTGCATTAGTGGGTTTCCAGTGATCGAGGGTAGAGCAATCTTCAGCAGCTTCACCATCTGGACCAGCTTTCTTCCAAAGGGCATCGCCTCATCGGGTGGCGTAACTCCGTAGCGTAACGGGGTGAACTCGACGCCATCTAGAATGTTGCAAAGGAGAGAAGAGTCGAATAGATCGGGAAGAATTATAGAATGAAAGGAGGTTCAAAGTAAATGGTCTCGCTATGGCTTTCCGATCCTAGGGGTTACGATCCTACGGTCGCGTGTGCTCGATACCATCTCTCAGAGCGACTGACCCAAAATCGGTCAAATCTACGTATGCATACCATCCCAAGATCATCTTTGGTACTCACAAGACATCGATAAAGTAATCAAAGTTCAATCACACCTGAATATCATTAATCGATTCTCATATAGAGTCTTTATTACAAGGGAATAAATTCGCTCAAGGCCAACTCATGAGAAATAAACTATAATGCTGCGGAAGCGCCGAGGTAAAGCGAGTCCATCCGACTCCAAAGGGCAATCGCCAAGCGCGAGCGTAACCTCACTCCCGATCGAATATATCTCGCAACATAATACGTTGCAGCCATGTAGGTCAGCTTTTGGAATAAGCGGCAAGTTATGAAGAACAACAATAATAAAGTTACTAACTCTATATGCATATTTGGCTGTGGAGCTCTAAGTTTCATCATTTTGCGTAAAGCCAATTTTATCCTACTACAAAGTGGACTTATTTGCAAATTACTACAAATTGTTGGTAGTTATTGAGATGGTTCCGCCAACCAATATCTCGTTCCCAAATTATTATTAAGTCATAAACCCATCAAATTAATCCATAAATTTTAGTGTTGAGATATCCGAATACTTCCAAGGTCCAGATGCTCAAATGTCCGTGAATCGGGACACGGCTAATCGATTAGGTTATAACACTCTGCAGAGGTTTGCGACTTTCCCGCAAGAATCATTCCTCCTTTAAAGTCTTCGCACTTCATGGTGTTTGAAGACGGACGAATGAAACAGGTCTTCCAAAGAGTTCTTCCGCCACCGCGGTACCCATCCAACCCTACCGCTCGTCTACTTCTCGTAGTACCGCCCAGCCAGCTTCACTACAAGGGTCAACCCAGCCAGAGCCCATAATGGCTTGCGGCTGCATGTAAGCTTCCGGTCATGGGGCATCCATCCTTCTCTTCGTGGCTGGGTGAAGCTTTCCGCAGGATGTCATGGCGCTTCTCCATGCATCCCGGCCACCACTGGGTGCTCCAGGGTGCCCGTCAACCGTCCTCCACCCAGTAGTGATTTTCCGAAGTCCATCTTGATCATTGTAGTCCATGGGTTGTCATCATCATTGACTCTCACATCTTGCTTATGGATTTCACTCACCACAAATCCCGTCTACGAGCATAGCAAAATAACTACTACGTCCCGGGGCCATGGTAACAAGGGGATTGGTTCATCCTACCACATGATACTACTCAAGTTTAATGACTTCAAGATTTTCACTACTGCATGCAATGGTGGGGTGGTGACAACTACTAATGCACAAAAACATAGGTATAGAAATAACATGATCAAAACTTGCCTTGCTGATGATCCTCGTAAGCTAAAGAGTCGTAGTAGCAAGCTTCGCACTCCGGGAACTCTACCGAGACAAACAATAACATAATAAGCACAAAGCAAAAGGATCACACAAGATAACAAAAGTAACAAAGCACAACAAAGCAAACAAAACCAAATCAAAAGGAAAACTCAAAGAAATCAAATTCAAAGTTTTTCCCTACACCAAACAATAGCAAAAATAGTTTTTATACAACAAAAATTCCTTAAAATAACCTAATCATGGTTTTAGGTTAACTTAACAGAAAAGGATTAACTAAGCAACTAGGAGCAAAAAGAATTAATTAAAAAGCTATTTTAAAACTCATTTTAGGCCTAATCCAATTTCTAGTAAGAAAATTAATTTAAAACTTTTATTAATTATAAATAAAAGTTCATCTAATGGAATGACAGAAACTAACCTAGAATAACTAATCACAAGTTAAAAATAAATTAATTTACTAATTTATTAATTAGGAAAACAGGAACTAATCAATTAATTAGGATTAATAGGATTCTGCCTAGAATTAATTATTTATTAACCCTAAAATACCAAAGTTAATTTCTAGGGTTTGGCAATATCAAAATAAAGTGATGGCAAAAAGAATCATGCAAAAATAATTTTTCTAACTAAAACTATAGCAGATTTGCTATTCTGACTAAAACAATATTAAAGCATTTTTAATTATTTTTAACATAGCTAAATATATGTTTTTCAGAAACTACATAAAATTTGCAATCCAACAAAAAAAGAATCACTCAAAAATATTAAACAGAATAAAAGATATACATTTTTGAAAATTGAAACTATTCGGCTAAAACAGAAAATCAAAATAAAAAGAAAAAGCCCAATGGGCCTATACTGTGCACTAGGCGTCAGATAGACTAAATGGGCCTAGGGTTAACTAAAAACGAACCGGCCTAACTAAATAAAACCTAACTAAAAATAAACCGCATCGGCCGTCCGGTTTTCTAACTAAAACTTACCCCTTCGGGGGCTTCTAATCCTAACCCTAGGTTTAGGATCTAACGGTGGAGGGTGTTGCCGGGGACTCACCGGACTCCGGCGACGTCGGCGGCGGCGGCGAGAGTGCTCCGAGGGCTCGAGCGCCATGAGCCGGCGAGACGTCGGGGAGACGCGGGGGAGCTCGGGGGATGGTTCGGTGGAGTTGGGGAGGGTCGGGGTGCACCAGAGCGGCGACGGCGAGGGTTTTGGCGGCGGAGGTGAGCTCGGTGCTCCGGTGACGTCGAACGGGAGGTGAGGGGTCTGGCGAGCTCTCGGGGAATGGGGTGCGGGGGCTTGGCTTATATAGCTGTGGCCTCGGCTCCTCTTGGAAGGGATCGGGCGTCAGGCGATCCGGATCCTTCGGGATCCGGTGGATCTCCCGAGGTTGGTTGGGGGGGGAGAAGAGGGTGGGGCCACGGGTCTGAGAGAGAGAGGGAAGGTTGGTCGGTCGACCGAATCCTAGGGGATCGGCGAGGGGGCGGGAGCAGCACTGGGTGGCTCTCACTGGCCTGGTGGGTGGGCTTGGCTTGGGCCAGTCTTGAGTGGCCGAGGGGTGAGGTGGCGCTGGCTGGGCCTGGGTGGCCTGGCTGGCGCCCGAAAAGTTTTTCTTTTATTTTTTTAATTAAAACAAAACCAAAAATAAAACCTAAACTATAAATATTTTATATAGGGTATATATATACCAAAATGATCAGGGGAATATTCCCTTTCATTTGAACATTTTTCCAAAGGCAAAATCCAAACTTTATGAAAATCCATTTTTTTCAAATTCAAATAAAACTCAGATTTGAATTCCAATTCTTTTGGCAATGTTTCCTCTGATATTTTTGGAGTGTCATGTTTGCTCCTCTCATACTTTTGATCAAGTATTTATCAGGCTTAGTTTTTGAATTGTTTCCCACCTGCCAAAGTTTGGAATTCAAATTCAAATAACTCTGAAACTTCAAATGGCATTCAAATTCAAACAGGATGCATAGGATGCTTAGCTATAATTGTAAAACATTCCAAATAGGAAATTTGGGATGTTACAGGTGAAGATACCCCGAACAAGCCCCTCAGAGGATTACTTTCCATAATAACAAGTGACAGTAAATTTCAGCACACTATATAAATTTTCCTTACCAAATTCCACCTACCAAAGGCGCTTCACTCCTCGGCAACGGTGCCAGAAAAGAGTCTTGATGACCCACAAGTATAGGGGATCTATCGTAGTCCTTTCGATAATTAAGAGTGTCGAACCCAATGAGGAGCAGAAGGAAACGACAAGCGGTTTTCAGCAAGGTATTCTCTGCAAGTACTGAAATAAGTGGTAACAGATAGTTTTGTGATAAGATAATTTGTCACGAGCAACAAGTGACGGAAGTAAAAAAAGTGCAGCAAGGTGGCCCAATTCTTTTTGTAGCAAAGGATAAGCCTGGACAAACTCTTATAATAGGAAAAGCGCTCCAGAGGACACATGGGAATATCGTCGAGCTAGTTTTCATCACGTTCATATGATTCGCGTTCGATACTTTGATAATTTGATATGTGGGTGGACTGGTGCTTGGGTGCTGTTCTTACTTGAACAAACATCCCACTTATGATTAACCTCTATTGCAAGCATCCACAACTACAACAAAAGTATTAAGGTAAACCTAACCATAGCATGAAACATATGGATCCAAATCAGCCCCTTAAGAAGGAACGCATAAACTAGGGTTTAAGCTTCTGTCACTCTAGCAACCCATCATCTACTTATTACTTCCCAATGCCTTCCTCTAGGCCCAAATAATGGTGAAGTGTTATGTAGTCGACATTCACATAACACCACTAGAGGCTAGACAACATACATCTCATCAAAATATCGAACGAATACCAAATTCACATGACTACTAATAGCAAGACTTCTCCCATGTCCTCAGGAACAAACGTAACTACTCACAAAGCATATTCATGTTCATAATCAGAGGGGTATTAATGTGCATATAGGATCTGAACATATGATCTTCCACCAAATAAACCAACTAGCATTAACTACAAGGAGTAATCAACACTACTAGCAACCTACTAGTACCAATCCCGGACTTGGAGACAAGAATTGGATACAAGAGATGAACTAGGGTTTTGAGAGGAGATGGTGCTGGTGAAGATGTTGATGGAGATTGCCCTGTCCCGATGAGAGGAGCGTTGGTGATGACGATGGCGATGATTTCCCCCTCCGGAGGGAAGTGTCCCAGTAGAACAGCTCTGCCGGAGCCCTAGATTGGTTCCGCCAAGGTTCCGCCTCGTGGCGGCGGAGTTTCGTCCCGAAAGGTTGCTTATGATTTTTTTTCTCGACGAAAGACCTCATATAGAAGAAGATGGCCATCGGAGAGCCAACAGGGGGCCCACGAGGTAGGGGGGCGCGCCCCCCACCCTCGTGGACAGGTGGGCCCCCCTCTGGTGAACTTCTTCCGCTGGATATTTTTTATTATTTCCCAAAATGACTTTCCTGGAGTTTCAGGACTTTTGGAGTTATGCAGAATAGGTCTCTAATATTTTCTCCTTTTCCAGCCCAGAATTCCAGTTGCCGGCATTCTCCCTCCTTATGTAAACCTTGTAAAATAAGAGAGAATATGCATAAGTATTGTGATATAACGTGGAATAACAGCCCATAATGCAATAAATATTGATATAAAAGCATGATGCAAAATGGACGTATCAACTACATTGAAAATTATGCTAAGAAGCATTCCACATCAAAAAATTTGTTTTTATCATTTACCTACTCGAGGACGAGCAGGAATTAAGCTTGGGGATGCTTGATACGTCTCCAACGTATCTATAATTTTTGATTGTTCCATGCTATTATATTATCTGTTTTGGATATTCCATGGGATTTATTATACACTTTTATATTATTTTTGGGACTAACCTATTAACCGGAGGCCCAGCCCAAATTGCTGTTTTTTTTGCCTATTTCAGTGTTTCGCAGAAAAGGAATATCAAACGGAGTCCAAACGGAATGAAACCTTCGGGAGAGTTATTTTTGGAACAAACGTGATGCAGAGGACTTTGAGTGGACGTCAAGCAACCAATGAGGAGGCCACAAGGCAGGGGGCGCGCCTACAACCCTGGGCGCGCCCTCCACCCTCGTGGGCCCCTCGTGGCTCCACCGACCTACTTCTTCCCCCTATACATACCTACGTACCCCGAAACCATCGAGGAGCACCACGAAGACCTAATTCCACCGCCGCAACCTTCTGTACCCGTGAGATCCCATCTTGGGGCCTTTTCCGGCGCTCCGCCGAAGGGGGCATTCATCACGGGAGGGCTTCTACATCAACACCATAGCCTCTCCGATTATGTGTGAGTAGTTTACCTCAGACCTTCGGGTCCATAGTTATTAGCTAGATGGCTTCTTCTCTCTCTTTGGATCTCAATACAAAGTTCTCCTCGATTCTCTTGAAGATCTATTCGATGTAATCTTCTTTTGCGGTGTGTTTGTCGAGATCCGATGAATTGTGGGTTTATGATCAAGATTATCTGTGAACAATATTTGAATCTTCTCTGAATTCTTTTATGTATAATTGGTTATCTTTGCAAGTCTCTTCGAATTATCAGTTTGGTTTGGCCTACTAGATTGATCTTTCTTGCAATGGGAGAAGTGCTTAGCTTTGGGTTCAATCTTGCGGTGCTCGATCCCAGTGACAGTAGGGGAAACGACACGTATTGTATTGTTGCCATCGAGGATAAAAAGATGGGGTTTATATCATATTGCACGAGTTTATCCCTCTACATCATGACATCTTGCTTAAAGCGTTACTCCGTTCTTATGAACTTAATACTCTAGATGCATGCTGGATAGCGGTCGATGTGTGGAGTAATAGTAGTAGATGCAGGCAGGAGTCGGTCTACTTGTCACGGACGTGATGCCTATATACATGATCATACCTAGGTATTCTCATAACTATGCTCAATTCTATCAATTGCTCGACAGTAATTTGTTCACCACCGTAATACTTATGCTATCTTGAGAGAAGCCACTAGTGAAACCTATGGCCCCCGGGTCTATTTTCCATCATATTAATCTTCCGTCAACAAGCTATTTCTATCGCCGTTTATTTTGCTTTCTTTACTTTTAGTCTTTATCATAAAAATACCAAAAATATTATCTTATCATCTCTATCAGATCTCACTTTTGCAAGTGGCTGTGAAGGGATTGACAACCCCTTTATCGCGTTGGTTGCAAGGTTCTTATTTGTTTGTATAGGTACAAGGGACTTGAGCATGGCCTCCTACTGGATTGATACCTTGTTTCTCAAAAACTGAGGGAAATACTTATGCTACTTTGCTGCATCACCCTTTCCTCTTCAAGGGAAAACCAACGCAGTGCTCAAGAGGTAGCAAGCAGCAAGTACTTAGAAAGCTAAAACCCAAGATTTCAGATCATGATGACAATCATCCAGTTGCTGAGAATGTGAAGTTGAGAAAGGATGTAGGTCTCAGATTGTGGAGACAGACTAATCCATATGCTGTAAGGAGAAGAGAGTTAGTATTGATTATCGCTTTCACACCAAGGAACAACAAGATTTCTATGAGACAGTCTTCTTGGACAAGAAGCCCATTGGCAGTGACATGAGATGGGTTGATTGGAAATTCATTGATGACAATGAGGATTACTTCCCAGGAGTTAATGAGAGTTTCAGAATGAACGGTGTTGACAATTTTTTTGGTCAGAAGTTGACAAAATGAAATGATGAAATGGTTATGCAATTCTATTCGACTGCTCATTTCTATCCAGATGGCAAGATTGTCTGGATGACTGAAGGCACGTGATATCAATCGTCAATTGCTGAATGGGACAAGTTAATCAATGCCCCTGAAGAAGTTGAAGATGACACAGATGTGTACGCCAAGCCCAGAAAGGATCACAACTCTATGGCTCATGTACAAGCAAATTCCCGATGATGCTTTGGAAACTCACAAGTTTGGATCCATCTATTATCTGCTGTCAGGTCTAACCACGATGAACACTATATTGAGGCAACACTCAGTTGCCCAAGTTAGGAGATCATAGGATGATCCATGGTCACTCAATCAACCTGCTTCATATGTTTGATGTGCCAGAGAAGTTCAAGGCGATGAGTTTGATTGTTGAAACTGTAAAGAGAACTGTTGTTGATCAGAAAAGATCATGCGGATATGCCCCTCACATTCAGACGCTAATCAACTCCGGGGGACAGGGACATATCTCCTTGACAAAGAGCATCTTCCCCTGAGGCAAGACTTTAGGACAACGTGGTTGTCATGGATGCATCACATCCTATTTCAGTAGAGGCTCAGGAGAAGCGAGAGAAAGCAAAGGCAGCAAAGACTTCAATAATGACAGATGCTTCAGTTCTAAATCTCAAGACCAAGCAATATCAACTCAGTTATCTGCTTGAGGCAACCGTGAGAATAGAGAAAGGACTAGCCACCCTGACTCGAAATCAATGAGAGGTTCTTTGAGACCAAACTTCATGATCTAGATGTGAAGGTCACCGAGATTCAGACCATTGTTGAGAAGCTCCAGGAAGAGGTTGAGGACATGAGTGACAGACCAACCACTGATGCCTTTCAGAGAGTGTCAAGGGCACAAAGGTCTACAGCTGTGACAGTTGTCAGAGACTCCAGAGCTACTACTTCAGCACCTTCCACCGTTGTACCTCCGGTTGCAACTCCTCCAGCTCCTCAGACATCTTCAGAAGCATTTGCAGATGTTGTCCTCTCCACGCCATCTATGCACACCAGAGCAACCAGCCATAAGACCACTTCAGGAGCTCCCAGAGATCGTGCCTAGAGTGCCGCATAACACTATGCATTTTCAAGCTTTTTGGTAACTTGTTGCAAAAGGGGGAGAAAGTGTATAGATCATTAGGCTTCGAGAGAGAGAGAGAGTGTGTGTGTTTTGCCTTTTGTTGATTCTCTTGCTACTTGCTATTTGATTGTTTGCTTGCTACTATTTGTGTTTGTGTGTGAGATACTCTTGTGATCATGTGTTTGATCATATTATGCTTTAATGTGTGCTTGAATGATGATATCTTAATACTTGTGTATGATCAATCATGTTTCCCTTGGTGATGAGTGCATGTTATTTATATTCTATCATTTTGACCGCTCCACCAAGATGTATGTGACATGGAAGAGTGACCCATGATCCTAATCGATTATGCATTTGGATTCAAAAGCAAATTTTAAATAATGCACAAATTTAGGGGGAGCTCTTGCTTATCACATACTTCTCAAAGCGACGATGTATTTCATTCGTATTATCATATGTCGAAGCTTTGATCTATAATTACCAAAAAGGGGGAGATTGAAAGTGCAACTAATCCCCAGGAGGTTTTGTTAATTCATAACAACATATAGCTCATTGAACTAATATCCATTCAAGTTAAATATTTTAGGAAGTTGGTTGAAAATCACATGTGTGTCCTTGGGTGAATTTCTATGTCTCATGCAAGAAATGGGAATGAAATTCAAACATCTAGGCGTCGTGGCTCGGCTAGAAAAATTGAGAAACTTGGTTTTTTAATTCGTGTAAATCGAAAACACGCCTGAAAATCATGAAACTTGGCATGGTGTCATGACATGGCACCAACATGCGGTGGTAATTTTTCTGTCCGATTTGCGAATGCGCACACATTAAAAATCAACAAAGTCATTTTGGAACAAGTGCTGTCACATTACAAATCGGAAACACAAGTATTATTGCAACCGTGGGCGTTCTACTTACCAATTACGTGCCACCACACGTCCCCTTTTTTATTGGCTAGGAGGTGCCGTGCGGGGTAGCTATTTGAGTACGGGAGGCGTGCGATCAGACCCCTGCGCGTGCTCATCGGGAGGAGAGCCCTTTGACCTCTATCCTCCGCGCACCTCCCTCCCAACGTCTTCATTAATGGCGCCCGAGCCCCTGTTTCACGGCGTGGCTATGTCTCACTGGACTGCAATTTAAGAGAGAAAAAAGGAAATATGAAAAGAAAGTTTTGCATGGATCTTGATGTAAGATCCAACGGACCTATATAGCATCGACTGCGACTTATAACAAGACTGATGAATATAAGGACGATGACAGTGGATAATAATTATCTTACATATTTAGGAACATAATTAAAAAAGCCACATGTGGCAATGCCCAAAATATGAAGGAAATATGCCCTAGAGGCAATAATAAAGTTGTTATTTATATTTCCTTATATCAGGATACATGTTTATTATTCATGCTAGAATTGTATTAACCGGAAACTTAGTACATGTGTGAATACATAGACAAACAGAGTGTCCCTAGTATGCCTCTACTTGACAAGCTCGTTAATCAAAGATGATTAAGTTTCCTAGCCATAGACATGTGCTGTCATTTGATGAATGGGATCACATCATTAGAGAATGATGTGATGGACAAGACCCATCCGTTATCTTAGCAGTATGATCGTTTAGTTTATTGCTATTACTTTCTTCATGACTTATACATGTTCCTATGACTATGAGATTATGCAACTCCCGAATACCGGAGGAACACTTAGTGTGCTATCGAACATCACAACGTAACTGGGTGATTATAAAGATGCTCTACAGGTGTCTCCGATGGTGTTTGTTGAGTTGGCATAGATTGAGATTAGGATTTATCACTCCGGGTATCGAAGAGGTATCTCTGGGCCCTCTCAGTAATACACATCACTATAAGCCTTGCAAGCAATGTGAATAATGAGTTAGTTACGGGATGATGCATTACGGAACGAGTAAGGAGACTTGTCAATAACGAGATTGAACTAGGTAAGATGATACCAACGATCGAATCTCGGGCAAGTAACATACCGATGACAAAGGGAACATCGTATGTTGTTGTGCGGTTTGACCGATAAAGATCTTCGTAGAATATGTAGGAACCAATATGAGCATCCAGGTTCCGCTATAGTTATTGACTGGAGATGTGTCTCGGTCATGTCTACATAGTTCTCAAACCCGTAGGGTCCGCATGCTTAACGTTAGATGACGATTTGTATTATGAGTTATGTGGTTTGATGTCTGAAGTTTGTTTGGAGTTCCGGATGAGATCACGGACATGACGAGGAGTCTCGAAATGGTTGAGACATAAAGAATGATATATTGGACGATGTTATTCGGACACCGGATGAGTTCCGAGAGGTACTGGATAACTATAGGAGGTCCGAATTGGACTAGGGGAAGGGGGCAGCGCCCCCCCTTTCCTTCCCTTCCTCCTCCCCCTTCCTTCTTCCCCCTTCCTCCAGGTGGAATTCTACTAGGACTTGGAGTCCTAGTAGGACTCCTCTCTCCTGGCGTGTCCTACAGGGGTCGGCCGGCCTCCCCCTCCCCTCCTTTATATACAGGGGCAGGGGGCACCCTAGAACACACAAGATCGATTCTTTTAGCCGTGTGCGGTGCCCCCCTCCACAGTTACACACCTCGCTCATATCATCGTAGTGCTTAGGCGAAGCCCTGCGTCGGTAACTTCATTATCACCGTCGCCACGCCATCGTGCTGATGGAACTCTCCCTCAGCCTCAACTGGATCAAGAGTATGAGGGACGTCATCGAGCTGAACGTGTGCTGAACACGGAGGTGCCGTACGTTCGGTGCTTGGATCGGTTGGATCGCAAAGACGTTCGACTACATCAACCGCGTTACTAAACGCTTCCGCTTTCGGTCTACGAGGGTACGTGGACACACTCTCCCCGCTTGTTGCTATGCTTCTCCTAGATAGATCTTGCGTGATTGTATAGGAATTTTTTTGAAATACTAAATTCCCCTATAGTGGCATCCGAGCCAGGTTTATGCGTAGATGTTATATGCACGAGTAGAACACAAAGAGTTATGGGCGATAATAGTCATACTGCATACCAGCAATGTCTTACTTTGATTCGGCGATATTGTTGGATGAAGCGACCCGGACCGACATTACATGACCGCGTTCATGAGACTGGTTCTACCGACGTGCTTCGCACACAGTGCTAGAGGGTGTCGGTTTCTCCAACTTTAGTTGAATCGAGTTTGACTACTCCCGGTCCTTGTTGAAGGTTAAAACAGCACACTTGACGAAAAATCGTTGTTATTTTCATGCGTAGGTAAGAACTGTTCTTGCTAGAAGCCCATAGCAGCCACGTAAAACTTGCAACAACAAAGGAGAGGGCATCTAACTTGTTTTTGCAGGGCATGTTGTGATGTGATATGGTCAAGACGTGATGAGATATAAATTGTTGTATGAGATGATGATGTTTCGTAACCGTTATCGGCATCTGGTAGGAGCCTTATGGTTGTCGCTTTATTGTATGAAATGCAATCGCCATGTAATTGCTTTACTTTATCACTAAGCGGTAGCGATAGTCATAGAAGCAATAGTTGGCAAGACGACAATGATGCTATGATGGAAATCAAGGTGTCAGGCCGGTGACGATGGAGATCATGACGATGCTTTGGAGATGGAGATCAAAAGGCACAAGATGATGATGGCCATATCATGTCACATATTATGATTGCATGTGATGTTTATCCTTTATGCATCTTATTTTGCTTAGTACGGCGGTAGCATTATAAGATGATCCCTCACTAAATTTCAAGGTATAAGTGTTCTCCCTGAGTATGCACCGTTGCTACAGTTCGTCGTGCCGAGACACCTCGTGATGATCGGGTGTGATAAGCTCTACATTCAAATATAACGGGTGCAAGCTAGTTTTGCACACGCATAATACTCGGGTTAAACTTGATGAGCCTAGCATATGCAGATATGGCCTCGGAACACTGAGATCGAAAGATCGAACGTGAATCATATAGTAGATATGACCAACATAGTGATGTTCACCATTGAAAACTACTCCATCTCACGTGATGATCGGACATGGTTTAGTTGATATGGATCACATGATCATTTAGATGACTTGAGGGATGTCTATCTAAGTGGGAGTTCTTAAGTAATATGATTAATTGAACTTTAATTTATCATGAACTTAGTACTTGATAGTATTTTGCATGTCTATGTTGTTGTAGATCAATGGCCCGTGCTACTGTTCCTTTGAATTATAACACGTTCCTAGAGAAAGCTAAGTTGAAAGATGATGGTAGAAACTACACGGACTGGGTCTGTAACTTGAGGATTATCCTCATTGTTGAACAGAAGAATTACGTCCTGGAAGCACCGCTAGGTGCAAGACCCGCTGCAGGAGCAAGACTGGACGTTATGAACATCTGGCAGAGCAAAGCTGATGACTACTCGATAGTTTGGTGTGCCATGCTTTACGTCTTAGAATCGGGACTTCAACGACGTTTTGAACGTCGTGGAGCATATGAGATGTTCCAAGAGTTGAAGTTAATATTTCAAGAAAATGCCCGGATTGAGAGATATGAAGTCTCCAATAAGTTCTACAGCTGCAAAATGGAGGAGAATAGTTCTGTCAGTGAACATATACTCAGAATGTCTGGGTACCACAACCACTTGACTCAACTGGGAGTTAATCTTCCTGATGATAGTGTCATTGACAGAGTTCTTCAATCACTGCCACCAAGCTACAAAAGCTTCGTGATGAACTATAATATGCAAGGGATGGATACGACAATCCTGAGCTCTTTGCAATGCTAAAGGCCGCGGAGGTAGAAATCAAGAAGGAGCATTAAGTGTTGATGGTTAACAAGACCACTAGTTTCAAGAAAAAGGGAAAAGGGAAGAAGGGGAACTTCAAGAAGGACGGCAAGCAAGTTGCTACTTAAGTGAAGAAGCCCAAGTCTGGACCTAAGCCTGAGACTGAGTGCTTCTACTGCAAAGGGACTGGTCACTAGAAGTGGAACTGCCCCAAGTATTTGGCGGATAAGAAGGATGGCAAATCGAAAGGTATATTTGATATACATGTTATTGATGTGTACCTTACTAATGCTCGTAGTAGCGCCCGGGTATTTGATACAGGTTCTGTTGCTCATATTTGCAACACGAAACAGGGGCTACGAATTAAACGAAGATTGGCTAAGGACAAGGTGACGGTGCGCGTGGGAAATGGTTCCAGAGTCGATGTGATCGACGTCGGCACGCTACCTCTACATCTACCGTCGGGATTAGTTTTAGACCTGCATAATTGTTATTTGGTGCCAGCGTTAAGCATGAACATTATATCTTGATCTTGTTTGATGCAAGACGGTTATTCATTTAAATTAGAGAATAATGGTTGTTCTATTTATATGAGTAATATATTTTATGGTCATGCACCCTTGATGAGTGGTCTATTTTTGTTGAATCTCGATAGTAGTGATACACATATTCATAATATTGAAGCCAAACGGTGCAAGGTCAATAATGATAATGCAACTTATTTGTGGCACTGCCGTTTAGGTCATATTGGTGTAAAGCGCATGAAGAAACTCCATGCTGATGGGCTTTTGGAATCACTTGATTATGAATCACTTGATGCTTGCGAACCATGCCTCATGGGCAAGATAACTAAGACTCCGTTCTCCGGAACAATGGAGCGATCAACAAACTTGTTGGAAATAATACATACTGATGTATGCGGTCCGATGTGTGTTGAGGCTCGTGGTGGGTATCGTTATTTTCTGACCTTCACAGATGATTTGAGCAGATATGGGTATATCTACTTGATGAAACATAAGTCTGAAACATTTGAAAAGTTCAAAGAATTTCAGAGTGAAGTGGAAAATCATCGTAACAAGAAAATAAAGTTTGTACGATCTGATCGTGGAGGTGAATATTTGAGTTATGAGTTTGGTATTCATTTGAAATAATGTGGAATAGTTTCGCAACTCACGCCACCTGGAACACTGATAACCCACATGTATAGGGGATCGCAACAGTTTTCGAGGGTAGAGTATTCAACCAAAATTTATTGATTCGACACAAGGGGAGCCAAAGAATATTCTCAAGTATTAGCAGCTGAGTTTTCAATTCAACCACACCTGAAAGACTTAATATCTGTAGCAACGTATTTAGTAGGAAAGTAGTATGGAATTAACGGTAACGGTGGCAAAAGTAACAATAGCAGTTTTTGTAGTAATCGTAATAGTGGCAACGGAAAAGTAACTAAGCAAAGTTCAATATGCGAAAAGCTCGTAGGCAATGGATCAATGATGGATAATTATGTTGGATGTGATTCCTCATGCAACAGTTATAACATAGGGTGACACGGAACTAGCTCCAATTCATCAATGTAATGTAGGCATGTATTCCGAATATAGTCATACGTGCTTATGGAAAAGAACTTGCATGACATCTTTTGTCCTACCCTCCCGTGGCAGCGAGGTCCTATTGGAAACTATGGGATATTGAGGCCTCCTTCTAATAGAGTACTGGACCAAGGCATTAACACTTAGTGAATACATGAACTCCTCAAACTACGGTCATCACCGGGAGT
Source organism: Aegilops longissima (assembly GCA_021605205.1). Lineage (NCBI taxonomy): Eukaryota > Viridiplantae > Streptophyta > Magnoliopsida > Poales > Poaceae > Aegilops > Aegilops longissima. Next base: position 661,555,660 of record CM038682.1, on the reverse strand, counting down.
GGTCCCGATTATTGTCACTTCGGGGTTGCCGGATCATAACACATAGTAGGTGAATATTGACTTGCAAGATAGGATCAAGAACTCACATATATTCATGAAAACACAATAGGTTCAGATCTGAATTCATGGCACTCGGGCCCTAGTGACAAGCATTAAGCATAGCAAAGTCATAGCAACATTAATCTTAGAACATAATGGATACTAGGGATCAAACCCTAACAAAACTAACTCGATTACATGGTAAATCTCATCCAACCCATCACCGTCCAGCAAGCCTACGATGGAATTACTCACGCACGGCGGTGAGCATCATGAAATTGGTGATGGAGGATGGTTGATGATGACGGCAGCGACGGATTCCCCTCTCCGAAGCCCCGAACGGACTCCAGATCAGCCCTCCAGAGAGAGATTAGGGCTTGGCGGCGGCTCCGTATTGTAAAATGCGATGAATCCTTCTCTCTGATTTTTTTTTCTCCCCGAAAGTGAATATATGGAGTCAGGGTTGAGGTTGGTGGAGTCCCAGGGGGCGCGCCCTGCACCCTCGTGGACAGGGTGTGGGCCCCCTGATGCCGATTCTTTCGCCAATATTTTTCATAAATTACAAAACGTGTCTCCGTGGATTTTCAGGTCATTCCGAGAACTTTTATTTCTGCACAAAAATAACACAATGGCAATTCAGCTGAAAACAGCGTCAGTCCGGGTTAGCTCCATTCAAATCATGCAAGTTAGAATCCAAAACAAGTGCAAAAGTGTTTGGAAAAGTAGATACGTTGGAGACGTATCAACTCCCCCAAGCTTAAACCTTTGCTTGTCCTCAAGCAATTCAGTTGACAAACTGAAAGTGATAAAGAAAAACTTTAACAAACTCTGTTTGATCTTGTTGTTGCAAATATGTAAAGCCAACAGTCAAGTTTTCAGCAAAGATTATGACTAACCATATTCACAATAACATTTAGGACCCATGTTTACTCATATCAATGGCATAATAAACTAGCGAGCAATAATATTAAATCTTGGATGACAACACTTTCTCAAAACAATCATAACATGATATAACAAGATGGTATCTCGCTAGCCCTTTCTGAGACCGCAAAACATAAATGCAGAGCACCCCTGAAGATCAAGGACTGACTAGACATTGTAATTCATGCACTACAAAAAAGTACACTTCCGTGATGATACGTGTTTGTCACAGTAGGTCATGTTTTCTGTCATGCATGTATATCCATGATGATTTTATGATAGAATCAAGATAGTCATACCTGTGCTATCGTAGAAGTGTTCCATGACATTACGAAAATTATCATCACGGAAGTGTCCACATCCATGACGATAAAATGCGCGTCATAGAAGTGCTTTCATCAAGGGTGATCGATACGTGGCATCGACCGTAACGGCTCGCTGTTAAGCTATCGGGTCCGGTTTTGGATTCGATAACCCGTTAACAGACCGAACAAATGGGGATTTTCCACGTGTAAAATTCTCATTGGACGGAGGAAACACGTGTTGGCTCACCGCTGGGACAGATGTCATCCACTCATTGGACAGGAGGTGCCTATGATACGTCGACACGTGGCACGGCCCAACAGAGGCCCATTCTGGTGAAAAGGCCGGGCCTGTCAAAATAAGCGGTCCGGCCCATTAGCGGCCTACTTGAGTCAGGCCCATTTACAGGTACGGCCCATACAAGTTACACAGAATCGGCCCATCAAAGGCCCATTCTAGATTCGACAATTTCCAGCCCATCGTCAGTTTAAGCCCGTTAACTGCCCGCTACGTTTTTGGGTCCAATTGCGGCCCGAGCTTCTTTCGGCCTATTAGCAGCCCATCGTCAGTTCAGCCCATTAACGGCCCGGAACGTCTTTCGGCCTTTTCTCGGCCCATTCTGCAGTTGGGCCAATTCTAGCCCGCTGTGACTTTAGGCATGTCCTTGGCCCATTCGGTAAATGGGCCAACTCTTAGCCCATTTTGTCTCTCAGCCTGTTAAGGGCCCGCACAATAGTTGGGACTTTCACTTTAGGTCCATTTGGGGCCCATGTTCCGCAGGGCATCATCTTAGGCCCAACGCGACTTTCAGCCTGTTAAAAGCCTAGTTTGCAAATTGGGCCTCCTCTGGCGCATAACACTTTCGGCCTCTTACTGGCCCATAAAGTAAAAGGGCCGATACAAAATTGACATTTATTTTGGCCTGCTAAAGGCCCGTAGGCCATTTCCATTTATACGGCCCTATCGAGCTTTAGGCCTGTTGACGGCCTGCTAAGAGCCGTTGTTAATGTGGGCCCATTTGGGATCCACTTAATATTATTTTGACCAGCCCAATTAAGGCCCGCTTTGACTGCACATGTTTGTTCGTTTGTATGGCGTCCAGGAAATGTTTGGGCGTGTTGGCCCCCGTTTCAACGATATAGCATATTCAAGAATTATCCTACTCTATACTATCGCCTCTAAAAAACATACACTATACAATAAAAAGCATAGAAACGTAGAATAATCCTACACTATAAAATAAAGAAATTATAGTCGAATCTATGATAACCCACAAGTATAGGGGATCGCAACAGTTTTCTAGGGTAGAGTATTCAACCCAAATTTATTGATTCGACACAAGAGGAGCCAAAGAATATTCTCAAGTATTAGCAGTTGAGTTGTCAATTCAACCACACCTGGATAACTTAGTATCTGCAGCAAAGTATTTAGTAGCAAAGTAATATGGAAGTAACGGTAACAATAGCAAAAGTAATATTTTTGGGTTTTGTAGTGATTGTAATAGTCATAACATAGGGTGACACAGAACTAGCTCCAATTCATCAATGTAATGTAGGCATGTATTCTGAATATAGTTATACGTGCTTATGGAAAAGAACTTGCATGACATCTTTTGTCCTACTCTCCTGTGGCAGCCGGGTCCTAACGGAAACTAAGGGATATTAAAGCCTCCTTTTAATACAGTACCGGACCAAAGCATTAACACATAGTGAATACATGAACTCCTCAAACTACGGTCATCACCGGGAGTGGTCCCGATTATTGTCACTTCGGGGTTGCCGGATCATAACACATAGTAGGTGACTATAGAATTGCAAGATAGGATCAAGAACTCACATATATTCATGAAAAAATAATAGGTTCAGATCTAAAATCATGGCACTCGGGCCCTAGTGACAAGCATTAAGCATGGCAAAGTCATAGCAACATCAATCTCAGAACATAGTGGATACTAGGGATCAAACCCTAACAAAACTAACTCGATTACATGATAAATCTCATCCAACCCATCACCATCCAGCAAGCCTACGATGGAATTACTCACGCACGACGGTGAGCATCATGAAATTGGCGATGGAGGATGGTTGATGATGACGACGGCGACGGATCCCCCTCTCCGGAGCCCCGAACGGACTCCAGATCAGCCCTCCCGAGAGGTTTTAGGGCTTGGTGGCGGCTCCGTATCGTAAAACATGATGAATCTTTCTCTCTTATTTTTTTTCTCCCCGAACACGGATATATGGAGTTGGAGTTGAGGTTGGTGGAGCGTCAGGGGGCCCACGAGGCAAGGGGGCACGCCCAGGGGGGCAGGCGCGCCCCCACCCTCATTGACAGGTGGAGGCCCCCGTGACGTGGATTCTTCTTCCAGTATTTTTTATATTTTCGAAAAATACGTTCCGTGGAGTTTCAGGTCATTCCGAGAACTTTTGTTTCTGCACATAAATAACACCATGGCAATACTGCTGAAAACAGTGTCAGTCCGGGTTAGTTCCATTCAAATCATGCAAGTTAGAGTCCAAAACAAGGGAAAAAGTGTTTGGAAAAGTAGATACGGCGGAGACGTATCAACTCCCCCAAGCTTAAACCTTTGCTTGTCCTCAAGCAATTCAATTGATAAACTAAAAGTGATAAAAAATAACTTTTACAAATTCTGTTTTCTCTTGTTGTTGTAAATATGTAAAGCCAACATTAAAGTTTTCAGCAAAGATTATAACTAACCACATTCACAATAACATTTAGGTCTCATGTTTACTCATGTCAATGGCATAATCAACTAGCGAGCAATAATAATAAATCTCGGATGACAACACTTCCTCAAAACAATCATGATATGATATAACAAGATGGTATCTCGCTAGCCCTTTCTGAGACCGCAAAACATAAATGCAGAGCACCTTTAAAGATCAAGGACTGACTAGACATTGTAATTCATGGTAAAAGAGATCCAGTCTTAGTCATACCCAATATAAATTAATAATAATGAATGCAAATGACAGCAGTGCTCTGCAGCTAGTGCTTTTTAATAAGAGGGTGATGACTCAACATAAAAATAAATAGATAGGCCCTTCACAGAGGGAAGCAGGGATTTGTAGAGGTGACAGAGCTCGATTTTGAAATAGAGATAAATAATATTTTGAGCGGCATACTTTCATTGTCAACATAACAACCAAGAGATGGCGATATCTTCCATGCTACACACATTATAGGCGGTTCCCAAACAGAATGGTAAAGTTTATACCCCCCCTCCACCAAGAAGCATCAATCCATGGCTTGCTTGAAACAACGAGTGCCTCCAACTAACGACAGTCGGGAGTTTTGTTTGCAATTATTTTGATTTAGTTTGCATAAAGCATGGGACTGGGCATCCCGGTGACCAGCCATTTTCTCGTGAGTGAGGAGCGGAGTCCACTCCTCTTGAGAATAACCTGCCTAGCATGGAAGATATGGACAACCCTAGTTGATACATGAGCTATTCGAGCATACAAAACAGAATTTCATTTGAAGGTTTAGAGTTTGGCACATACAAATTTACTTGGAACGACAGGTAGATACCGCATATAGGAAGGTATAGTGGACTCATATGGAATAACTTTGGGGTTTAAGGAATTTGATGCACAAGCAGTATTCCCGCTTAGTACAAGTGAAGGCTAGCAAAAGACTGGCAAGCGACCAACTGGAGAGCGACAACAGTCATGAACATGCATTAAAATTAATAAACATTGAGTGCAAGCATGAGTAGGATATAATCCACCATGAACATAAATATCGTGAAGGCTATGTTGATTTGTTTCAACTACATGTGTGAACATGTGCCAAGTCAAGTCACTTAAATCATTCAAAGGAGGATACCACCCCACTATACCACATCACAACCATTTTGATAGCATGTTGACACGCAAGGTAAACCATTATAACTCATAGCTAATCAAGCATGGCACGAGCAACTATGATCTCTAATTCTCATTGCAAACGTGTTTATTCATAATAGGCTGAATCAGGAACGATGAACTAATCATATTTACAAAAACAAGAGAGGTCGAGTTCATACCATCTTCTCCCATCTCAATCAGTCCATCATACATCATCATAATTGCCTTTCACTTGCATGACCGAACGATTCGAATAATAATAATAGTGCACGTGCATTGGACTAAGCTGGAATCTGCGAGCATTCAATAAACAGGAGAAGACAAGGTAATATGGGCTCTTGGTTAAATCAACAATAATGCATATAAGAGCCACTTCAACATTTTTAATTTTGGTCTTCTCCTACCGACCCCCAAAGAAAAGAAAAGAAATAAAACTATTTACACTGGAAAGCTCCCAACAAGCAAAAGAAGAACATGAAATCTTTTTGGGTTTTCTTTTTAATTATTAGTACAACATGAAAAGTAAGCTAGCTAAGAGCTACAACTAATTATTATTCTTAAGATTTATCGAACACACAAGAAGGAAGCAAGAAAAAGAAAATAAACTAGCATGGATATTACAGTGAAAAAGTATGAGCACCGACATCTAGCAATGAGTGTGTGAACATGAATGTAATGTCGGTGAGAAATACGTACTCCCCCAAGCTTAGGCTTTTGGCCTAAGTTGATCTAATGCCACAGATGGCCTGGCGGATATCCATAGTTGTAGCCGGGGTCGTACTGCAATGAAGAAGACTCTGACTGCCACTGGTTGGCAATCACCTCCGGGTCCCACTGATAATTAGACTGTCGTGGGGGTTCAAATTGTGGTTCCGGCTCCGTGGCTGATGTAGGGTTCCGGTAGGCGTGAATGGCCGCCAGCGGAACGAGATACGGACCTGCAGATAAATCAAACAAGGAAGGAGCAGGCAAGGTAATAGTCTCAGGGTGATGTTTATCAAAGAACAATTTGTATTTAAGTGCCCCTTCCCTATTCTTGACAATAAAATCACGCGCTACCATACTCTTATAATCTAAATAAGTAGTGGGCATTAATGTTTCTTCTTTTTCATAGTGCCTAATAGGTATGTTATAATGTGCAGCAAGGCGTGAAGCGTAAATACCTCCAAAGATAGGGCCCTTTGTACGGTTCAGACTTAACCGTTTAGCAATAATACCGCCCATACTAACAGAGTTGTCACAGAATAAACAATGGAACAAAGTGATAATATCAGGAACACTAAGGGTTTCCACACTTTCCGCGACCAATTAAGCAACGACTAGCAAATATAGCAAAGTAGCGTAAAACAGGAAAATGTATGCTAGTGATTCTTGCATCGGAAACCTTCCTAGTTTCCCCTACAGTAATAGTATCAATGAACCCGTCCACATCCTTACGATGTGGTTCCTCTAAACTACCCTCGAAAGGTATTTTGCAAACCTTGCAAAATTCATCTAGTGACATCTTCTTAACCACATCATATAAATGAAACTCTACTGAAGGAGGTGTTTCCTTAGGATAGTAGTAGAAGTTTTGCACAAAAGTATTGGTGAGTAAGAGATACTTTTCGCGTTGGTCGCGGAGGAAGTCGGTGAGGCCTGCATTCTCAGCCAATTCATAAAAATCATCATAAATCCCGGCTGCTCTCAAGAAATCATCGGAAGGCCATTCACACGGCCGAATCTCCGTGGTGCGAGGAAAATTATATTTGGGCCTCTCTGCTTCCTCACTTTGCTTTTCCTTCGAGTTTCGGCTCGATGAGCCCCTCAAAAATATCTTCATTATTTTCTGAAAAATTCTGAAATTCTTAGTAACTTCAAATAAAAGTGAACCAAGCTCAACAAAATTGATAGTAACTACTCCTACAAGTGCCTAGAGATTATATCATGCATTAGAACTACTTGGAACCATATAAATTTGGCATGCAAGCTCAAGAACATGGTCACCTAGGCAGCACAAATTTGCAATGAATAAAGCACTAGAACAAAAACTAATTGGACCAAAGGAGGAGTCACATACCAAGGAACAAGCCCCCCAAGCAGTTTTGTGAGAGGTGCTTTGAGCAAGGAGATCGAAAATCGCAGCAAAATGAGCTAGAACTCGTGCTTGAGGTGGATGGTGATTTTTTGGGAGGAAGAAGAAGTGTGTGGGTGCAGGAATAAGTGGAGGGAGCCACCATGGCCCACGAGGTGGGCGCGCCAGAGGTGGCGCGCCCTGACCCTCGTGGCCAGGTGCTTGCTCCCCCCGCTGTGTTCTCAGTGCCAGATATTCTCAAATATTCCAAAAAAAATCATATTTTAATTTCAGGGCATTTGGAGAACTTTTATTTTCGGGGTATTTTTATATTGCACGACTAAATCAGAAAACAGACGGAAAAAATACTATTTTTACTTTATTTCAACTAAATAACAGAAAGTAAAAGGAGGGTATAGAAGGTTGTGCTTTCTAACTTCATCCATCTCATGCTCATTGTCGGTGTACTAGAGTAGGGGTACCCTAGTACCCCGAACTCGCACGGACAATGCAGCTGCATACCACGGCAGGCTGGCCCGATGACCGTCAAGGCCCTCAATGGCTCCTTGAGCCATTCAAGAACAAAGTAGTCAAGACCCGGCAAGAGGAGCTTGCCGGAAGGCCACTCAGTAGCGAAGAAACAAGGCCCGGCAAGAGGAGCTTGCGGGAAGGCTAGTGGCGCCGAGCCCCAGCGCGACAAGGTTCCTGCCGCGGCAAGGCGCTTGTCGGGCAGGCGACCTCTCTTCATCTCCGCTCCAGCTCACCCACCAACGTGTCACCACGGGGCTCTCCCAAGCACGCGTGTCGACGGGCTGTGCCGCCAGCGGGGAACAGCGACAAGCGGCGCTGACAAGCTACCATCGTGGCAAACGGAGGTGCACTTGACGGTCCCTGTTACCTTTGTCGGGCGATCGAGGCGGGCATTGATGACTCTTGTCCCTTGCCGTCGAGTTAGGTATAGATTATTGTACCTTTGCATAAAGCGTGTACCAACCTATGTTTTTACTATCTTACCCTTGTCTACTTGCCACACGTGGTAACCCCTTGTGCCTATAAAAGGAGGCCCGAGTGCAGCGTAGAAATGGGTCGGCTCAGCTCCGGCTTAGTTCATCCTACTCATATGAAACCACACCCAGGCTAGGTCTTGTAGCTCCCATTGCTCCCTAGCAAGAACACAAGATAATCCACTAAAGCAGCAGTAGGAGTATTATCTCTCCGGAGAGCTCCGAAGCTGGGTAAGCCTGCTCGTGTGCATCGCCTCGATCCGCTCTTTGTGCAATCTCCGCCCCCTCCGAACCACAAGGGACCCAGGTCCGTGAGGGTGTTCGTGGGACACGATCAGCCCTCCCGACATCTTTGGCGCGCCCGGGTAGAGGCGTCGAGGCTGTGTGAACCCGATCCGTGGTCACATGAGCAACTTCATCAACATCTTCGTCAACATGGCGCCAAGAAGAAGTCTTGGCAGCAGCAGAGCCGTCTGCTGTCGAACCCACCACCACCGGAGCTGTCGGTGGTGGGGAAACGCCATAGCGGAGGAACAAGCGTCGGCGAGAGAGCCCACAACGCCGCCAGTCCAAAGACAAGGCAGCGCAGGCGTCGGCGTCCGAATCTTCACGCGTCCTTCTCGGGGAGGCGCGAGATGACAGCGTCGTGAAGCTCGCGGCACCATACGCTCGTTGGACCAAGGCCAAGCTGGGGGATCCCGAGGCCCTCGAGACCCGCATGCACCCCAGCATGCTGGTACGAGCGGAGTACGGTCGCTTGGGCGGGATGCGGCTCCTCCTAACTTGGTTAGGAGTCCGAGCACGTCTCGTTCTTCGCTCCGTACGCCGTTGCCGCCAACCACACCAGCGGAAGCCTTGGCAAGAGCTCAGTTACTTCTAGACTACCCTCCAACGGCCGACAAGGTCGACGAATGGAGGGCTACAATTCAGAGTCTCATCGGCTTCGCCAACGGCGATGTCCCGCGGCAACCGAGTGCCTCGCAGCCGTGGCAAGGCGACAAGGCGCAAGCTGATGGCGACGAGACTTACGGGGGAGCAGCCACCGTGCACTCACCTTCCCGAAGGCCAAGATCGCCGACTCGCCGGATCCACCTCGACAGCAACTCCACAGCGTCGTCGGATCCGCGAACTCGTCGCGACCAGCACCAAGTTCTCCGAGAACGGCAAGAAGAAGACGCTCGAACCCGTATCGAGCGCCGAAGAGAAGCGCGCCGTCAATCTGACCAACGCGCCGGGCCAACCGTCGACATGCATGCGCCAGGGGAACCAGGTGACTTACTGTACGCGGTAGGTTGCCCTGCGTTCACCCGTGAGCTGCGGCAAGTCCGGTGGCCCGACAAGAAAAATTTCAAACCAGATGTGCCGGAGAAGTATGACGGCAGGACACACCCATCGGGGTTCCTAAGCATCTACACCATCGCGGTGCAGGCTGCGGGGGGACAAGACGACAAGATCCTCGCCAATTACTTTCCCCTGGTGCTCAAGCCGAACGTCAGATCCTGGCTCATGCACTTGCCGGACAGCTCTATTTCTTCTTGGGCAGATTTGTGCCACCAGTTTGTTGGTGCCTTCACAGGCGGCCACAAGCCTCATGGCCAGGAGAGTGACCTCCACCTGCTTGCCCAGAAGGAGGGAGAATCCCTGCGCAAGTTCATCCAGAGATTCAGTCGAGTGCACTACAACATCCCAGACGTCCACCCTGCTGTAGTGATCAGTGCGTTTCATCAGAATGTACGAAACCGCAGGATGAGGGAGGAGATGGCGATGTGCAAAGTGAAAGACGTCGGCGAGCTTTACGCCCTGGCCGACAAGTGTGCACGAGCTGAAGAAGGAAGAAGACTCCCAGGAGAGAATGTGAGAGCAGAGTCTGACAGTGAGGAAATCGCCCCAGCAAGAAAAAGCCGGCGGCGAAACAACAGGAGGAAGAAAAACCAAGAAGTGCTAGTTGTTGAGCAGTCCGGCAAGGATGGGGCCGCCAACAAAGCCAAGGCTGGTGGCTCCGGCAAGGAGGTTACCATTGACGCCGACCACCAAGCTGTGGCGGCCGCCGACAGGCCCGATAGCTCCAACAAGCAGTACTGTAAAATCCACCACACCAAGGGCCACGATCTCCAGAGCCGCAAGAAAGTCGAGCAGCTTGTTGAGCTACAGAGAGCTGAATACAAGCGGCGAGACAAGGAGAAAGCTCAAGAAGGTGCAGGTGCAGCAAGTAAGAAGAGACCCGGTCGGGGAGGACGCCGCGGCAAGGCCAAGCAGCGACAAGGTGACAGACCTCCCCGCGGCCACGACAAGGAAGAGGACGAAGATGAAGATGATGAGGACATGGAAGACGATGAAGCAGACGAGCAAGAGTTTCACAAGGCAACAGAGGTCCTTTGTGTTGACGGTGGTGCTTCTCTGCATACCTCGCACCGCCAACTCAAGCAATGGATGCGTGAGGTGAATGCAGCAGAACCCTCCATAGAGTCACGCAAACCTCGAAGTGGTCCAAGACGCCCATCATCTTTGACATTGAGGATCACCCCGATCGCATCACTGCGGTCGGTGCTTGCCGATGTTGGTCTCGCCAACCATCCGCAACCTCAAGGTCACAAAGATGTGGTTGACGGCGGGCGGCTTGAACTTGATTTCCTCTGCGGCTGCTTAAACTTCAAATCCCGACAACGAGCTCAAGAAACTGGTACTTTCAAGGAATCAATCCAGAAGGAGCAAGCCCAAAGGGAAGATCACGTTGCCGGTAACGCTCGGCAGCGAGCTCAACTTCGAACCGAGAGGGTCACGTTTGACGCGTCGCCGACTTCCCATTATCCTACAATGGCATACTTGGCCGTCCAGCGCTCACCAAGTTCATGGCGCCTCTCATTATGCTTACAACCTACTCAAGATGCCCGCCCGATAAGCGTCATTTCTGTCCATGGCGACAAGAAGGAGGCGCTTATCTGTGCCGACAAGATTTACGGGAAGCAGCAGCCGCAATGTAAAGCAAACCACTTGCCGCTGAAGCTCCGGGGAAGAAGACCACCAAGTCCGCAAGAGCTCTGTTGCCCACTCCGCAAGTGCACCTCCTCGAGTGCTGCGCTACCGTCGAGGACGCACCATCGAGCTCCACCGCAAGTGCAAGAAAGCGATGGCAGCTCCGCGAAGATCAAGAAAGTGCCCGCCAAGGAGGACGGCATCGGTGGTACCTTCACCATCGATTGCCACGCTTGATCCTAAATAGGAAGGCGAGCTCATTGCTTTCTGCGGGCGAATGTCGATGTGTTTGCATGGCAACCATCCGACATCCCCGTGTTCCTGTGAAAGTAATTGAGCACCACCTAGCTGTCTGTCCTCACGCCGCCCGTCAAGCAAAAAGTTAGGAAAGCGTTGGGAACGCCAAGAGTTCATAGCGAAGAAATCAAGAAGTTGGAAGCAGCGGGGCTTATCGGAGAGTCCTCCATCCCACGTGGTTGGCCAATCCGGTGGTGGTACGCAAGGCTAATGGGAAATGGAGACTTTGTATTGACTTCACCGATGTTAATAAAGCTTGTCCCAAGGACCCATTTCCCTTGCCGCGTGTCGACCAGATTGTTGACTCCACGATTGGATGTGATCTACTTCGTTTCTTGATGCATATTCAGGATATCATCGATCTTCATGGCGAAGAAGATGAAGAAAACCGCATTCATTACACCATGTGGCACGTACTGCTTTATACGGATGCCTTTAGGTTTGAAGAATGCTAGTTCAACTTTTGCAAGGGTAGTCCATGATGCCTTTGAACCACAGATACACAGAAATGTAGAAGCATACATGGATGACATAGTGGTCAAGAGCAAGGACAAAGCGACTCTGGTTCAAGATTTGGATGAAACATTTGCAAATCTACGCAAGATCAACCTCAAGCTCAACCCCGAGAAGTGCGTGTTTGGAGTCCCTTCCGCAAGCTTCTCGGGTTCTTTGTGTCTCAAAGAGGAATTGAAGCCAATCCCGACAAGATCAAGGCCATTGAGCAGATCGAAGCACCAAAGCGCGTCAAGGATGTCGGAAGGCTTGCGGTTGCGTGGCTGCTCTCGGCGAGGTTTATCTCTAAGTTCTGCTGAGTCGCCTCGCCATTTTTCAAAATTTTGAAAAAGGCAGGTCAATGAAATGGACTCGAAGCGGAGGCTGCGCTGCAAGGACTTGAAGAGATACCTGTCCTCCGCTCCAATACTTGTCGCACCTAGGCCACAAGAGAAGTTGTTGCTGTATATAGCAGCGACTAATCAAGTGGCTAGTGCTGCGTTAGTAGCGGAGAGGGAGGCGGATGATGAGCCCGCAACCGAGGCAAGCGCATCCAGCGACAAGCAAGGGCTTCGCCGTCAAGCTCTGGTCCCGACAAGGACGGATCAGCAGGGTTGCGACAAGATACAGAAGAAGATGGTGCAGCGCCCAGTCTACTTTGTTAGTTCCCTTTTGCAGGGGGCTAGATCAAGGTACTCTGGTGTGCAAAAGCTGCTTTTCGGCCTCCTCATGGCCTCGAAAGCTGCGCCACTACTTCCAAGCACACGAGATAATAGTTGTCACTCGCTTTCGCTGAAGAGGAGATTACAAAATCCAGAAGCAACAGGAGAATCGTCAGTGGGCCTTTGGAACTGTCAAGCTTTGGTCTCAAATTTGAAAGCACTTCAACTATCAGAGCGAGCATTGGCGGAATTCATAGCTGAGTGGGCGTAGCGCAAGATGAAGAAATTCGAGAGGCGAGCATCCCCGCCAAGGAGGCAAATAAAGAGTGGCTGATGTACTTTGACGGTGCCTTCTCGCTGCAAAGCGCCCGGTGCGGCGTCTTGATTATCGCACCCACCGGAGAGCACCTCAAGTACATAGTCCGGATCGTTTTCCCAAGGAACAAGCAACAAATAACACCGCAGAGTATGAAGGTTTGCTTGCCGGCCTCAGGATTGCGGTAGACCTTGGGATCAAGAAGCTCATTGTCAGGGGGGACTCGCAACTTGTCGTCCGCCAAGTAAATAAAGATTATCAGAGTCCGCTGATGGAAGCCTACGTCGACGAAGTGAGGAAGCTGGAAGAGCACTTTGAAGGCCTGCAAATGGAACACGTTCCAAGAGCTCAGAATGATATAGCTGATGGCCTCTCCAAATGTGCCGCACTTAAGTTACCCGTGGAACCAGGGATTTTTGTGCTCAAGCTAACTCAGCCAACCGTAACACCTTCAACAGGACAGAGCAAGAAGAGAAAATTGGTTTCGGCGACTACTTTCCGCAGAGCTCCACAAGCCGCCGACAAGAAGGTCCCTAAAACCAGCATAAGTATCACTAAGGAGCGGTATGCTCGACAAACCATGCAGTTTGTATCGTTGAAGCAAACGCTCCCGACAAGTTTCGCTCCGGCAAGCTTGCCGGGATCATCAAGCTCGGCGGACCCACGTGTTCTTGCCGCAGGTTGATGTTCCCAGATGATGGATGAGCCTTTAGTCCTTGTTGTCGAGCCACAAGCTCCGGCATGGGCACAAGAATCGTCCATTTTCTTGAGACGGAGAACTTCCGAAGAGCAAGAAGAAGCGGAAAAAGTAGCCCGGCGATCAAGTATGTACCAGTTTGTTGACAACATCCTGCATGTAAGAAGACTCAACGGTGTGAAATTGAAGCGCATTTGCGGGAAGATGGATGTAAGCTGTTGGCAGAGGTACATGGAGGCATATGTGGTCACCACATTGGCGCGAAGAGCACTTGCCGCAAAGCTTTCCGGCAAGGTTTCTTCGCCGAAGCCCTCGGGATGCAAGCGCACAAGTAATCAAGTGTGAAGCATGCGGTTCCATTCCAAGCAGATACACCAACCAGCTCAAGCTCTCCAGACGATCCCTTTATCCTGGCCCTTCTCGGTGCGGGGCTCGACATCCTCGGCCCTTTCCCCGAAGCTGTCGGGGCTTTGAGTACTTATGCGTTGCGATCGACAAGTTCACAAAGTGGCCGAAGTGGAACCGAGAAGGAAGGTGACAAGACGATCGGTGGTCAAGTTCTTCAGTCAATTGTTTGCCGCTTTGGGATTCCTAACAGAATCATCACCGACAACGGCACACAGTTCACGAGCCGCACCTTCATGCAGTACGCCCAAGATCTTGGCGCCAAGATCTGCTTTGCTTCTATTGCTCATCCGAGAAGCAATGGTCAAGCAGAGAGAGCAAACGCTGAAGTGCTGCGAGGACTCAAGACCAGAACTTTCGACCAACTGCGCAAGTGCGGAAGAAACTGGATCGAGGAGCTGCCAGTGGTTCTTTGGTCGATCAGGACGACGCCAAATCGAGCCATTGGCGAGACACCTTCGCTCTAGTCTATGGAGCAGAGGCAGTTCTCCCATGGAACTCGTGGTGCGGGTCACCTCGAGTGCTCGCTTATGATGAGCTTGAGCAAGAGCAGCTGCGACAAGATGACGCGCTGCTCCTCGAGGAAGATCGTCTTCAAAGCTTTGTGACGAGCTGCTCGTTACCGAGCAAGCTTTGCGTCGCTACCATAGCCGCAAAGTTAATGCCGAAGCTTCGAGGAAGGCGACCTTGTTCTTGGTAGCGTTCAATCCGCCAAGAATTCCAACAAGTTGACGCCGAAGTGGGAAGGCCCTTATCGGGTGAAACGAGTCACTAGGCCCGGCGCTGTCCGCCTCGAGACCGAAGATGGCGCTCCGGTGAGCAATTCCTGGAATATAGAACATCTTCGCAAGTTTTACCCATAAGGCGCGGTTGCCGGAACCTGTTCCGGCAACCACCCTTTTGTACAAGTCTTGCCGCTGTTGCATGTAATCCTTTGTACAAAGCGGTATGAGACCCGTGCATCGATAAAGCCTATGTGTTGCGCACAACTTGTCAATACATGCCCTCATAATCATATATGCATGTGTTTACTAACATTTTGTGCATCATCCACACCCGGTAAGCGATAACGAGCCACTAAGCTCCATAACTTTATTTTCTCTTCTTTCTTCTCAAGCAAGAAGAAGGGTCATCCACCCACAAGTTAACCGGGGGGGAAGGAGAAGATAATAGTGTGGGCCGCCAAGCGTCGCTCGAGGAACTGTCGCCTTGCCGGAAAATGGACAACAGAAAGCTAAGTTGCTAAGTTTAAGCGACCAGTTTTAAATTTTTAAGTTATCTTCCTCGAACAATAGTACTTTGTATGGAAAACCTGTGCGTGGAGGAACCGACTCGCGACTAGCTTGCGCCCTTACTTTGTTTCGAGTCCGCTCAACAACTTAAGTGTGCTGCAACTAGTTGCGACAAGGTTGCTTGTCGGGGGCGGCATCGCCAGCAGGCTGTTGAAGTTCCGCACTCAGCGCTTTCATGCAAGGGTGTTAAATCTTGACAAGTTCTACTAAAAGCGAGGGTATAAACATACAAGGAAGAAATCGAGTAAAGGAAATAACATTTGCATTCGATGGCCTAAGATAGTGTATATTACATAATAACTTGTCGCGCGTCTAATGGACTTTTTACCTAAACATGATCTACAGCGACAAGAGAAAGATAGACTTGGCGGCCTAGTCCACGCGGGTCGCCTCGAGCCTCTTAACTCCGCTCACCCTGTCCACAATGGGTGCGACAAGGGCCTTGAGCGCTTCAACATCGGCGGATGGAGGCAGGGACTTGAGGACTTTGGTGAAGTCGACGCCTGGGTTGCGGAAGGCCACCTTCATCAACACCTTCTGGAGAGCCTCGGCGCAGACTTGACGTGATTCCTCCGCCAGTTGCTTCGGGACCTCTTCCCGGAGCCGTTGGATACCCGCCAACACGCCTTTGAAGAATAGGTTGAGCTTGACGCTGGGTTGGAGGTTCTCGTCAGTGGAGTATCCAAGATCTGTCATCCCCAACTCCATCAACTCATTATGGATGCCGGCGGCGGTGCCCACAAGACCTTCTGTCTAGTGCATTATGCTGTCTCGAAGATTATTCTGGGTGGTCACAGCATTCGACAGCAACTCCTCGGTGGCCTTGATCTTTTCCAGCAGGCCCTTTTCCCGATCCTTGACGCCATTCAACGTCTCCGTCAGGGTGGTCAGCTTCAGCTCCAAATCCGCTTTGACGTCCTTGGCGGCATCGATCTCCTTGATCTTTTCAAAAAAGCGACCTGCAGCTCGCCGAGGTGTAAGCGTCCTTCTCACGCTCGCGCTTCAACCCGGCGACCTCCTCGGCACTCTTCTGGAGGGTGGACTCCAGCTGAGCCACCCTCGTCTCCAATTCCCTCTTGGCGGCCTCGGCAGCCGCAGCAGCATCCTTTGCCTCCTGAAGTGGCCCGCTGATCGTTTGCTCGCGCGCGGCGAGATCTTCCTCAAAGCTGTCGAGGTTGATCTTCCGCTGCGCCAGCTCACCTTCTCGCGCGGAAAGCTTCTCGCCGGCAAGCCTCTGCTGCTCTTCGACCTCGCCCTTCTCCAAGATGAAGGCCGTGCGCTCCTCAGCAAGCTGCTCCCGCGCCTCCGCTATATCCCGGAGAGTTTCTTTGTTGGCGCGCCGGAGCTCTTCCGCGCGCTTCTCCAAGTCAGCTCCCGCCCTCGCGACAAGCGCCTCCCTGGACTCCAGTTTGGCTTGTCGGGCGCGGTAGAGAGACAACAACTTCCTTAGCAGCTGCTCCTCCTCAGGATCACTGCTGCTGCTGCTTGGGGCATCAACCAGCGACAGCCCGGCGGAGGCAAGCAGTTCCGCGTCGAAAGTCTCCCCCTCGACCGGCGCCACAGAGCTTGATGCCCGGGGAGCTTGATAAAGACACCCTCGCCCGGCCTTGTGTAGGCGCCGGGCTGGGGCTCTTGGTCGAGTAGCGGCGTCGGTGGCGGGAGGATTAGCGGTTGGTGCAGCGCCTGGCGCTCCTGCGGCCCCAGGGCCGTCAGTACGATCGCCAGATTCCTCCCCAGCCTCGGCGCCAAGAGCCTCGGCGGCCTCCATCACAGCGGGCCCGTCGGCTTGACCTCCTCCTCCATGTTGGCGGCGTCGACATTGTCGCCATGGCGTCTTCTCGCCGGGCGGCCTCGGTCTCCATTGGATCTCGGCAGGTGGATCTAATGGTCAAGAAGAAAGCACAGTCAAGCGGATGATCGAAAGAGAAGAACGAGAAAAAGAAAGAACCCAAGGAAATTATCAAACAAGAAAATCACCTGCAATGGGATCTATTGCGCGAGTCTCTACTACCGGAGGGTCGCCGGCGCTGGTCCTTGTCGGAGAAGCTCCCCTTGTCGGAGAGGCCTCCCTTGCCGGAGAGCGCTCCCTTGGCGGAGAGTTTTCCCTTGGCGGCGTAGTTGAAGCAAGCAGAACTTCGGGAGCGACCTCCGGAGCTTCCTGATGAGGCTGCTCTGCTCCTACACAATTCAGTAAATCAGATATCAATAACGGAGAAACACCCAAGCACGCCTAACCGTGAGAAGTATACCAAACACTTACGCTGGGGGCTGTGCTGGGGGCTGCTCTGTTGAAGGGTTGCCGGGTCCGGCAAGGGAGTTCCAGACGTCCCCCCTGTCGCCACAGGGGAGTCATCTGAGACGACAACCACCGGCGTCTTGGCCCTCTTCGACGCCCTCTGAGATAACGTCCTGAAGAAGAAGGTTCAGAGTGAAACCCGTCAAGATATAAAAAAATATAATGAATTGGGAGATTACAAATAGCAGCGACAAGATCTTACTCTTCCTCTTCTTCCTCGGAGCTGAGGGCGGAGAGATCAAACTCTGCTCCGGCGCGACGGATTGGAGGAGAAGACTCCCTCTGGCGCTTGGCGGGTACAGGGGCCGCGACTCCAGAAGACCCTGCGCCCGTCACCGTGGCGGAATGAGGCGCTCCCGCGGCAACAATGTTTCCCGCGGTGGAGCGCGTCAGGCGGCGAGGCGGCTGTTGGACCATAGGCCGCCCCGCCACTTCTCCAGTCTTGCGGAGGCGTCTCCTTGGCGGCACAGCGGGCCCCTCTTGCGGCAAGCTACTTGACGGCGGAGGAGAGGCGTCCCCGGAGGGCTCGCTCGGTTCGTTGTCAGGCTCGGGCTGCTCCTCCTCGCCGACGAACTCTTCTCGGTCGGCAAGGCTTGCCGCCTCGGCCCTCTCTGCCTCCTCGACAGTGAACCCAAACGCGCCGGCGGCAGCAGCCTCTGCAGCCTCCTCCAACCTCGTGGAGATGCGCGCCATCTCCTGATCAGTGGTGTCACGGGTGAGCCGCCTCTGCTCGTCGGCGCGGATAGGCACTTCGACTAAGTTGTCGAAGAACTGCTGCACTATGTCATCGGCAGGCTCCTGCCAAGTTGGAACGATTCCATGGGAATCGCACAACGGCATTATCGCGCGGATGCTGTCAAGCGACGAATTGCTGCACAAGGGCACAACTCCCCGGGCAACATGCACCATCCGGGTTATCCGCTTGAGCTTGAACAGCTCCCGCAGCATGCCGTCAAGCTCCAAGGTAGTGAAATTCCAATTCAGACTGGGCGCAGCCTCATGATGTCCGCCGCTCGAATTCCCAAGCAGGCTTCCCTCTCTCCTGCAAAGGCGCAATGCGCGGCGAAGGAAGTCCGCGCCAACTGCTCCTACGGTAAGCCCTACTTGCCGGAGACGCAAAATCCTAGTCGTGGTAATCTTCAACTTGTCGCCCTCCCGCGCCAAGTTGCTCCAATCGCTACCGCGAACTATGGGGGTTTGGCGCAGAAAGAAAAGGCTGTGGCTCCTCCTCTAAGATCCAGCACCAGTCAGCCCTCCACTCCTCCCACTTGCCGCGCAACTCTCCGTCAAGATCGCTTCCTTCTTGCCGATCCTAGAGGTCCATGCAATTCCTCCGCAAGCGGCTCTCTCTCTCTCGCTGGGTGAGAAGTAGTGGCGGAAGAGTGCGACGTTTGGGTGGACCCCGACAAAGTTCTCGAAGATATGTGCGAAAACGGCCGTGGTGAGGATGGCGTTGGGGGTGAAGTCAAGGAGGTGGAGGCCATACGTGTTCATAACATCGCAGAAGAATTCAGAAAAAAGAGGGCAGAGCCCGCACCAGAAGAAAATCGCGAAGAAGGGGTACTCGATGGAGACCTTAGCGGATGTGGCGGCGGAGATGACCCTCGTGTGCGGGTGCGCATGGGTCTCCGTCGACCAAAAGAGGTAGTACAGCTCCCGCAGCTCCTTCCTGTTGAGCAGGGGATCGAAGAGGGCCCGCTCCTTCCGCAGCGCGCCATGAGCCGCCGCGCCGGCCGATTTCACGCCTTTTCCTTATCGGCCTTCGAGCCATAGGGAGTGGTGGTGGAGGAAGCCGACGGCGTTGGTGGCACCGTGGCAATGGAGGGGCGGGCGTCGCTCTCTGGGCTCGAGAAGAAAGGGGAAATCGATCGGGTTTTCCGATGTGACAGCGAGGGCAAGTGCGCGCCCCGCCCCTGTTCCCCCTGCTTATAAAGAGGGGAGGGGACGGGCGTTCTGATTTTTCCCATTAAAGAAAGCCCCACGATATCCCCCACGACGCCACGTCCGGTGTGTGACGTTCGTGGGCGACATGGTGGGACCAAGGTGAATGACGGCGTAATCAAGACCACGCGTGCCCGTGCACTGTTTTGGGCCTGGCCCAACATAGCTTGGCGCCGTGTGTGGCCCAGGCCCGGGGGCTCCTGTCGGTGTACTAGAGTAGGGGTACCCTAGTACCCCGAACTCGTGCACGGACAGCTGCAGCGCCCCACGGCAGGGCTGGCCTGATGACCGTCAAGGCCCTCAGCGGCTCCTTCGGAGCCATTCAAGAACAAAGTAGTCAAGACCCCAGCAAGAGGAGCTTGCCAGGAAGGCCACTCAGGGCGCGAAGGAAACAAGGCCCCGGCAAGAGGAGCTTGCCGGGAAGGCTTGGTGGGCGCCGAGCCCCCAGGCGCGACAAGGTTCCTGCCGCGGCAAGGCGCTTGCCGGGGCAGGCGACCTCTCTTCATCTCCGCTCCAGCTCACCCACCAACGTGTCACCACGGGGCTCTCCCAAGCACGCGTGTCGACGGGCTGTGCCGCCAGCGGGGAACAGCGACAAGCGGCGGTGACAAGCTACCATCGTGGCAAACGGAGGTGCACTTGACGGTCCTGTTACCTTTGTTCGGGCGATCGAGACGGGCATTGATGACTCTTGTCCCTTGCCGTCAGAGTTAGGTATAGATTACTGTACACTGTACAAAGCGGTGTACCAACCTATGTTTTTACTATCTTACCCTTGTCTACTTGCCACATGTGGTAACCCCTTGTGCCTATAAAAGGAGGCCCGAGTGCAGCGTAGAAAGGGGTCGGCTCAGCTCCGGCTTAGTTCATCCTACTCATACAAAACCACACCCAGGCTAGGTCTTGTAGCTCCCATTGCTCCCTAGCAAGAACACAAGATAATCCACTAAAGCAGCAGTAGGAGTATTATCTCTCCGGAGAGCTCCGAAGCTGGGTAAGCCTGCTCGTGTGCATCGCCTTGATCCGCTCTTTGTGCAATCTCCGCCCCCCTCCGAACCACAAGGGACCCAGGTCCCGTAGGTGTTCGTGGGACACGATCAGCCCTCCCCGACACTCATCGAAAGGAATCCACTAACAAGGTTGATCAAGTCTTGTTAACAAACTTATTCCGACTAACATGGAACTGGAGAAATTTCGAATAACACTATGTTACCTCAACGGGATATGCACATCCTCAATAATAAGAATATCATATTTCTTCTTGATAGTAGGAAGAGGAAATTCAAAACCTCCAAAAATATTTGATGGAATTTTTCCAACAGAATTGATACTATGAACTTGAGGTTGTTTCCTCGGAAAGTGCACCGTATGCTCATTACCATTAACATGAAAAGTGACATTGCCTTTGTTGCAATCAATGACAGCCCCTGCAGTATTCAAAAAGGGTCTTCCAAGAATAATAGACATACTATTGTCCTCGGGAATATCAAGAATAACAAAGTCCGTTAAAATAGTAACGTTTGCAACCACAACAGCACATCCTCACAAATACCGGCTGTGTATAGCAGTTGATTTATCAGCCATTTGCAAAGATATTTCAGTAGGTGTCAACTTATTCAAATCAAGTCTATGATATAAAGAGAGAGGCATAACACTAACACCGGCTCCAAGATCACATAAAGCAGTTTTAACATAGTTTCTTTTAATGGAGCATGGTATAGTAGGTACTCCTGGATCTCCATGTTTCTTTGGTATTCCACCCTTAAAAGTGTAATTAGCAAGCATGGTGGAAATTTCAGCTTCCGGTATCTTTCTTTTATTAGTAACAATTTCTTTCATGTACTTAGCATAAGGATTCATTTTGAGCATATCAGTTAATCGCCTGCGCAAAAAATAGGTCTAATCATTTCAGCAAAGCGCTCAAAATCCTCATCATCCTTTTTCTTGGATGGTTTGGGAGGAAAAGGCATGGGTTTCTGAACCCATGGTTCTCTTTCTTTACCGTGCTTCCTAGCAACAAAGTCTCTCTTATCATAACGTTGATTCTTTGATTTTGGGTTATCAAGATCAACCGCGGGTTCAATTTCTACATCATTATCATCACTAGGTTGAGCATCATATGAACATCATCATTAACATTATTAATAGGTTCATGTTCATTACCAGATTGTGTTTTAGCATCAGAAATAGAAATATCATTAGGATTCTCAGGTGGTTCAGCAAGAGGTTCACTAGAAGCATGCAAAGTCCTATCATTTTTTTCTTTTTAGAAGAACTAGGTGCATCTATATTATTTCTCTAAGAATCTTGTTCAATTCTCTTAGGGCGGCCTTCAGGATACAAAGGTTCCTGAGTCATCTTACCAGTTCTAGTAGCCACTCTAACAACATAGTCATTATTCTTACTATTCATTTCATTGAGCAAATCATTTTGAGCTTTAAGTACCTGTTCTACTTGAGTGGTAACCATAGAAGCATGTTTACTAATGAGTTTAAGTTCACCTTTAACATTAGCCATGTAATTACTCAAGTGTTCGAGCATATCGGAATTATATTTCAATTATCTACCAAAATAAGCATTGAAGTTTTCTTGTTTGACAATAAAATTATCAAACTCTTCTAAGCATTGTCTAGCAGACTTATAGTGAGGAATATCACCTTCATCAAATCTATAGAGAGAATTTACCTTTACTACATGTGTCGGGTTATCAAGACCATGAGTTTCTTCACTAGGTGATGGATTAAGATCATATGTTTCTTCGGCAGGCGGTAAATTAAGACCATGTATTTCTTCAATAGGAGGTAAATTCTTAACATCTTCAGCTTTAATACCTTTTTCTTTCATAGATTTCTTTGCCTCTTGCATATCTTCAGGACTGAGAAATATAACTCCTCTCTTCTTCGGAGTTGGTTTAGGAATAGGCTCAAGAAATGTCCAATTATTTTCATTTGTCAACATATTATTCAATAAAATTTCAGCTTCATCCGGTGTTCTTTCCCTGAAAACAGAACCGGCACAACTATCCAGGTAATCTCCGGAAGCATCGGTTAGTCCATTATAAAAGATATCAAGTATTTCATTTTTCTTGTGAGGATGATCAGGCAAAGCATTAAGTAATTGGAGAAGCCTCCCCCAAGCTTGTGGGAGACTCTCTTCTTCAATTTGCACAAAGTTGTATATATCCCTTAAAGCAGCTTGTTTCTTATGAGCAGGGAAATATTTAGCGGAGAAGTAATAAATCATATCCTGGGGACTACACACACAACCAGGATCAAGAGAATTAAACCATATCTTAGCATCACCCTTTAATGAGAACGGAAATATTTTAAGGATATAAAAGTAGCGAGTTCTCTCATCATTAGTGAACAGGGTGGCTATATCATTTAATTTAGTAAGATGTGCCACAACAGTTTCAGATTCATAGCCATAAAAAGGATCAGATTCAACCAAAGTAATTATATCAGGATCAACAGAGAATTCATAATCCTTATCAGTAACATAGATAGGTGAAGTAGCAAAAGCAGGGTCAGGTTTCATTCTAGCATTAAGAGATTGCTGCTTCCATTTAGCTAATAACTTCTTAAGATCATATCTATCATTGCAAGCTAAAATAGCTCTAGCAGCTTCTTCATCCATAACATAACCCTCAGGAACAACAGGTAATTCATATTTATTAGGGGGAGAGTCTTCATCATCACTATCATCAATATTATCAGTTTCAATAATTTCATTATCTCTAGCCCTAGCAAGTTGTTCATCAACAAATTCACCAAGTGGCACAGTAGTATCAAGCATAGAAGTAGTTTCATCATAAGTATCATGCATAGCAGAAGTGGCATCTCAATAACACGCGACATATCAGAATTAATAGCAGAAGCAGGTTTAGGTGTCGCAAGCTTACTCAAAGCAGAAGGTGAATCAAGTGTAGAGCTAGATGGCAGTTCCTTACCTCCCCTCGTAGTTGAGGGATAAATTTTTGTTTTCTCGTCTTTCAAGTTCCTCATAGTGACCAGCAGATATATATCCCAAGTGACTCAAAGAGTAGAGCTATGCTCCCTGGCAACGGTGCCAGAAAATAGTCTTGATAACCCACAAGTATAGGGGATCGCAACAGTTTTCGAGGGTAGAGTATTCAACCCAAATTTATTGATTCGGCACAAGGGGAGCCAAAGAATATTCTCAAGTATTAGCAGTTTAGTTATCAATTCAACCACACCTGGATAACTTAGTATCTGCAGCAAAGTATTTAGTAGCAAAGTAATATGGAAGTAACGGTAACAATAGCAAAAGTAATATTTTTGGGTTTTGTAGTGATTGTAACAGTAGCAATGGAAAAGTAAATAAGAGGAGAACAATATGTGAAAAGCTCGTAGGCATTGGATCGATGATGGAGAATTATGCCGGATGCGGTTCATCATGTAACAGTCATAAAATAGGGTGACACAGAACTAGCTCCAATTCATCAATATAATGTAGGCATGTATTCTGAATATAGTCATACGTGCTTATGGAAAAGAACTTGCATGACATCTTTTGTCCTACCCTCCCGTGGCAGCGGGATCCTAACGGAAACTAAGGGATATTAAGGCCTCCTTTTAATAGAGTACCGGAACAAAGCATTAACACATAGTGAATACATGAACTCCTCAAACTACGGTCATCACCGGGAGTGGTCTCGATTATTGTCACTTCGGGGTTGCCGGATCATAACACATAGTAGGTGACTATAGACTTGCAAGATAGGATCAAGAACTCACATATATTCATGAAAACATAATAGGTTCAGATCTGAAATCATGGCACTCGGGCCCTAGTGACAAGCATTAAGCATAGCAACATCAATCTCAGAACATAGTGGATACTAGGGATCAAACCCTAACAGAACTAACTCGATTACATGATAAATCTCATCCAACCCATCACCGTCCAGCAAGCCTATGATGGAATTACTCACGCACGGTGGTGAGCATCATGAAATTGGCAACGGAGGATGGTTGATGATGACGACGGCGACGGATCCCCCTCTCCGGAGCCCCGAACGGACTCCAGATCAGCCCTCCCGAGAGGTTTTAGGGCTTGGCAGCGGCTCCGTATCGTAAAATGCGATGAATCTTTCTCACTGATTTTTTTCTCCCCGAACACAAATATATGGAGTTGGAGTTGAGGTTGGTGGAGCATCAGGGGCCCACGAGGCAGGGTGCGCGCCCAGGGGGGGCAGGCGCGCCCCCACCCTCGTGGAAAGGTGGAGGCCCCCCTAACGTGGATTCTTCTTCCAGTATTTTTTATATTTTCCAAAAATACATTCCGTGGAGTTTCAGGTCATTCTGAGAACTTTTGTTTCTGCACATAAATAACACCATGGCAATTCTGCCGAAAACAGCGTTAGTTCGGGTTAGTTCCATTAAAATCATGCAAGTTAGAGTCCAAAACAAGGGCAAAAGTGTTTTTTTTAAATTAGATACGACGGAGACGTATCAATATACCCACT
The DNA here is from genome assembly GCA_021605205.1 of Aegilops longissima. Taxonomy (NCBI): domain Eukaryota; kingdom Viridiplantae; phylum Streptophyta; class Magnoliopsida; order Poales; family Poaceae; genus Aegilops; species Aegilops longissima. The sequence continues at coordinate 661,530,609 of CM038682.1, read as the reverse complement.
GGGCATTATAATTAGGCACCAGTGATTATAAAGCGTACACAAACAGCAAATTACATACAGTGGACAAATAAAGCTCATACATCATGGACACGCATCAACAGAACTTACCATTTGAACTATTATCTCTTAAAAAAAAGGATTGGCCGGATTCAGATAGCACAAATTTCAGTCTGCAAAATCTCCAATTCCTTCGTGGTTACCTCAGTGTCTTGTTTCATTTTTTGACTCCTGCATCTAATACGTGCATGTCCAGTCTCAACTTGTTGATTGTACGTTGAGAATCATGTACACGTTGTCTTGCCACCTCTAGTTGATGATCGAGAACGTCAGAACATTCCAATTCCAATCCATAATCATTTGGTAACGGCCATGCCGCACTACTCACAGATCTTTGTGTTGATGTCACTTCATCCTGAAATGTTTTTGTAAGTACACATGACTAGGCAAAAATATAGTTACAACAATGAAGCGAGCAAGACAGACTATTTTGTACATGGCAAAACAGGACTAACAATAATGTTACACGTCATGAAGCATAAGCAAGTGATATTTTAAAAATTATAAAAAAGGTAGTCTATGCAGCCTGCATACAGAAATCTCTCTTAGCTCACCAGAGGGGCCCAATCCAAAACACAGTCAGACATCACGTTGCGTATAAGTAAGCAAGCAGTTGGCCATTCTATAGCTCAATTAAAGTCTTAGGGAGCATAATGAACAACAGAGGGATTCATACAAACCTACTACAGCAAGCAAAACTATGCAATCATTAGTCTAGTATAAACTAGACTGTGAGCCTCATGCAATAATAGTTGGTTAATAGACTTCAAAGCTTCAGGCACACTTCGCCAGAGTAATTAAATGGTAAGGCCTTTAATTATTTCAACTAATAGTTATACAAGTACCAAACATCAGGCATCATTGTTTGGGCATCTCGTTAACTGAGGACAAATAAAGCAATTGAAAAGAGCAAATTAACTATGCCTGAAACAAACAAGGAATTGAACTGTTGAGTTGGATACAGTGACTTACCTTAACTGGTTGAACAGGCTAAGTGAAGCTCCTACTTATCTTGCAAGGCTCCTTCCTAACATCTTGTACTTGGAAATCCTCAATCTTATCTTCATTGCACCCCCTCTGCAAGGTGACACAAACTAGTTACTCGTCTCCTTGGAAGATAAATATGCATACTTTCCAGTCTGTGAACAACACAAAAGGATGAGATTATAACAAAACAATACCACATAATGAAACATGCCACATCTCTTGCACTTGCACACAATGAAATGAGCATTTACTATGTCTGCACTATGTAAAAACTAGGCATACCTTTGAACTGGATCTCCAGGTACTCTTGGAGAGCCTACTTTAGTGTACAGCCAAACATTTATGTCACCTATGAGTTAGACAAGGCCCCACTACAGCAGCCCTTAGTGTTTAAATCATTGACAAGTTCTGTTAGAGTGTTAGGTCAAGAACATCAAGTAATCACAGCAAACAATCCTAGTATGGTTGGCTGATGCAAACAACAATTGAAAGATGTGTGAGCAAGTCTTACATATCAAGAAAAAAAGCAAAGAAGGAGGCTTAAAGACCACCACTTGACTGACCAGATTTAAGGGGCATTTAAACATCATGTGCAATGTATGAACTAACATAAACATTGCATATTCCAGATTCTACAATAGAATGCACATGTATTAGGTTATGCCATGTATGATGATGCCTAAATGTACACTATAGCAGGCAGGAGTGATTCGTCATTGCACGCACAATTGAATTGCAGGTTAAGGGCTAGTTCGATTCCACCTTTTCAGGGCTTATTGTCAAAATAAGCCATAAAAGATGTAAAGAAGTCATTTTTGAGTTATGGGCTTGGGCTTAACTTATTTCGCTTTGGAGGGGGGTGTTTCGGGTAGAAGCTCACTAAAATTTGAAGGGAAGGGGAATAGTGAAATGACTCTGTTGTCTGCCTATATTATACTCAAAATGCAACTGCTCACGCCCATGTCACACCTGACCCTCAAGTAAAAACAAACACGCAAGCGTTCATTGCCCTGCCCGCTTGCATCTCCTCTCCCCTTCCCCTCTACCTCGATCCCCTGCCTGCAGCCCTAGGGTTCCTCCAGCGAAACGTCGCCTCTGGTCCCATCTGGCCTGGTCCTCGACGATGCTCTGTCCAGCTAGGCTACATGGCCAACAGGTAGGGGCAAATCTCCCCGGCTGCTCCTCCCTCTGGCGCCGCCCCTCGTTCTCATGGTCTCCAGCAGCTGCTCCATTATGGTCCGTCCAACGCACTACTACGGCTGGCGCCGCACAACTACGGTTGATGCCACACTGCAGTAGAAGGCACCTTATTCCCCCTCCCCTCCTCCCAGGTCGTGGCCTTGAGGTGCTGTTGAAGGATGAGCTCATCCAACAAGGTGAGGATCTCCTCTGATTTTTTTGCCAAATTTTCATTCTGATCCACTATACGATGAATTGCTATGAGCTTCTTCTGTTGCTGCTATATGATACATTGCTATGAGCTGCTCCTGCTGCTATATGATGAATTGCTATGAGTTGCTGCTGCTATACGATGAATTGCTGCTGCTATATGATGAATTGCTATGAACTGCTGCTGCTGCTATATGATGAGTTGCTATAAGCTGTTGCTACCTCTTGAGCACTGCGTCGGTTTTCCCTTGAAGAGGAAAGGGTGATGCAGCAAAGTAGCGTAAGTATTTCCCTCAGTTGTTGAGAACCAAGGTATCAATCCAGTAGGAGACTACACGCAAGTCACCTCGTACCTACACAAATAAATAAGAACCTTGCAACCAACGTTATAAAGGGGTTGTCAATCCCTTCACGACCACTTGCAAAAGTGAGATCTGATAGAGATAATAAGATAAATATTTTTGGTATTTTTATGATATAGATTGGAAATTAAAGATTGCAAAATAAACGGCGACAGAAATAGCACGTTGGCGGGAGATTAATATGATGGAAGATAGACCCGGGGGCCATAGGTTTCACTAGTGGCTTCTCTCAAGATAGCAAATTCTACGGTGGGTGAACAAATTACTGTCGAGAAATTGATAGAAAAGCGCATAGTTATGAGAATATCTAGGCATGATCATGTATATAGGCATCACGTCCGTGACAAGTAGACCGAAACGATTTTGCATCTACTACTATTACTCCACACATCGACCACTATCCAGCATGCATCTAGAGTATTAAGTTCATAAGAGCAGAGTAAAGCATTAGGCAAGATGACATGATGTAGAGGGATAAACTCAAGCAATATGATATAAACCCCATTTTTTTATCCTCGATGGCAACAATACAATACGTGCCTTGCTGCCCTAACATCCATTGGGAAAGGACACCACAAGATTGAACCCAAAGCTAAGCACTTCTCCCATTGCAAGAAAGATCAATCTAGTAGGCCAAACCAAACTGATAATTCGAAGAGACTTGCAAAGATAACAAATCATACATATAAGAATTCAGAGAAGAACCAAATATTGTTCATAGATAACCTTGATCATAAACCCACAATTCATCGGATCTCGACAAACACACCGCAAAAAGAATTACATCGAATAGATCTCCAAGAAGATCGAGGAGAACTTTGTATTGAGATCCAAAGAGAGAGAAGAAGCCATCTAGCTAATAACTATGGACCCGAAGGTCTGTGGTAAACTACTCACACATCATCAGAGAGGCCATGGTGTTGATGTAGAAGCCCTCCGTGATTGATTCCCCCTCCGACAGAGCGCCGGAAAAGATCCCAAGATGGGATCTCATGGGTACAGAAGGTCGCGGTGGTGGAAATAGGGTTTCGTGGTGCTCCTGGATGTTTTTGGGGTACATGGGTATATATAGGAGGAAGAAGTAGGTCGGTGGAGCTGCGAGGGGCCCACGAGGGTGGGGGCGCGCCCAGGGGGTAGGCGCGCCTCCCTGCCTCGTGGCCTCCTCACTTCTTTCTTGACGCCCAGTCCAAGTCTCCTGGATCACGTTTGTTCCAAAAATCACTCTCCCGAAGGTTTCATTCCATTTGGATTCCGTTTGATATTCCTTTTCTGCGAAACACTGAAATAGGCAAAAAAAAACAACAATTTGCACTGGGCCTTCGGTTAATAGGTTAGTCCCAAAATAATATAAAAGTGTATAATAAAGCCCATTAAACATTCAAAATAGATAATATAATAGCATGGAACAATAAAAAATTATAGATACGTTGGAGATGTATCAAGCATCCCCAAGCTTAATTCTTGCTCGTCCTCGAGTAGGTAAATGATAAAAACAGAATTTTTGATGTGGAATGCTACCTAACATAATTTTCTTAGTAATTCTCTTTATTGTGGCATGAACGTTCATATCCGAGAGATTCAAGATAAAAGTTTAATATTGACATAATAATAATAATACTTCAAGCATACTAACTAAGCAATTATGTCTTCTCAAAATAACATGGCCAAAGAAATTTCATCCCTACAAAATCATATAGTTTGATCATGCTCCATTTTCGTCATGCAACAATGCTCTCATCATGCACAACCCCGATGACAAGCCAAGCAATTGTTTCATACTTTAGTAATCTCAAACTTTTTTCAACTTTCACGCAATACATGAGCGTGAGCCATGGATATAGCACTATGGGTGGAATAGAGTATGATGATGGGGGTTATGTTGAGAAGACAAAAAAAGGAGAAAGTCTCACATTGACGCGGCTAACCAATAGGCTAGGGAGATGCCCATCAATTGATGTCAATGCAAGGAGTAGGGATTGCCATGCAACGGATGCACTAGAGCTATAAATATATGAAAGCTCAACAAAAGAAACTAAGTGGGTGTGCATCCAACTTGCTTGCTCATGAAGACCTAGGGCATTTGAGGAAGCCCATTGTTGGAATATACAAGACAAGTTCTATAATGAAAAATTCCCACTAGTATATGAAAGTGACAAAACAAGAGACTCTCTATCATAAAGATCATGGTGCTACTTTGAAGCACAAGTGTGGAAAAAAAGGATAGTAGCACCGTCCCTTTATTTTCTTTTCTTTTCTTTTTTCTTTTTTTTGGGCCTTTCTCTTTTTTTATTTGGCATTTTTTTGGGACAATGCTCTATTAATGATGATCATCACACTTCTATTTATTACAACTCAATGATTACAACTCGATACTAGAACAAAATATGACTCTATCTAAGTGCCTCCGGCGGTGTACCGGGATGGGCAATGAATCAAGAGTGACATGTATGAGAAATTATGCATGGTGGCTTTGCCACAAATACAGTGTCAACATGATCATGCAAGGAAATATGACAATGATGAAGCATGTCATAATAAATGAAACAGTGGAAAGTTGCATGGCAATATATCTCGGAATGACTATGGAAATGCCATAATAGGTAGGTATGGTGGCTGTTTTGAGGAAGATATAAGGAGGTTTATGTGTGATAGAGCGTATCATATCACGGGGTTTGGATGCACCGGCGAAGTTTGCACCAACTCTCAAGGTGAGAAAGGGAAATGCACGGTACCGAAGAGGCTAGCAATGATGGAAAGGTGAGAGTGCGTATAATCCATGGACTCAACATTAGTCATAAAGAACTCATATACTTATTGCAAAAATCTACCAGTCATCAAAAACCAAGCATTAGCGCATGCTCCTAGGGGGATAGATTGGTAGGAAAAGACCATCGCTCGTCCCCGACCGCTCTCATGCTTCAAATTTGTTACACAACGTTTACCATACGTGCATGCTACGTGACTTGCAAACTTCAACACAAGTATTTATCAAATTCACAACTACTCAACTAGCACGACTCTAATATTACCATCTTCATATCTCAAAACAATCATCAAGTATCAAACTTCTCATAGTATTCAATGCACTTTTTATGAAAGTTTTTATTATACCCATCTTGGTTGCCTATCATATTAGGGCTAATTTTATAGCCAAAGCAAATTACCATGATGTTCTAAAGGACTCTCAAAATAATATAAGTAAATCATGAGATATTAGTAATTTCTATAAAATAAAACCACCAACGTGCTCTAAAAGATAAAAGTGAAGCACTAGAGCAGAATTATCTAACTCAAAAGATATAAGTGAAGCACATAGAGTATTCTAATAAATTACGACTCATGTGTGTCTCTCCCAAAAGGTGTGTACAACAATTATGATTGTGGTAAACTAAAAAGCAAATACTCAAATCATACAAGATGCTCCAAGCAAAACACATATCATGTGGTGAATAAACATATAGCCTCAAGTAAAGTTATCGATGGACGAAGACGAAAGAGGGGATGCCTTCCGGAGCATCCCCAAGCTTAGGCTTTTGGTTGTACTTGAATTTTAACTTGGGGTTCCTTGGGCATCACCAAGCTTAGGCTCTTTCCACTCCTTATTCCATAATCCATCAAATCTTTACCCAAAACTTGAAAACTTCACAACACAAAACTCAACAGAAAATCTCATGAGCTCCGTTAGCGAAAGAAAACAAACCACCACTTCAAGGTACTGTAATGAACTCATTATTTATTTATATTGGTGTTAAACCTACTGTATTCCAACTTCTCTATGGTTTATACCCTCCGATACTAGCCATAGATTCATCAAAATAAGCAAACAACACATGAAAAAAAAACAGAATCTGTCAAAAACAGAACAGTCTGTAGTAATCTGTATCAAACGCAAACTTTCTTTAACTCAAAAATTCTACCAAAATAGGAAGACCTAAATAATTTGTTTATTGATCTACTGCAGTTAGAATCCGTATTTTATCACGTTCTGGTGATTTTTAACAATTGTTTTCGTGAGCAGAAAGTTTCTGATTTTTTCAGCAAGATCAAATAACTATCATCCAAGAAGATCCTATAGGTTTTACTTGAAACAAACACTAATTAAAACATAAAACCACATCTAACCAGAGGCTAGATGAATTATTTAATACCAAACAGAAATAAAAAGCAAGAAACAAAAATAAAATTGGGTTGCCTCCCAACAAGCGCTATCGTTTAACGCCCCTAGCTAGGCATTGATAATTTTAATGATGCTCAAATGAAAGATAGCAATTGAAACACAAAGAGAGCATCATAAAACATGTGACAAACAAATCTAAGTCTAACATCCTTCCTATGCATAGGAATTTTATAGGAAAACAAATTATCAAGGCAAGCAAGATCTAGCATATGCAAGGAATGAGAAAGAAACAATAGCAATCTCAACACAACGAGAGGTAATTTAGTAACATGAAGATTTCTACAACCATATTTTCCCCTCTCATAATAATTACATGTAGGATCATAAGTAAATTCAACAACATATATATATATATATATATATATATATATATATATATATATATATATATATATATATATATATATATATATATATATATATATATATATATCACAAAACATATTCCTAGCATGATCCACATGTATGCAAAGTTGACACTCTTCTAAAATAGTGGGATTAACATTAACTAAAGTCATGACCTCTCCAAACCCACTTTTATCAAAAATTTCATAAGATTGAAAATCCTCAAAATATGTGGGATATAAAGTTGACACTCTTCCAAACCCACTTTCAATATTATTGCAAACACTATTATCAATCTCATATTCATCATGGGGCTTAAATAAATTTTCAACATCATAAGAAGAATCACCCCAATCATGATCATTGCAACAAGTAGTAGACATAGCAAAACTAGCATCCCCAAGCTTAGGGTTTTGCATATTATTAGCACAATTGACATCAAGAGAATTTACAGTAACATCATTGCAATCATGCTTTTTATTCAAGGAACTATGAAGTATGGGTGCAATAGCAATAATCTCATGTTTAACATAAGGAACTATAGCAAATTCATCTCCATAAATATTGGCATCATGGCCATAAGAATAGCAAGCATCATGTTCATCAAGGGATATTTCAATCAAATCATCGGGATCGTAATTATCTATAGGTTCATGCATATCATTATTTTCTTCCGAAGCAACAGTCATTCTCTCAATAAATTCTTTGACATAGACATTATGAGCATAGTTTTCATAGCAATATTTAAGTATGTCAAAATTTTCAGATTCGTAGAGAGTAATATCATTCTTTTCAATCAAAGAAGTAACTTCATAAGCACCCTTAAAAGCAACAAATTCTTCAATTTTTTCGATATCATAGTAACTATAAACACCCTTTGTATAAGAAGATAAGATTTCATTTTCACTAAACTCACATAGGTAGGGAAGGTGTTTTTTAGGGTTCTTAGAGCAACAAGTAAAATCATAAATTTCACAAAGATTCCAAGCATAACACAACAATCTGTTTATTTGATCCCATAAGCGTCTCCCTTTTTCAGATAAACGGTGACGCACAAAATGAGCATGCTCATATAAAGATTTCCCATCAACTAGGCTAGTTGGGGTTTCAGCACGAGCGCATAAGGATCAAAGATGATCCAAATAGAACACTAAGTGGATCCATATCAATAGATTTTTAGCAAGCGAAGATGCAAGCATATAAAAGGCACATGGTAACACAAGCAAACAATAGATCTGGTGAGAAAAAGGCAAACGAAAAAGAAGGCGAATAAAACGGCAAAGGTGAAGTGAGGGAGAGGAAAACGAGAGGCAAATGGCAAATAATGTAATGCGAGGGATAAGAGTTGTGATGGGTACTTGGTATGTCTTGACTTGGCGTAGATCTCCCCGGCAATGGCGCCAGAAATGGCTAGTTGCTGGGAGATCAAATCTTGACTTGACTTGGCGTAAGCCTCCCCGACAATGGCGCAAGAAATCCTTCTTGCTACCTCTTGAGCACTGCGTTGGTTTTCCCTTGAAGAGGAAATGGTGATGCAGCAAAGTAGCGTAAGTATTTCCCTTGGTTTTTGAGAACCAAGGTATCAATCCAGTAGGAGACTACACGCAAGTCACCTCGTACCTACACAAACAAATAAGAACCTTGCAACCAACGCGATAAAGGGGTTGTCAATCCCTTCACGGCCACTTGCAAAAGTGAGATCTGATAGAGATAATAAGATAAATATTTTTGGTATTTTTATGATATAGATTGGAAAGTAAAGATGCAAAATAAACGGCGACAGAAATAGTGCGTAGGCGGTAGATTAATATGATGGAAGATAGACCCAGGGGCCATAGGTTTCACTAGTGGCTTCTCTCAAGATAGCAAATTCTACAGTGGGTGAACAAATTACTGTCGAGCAATTGATAGAAAAGCGCATAGTTATGAGAATATCTAGGCATGATCATGTATATAGGCATCACGTCCGTGACAAGTAGACCGAAACGATTCCGCATCTACTACTATTACTCCACACATCGACCGCTATCCAGCATGCATCTAGAGTATTAAGTTCATAAGAATGGAGTAACGCATTAGGCAAGATGACATGATGGAGAGGGATAAACTCAAGCAATATGATATAAACCCCATCTTTTTATCCTCGATGGCAACAATACAATACGTGCCTTGCTGCCCTAACATCCTTTGGGAAAGGACACTGCAAGATTGAACCCAAAGCTAAGCACTTCTCCCATTGCAAGAAAGATCAATCTAGTAGGCCAAACCAAACAGATAATTCGAAGAGACTTGCAAAGATAACAAATCATACATATAAGAATTTAGAGAAGAACCAAATATTTTTTCATAGATAACCTTGATCATAAACCAACAATTCATCGGATCTCGACAAACACACCGCAAAAAGAATTATATCGAATAGATCTCCAAGATGATCGAGGAGAACTTTGTATTGAGATCCAAAGAGAGAGAAGAAGCCATCTAGCTAATAACTATGGACCCGAAGGTCTGTGGTAAACTACTCACACATCATCGAAGAGGCCATGGTGTTGATGTAGAAGCCCTCCGTGATCGATTCCCCCTCCGGCGGAGCGCCGAAAAAGGCCCCAAGATGGGATCTCACGGGTATAGAAGGTTGCGGCGGTGGAAATAGGGTTTCGTGGTGCTCCTGGATGTTTTTGGGGTATATGGGTATATATAGGAGGAAGAAGTAGGTCGGTGGAGCTGCGAGGGCCCCACGAGGGTGGGGGGCACGCCCAGAGGGGCAGGCGCGCCTCCCTGCCTCATGGCCTCCTCGCTTCTTTCTTGGCGTCCACTCCAAGTCTCATGGATCATGTTTGTTCCAAAAATCACTCTCCCGAAGGTTTCATTCCATTTGGATTCCGTTTGATATTCCTTTTCTGCGAAACACTGAAATAGGCAAAAAACAGCAATTTGCATTGTGCCTTCAGTTAATAGGTTAGTCCTAAAAATAATATAGAAGTGTATAATAAAGCCCGTTAAACATCCCAAACATATAATATAATAGCATGGAACAATAAAAAATTATAGATACGTTGGAGACGTACCAGCTGCTCCTGCTGCTGTATGATGAATTGCTATGAGCAACTCCTGCTGCTGCTATATGATGAATTGCTATGAGCTGCTCCTGCTGCTGCTATATGATGAATTGCTATGAGCTGCTGCTGGTATATGATGAATTGCACACTTCTTGTCGTGGTTTTGTCATGGCAGATGTCCTCATGAAAGGACTTAGTCGCGGAGCCATCGCTACGGGTTAACTTGGAGGGGTTAAAGCGGACGCAAAGACACGAGAGTTATACTAGTTCGGCCCCTTCGATGAAGGTAAAAGCCTACGTCTAGTTTGTGATGGGATTGATGTGGTCTCGATGACTAGGGAGCAAACATCTTCGCCTAGACCTCGAGTTGTTGTTGTCTGTCCCTGAACCGCCGCCGATTCGTCCCCTTATATACATGGGTTGACGTCCGGCTGGTCTACAGAGTCCCGAGGCCGACTAATACAAGTGGTCGGCTCGGTCTCTCCTGCCCTTATCTTACAACACAAGTTACATGACTATGGCGGTTTTACCATTATGGGCCCTAATCCGCCTTTGGGCTCCGGGCCTCTAAGTTTCATAGTAAAGCGCCATCTTCTGAGTCTTTGTGGGCTTCAATATAGTTGAGGGTGAACCGGCCCCTCCTGGGCGGTTTACACTCAGTAGTTATATCCCCAACATTAGGCCCCAGATTGATTTGAACCTGTTCATGTCAATCTTCAACACTTTAGAAAAACTCTTTGAACGTCTTCCTTCATTTCTCGTAAACCGCCATCTTGTTAAACCGCCATGAAGTCATCCTCTGGAGACAGCAACAGATCATCTTGACGTCATCTCTATATAAAAAAACGAAATAACAAGATTCCCTTCATTTAATATCATCCCGGAAATCGAGGCGACAGCTGCGCCATCTGCCGCTTTCAACTCCTCGATTCTCGCGCCTGTCAATTACTCCTTGCCTTATTATAAATAGACCTGAGGGCCCTTTCTTTTCTTCCCCTTCCGTACTTCTTCTTCCTCGCGACGCCCTAGCTCTGAAGCTCTGCCGTCGCCCTCGACCTTCGAACGCTGCATCAACAAAGGCCGCTGCATCAACCTGGTTGTACTAGAGATCTTCGGTGTCCCTCCGCTATCCTGCGCATCCGGTAAGATTCTTCCTCATACCCCTAGATCTGTAGCTTAGGACTCCTGTTCTCATCTGCGTTCATAGGTGTTCATCCCTAGTTTCTTCGTATTCGCTTCTGCCATAGCTTATTTAATTCAACTGTAGCATAAATCTTGTGCGGTAGTTGCTCCGCATTCAGTTTAGAACTTAGTAGATCTTCCTTCTTGTTCAGAATCCCTTGATAGAACGCACGAACTTCTCTGCCCCATTTAAAGCCTTTATAGATCGCAGAAAATTTTTCTTACTGAATCTTTGGTAGATCCAAATTAATTCCGTCGATGTGTGAAACCTGTTTGTGACAACACTTAGCAGATTTTTCAGCTCTGTCCCTTCTGCCTAAGGGCGGTTTAATTTTTGATAGCTAATCCGCCATACATCATTAGTCCTCACTTAAACCGGCAACTGAAATTGAATGGCAATCTGCCGGTTTAACACTGAATAATATGCATAAACCGTTTAACCGTAAACCGGCCTTTACTTTTCCTTTCACAGTTTTTCTTCCGGAATGGCCAAACAATTCTCTGCCTGCAATTGGGTTCCGTCCAAGATCACTGAGACACAAATCAATGGATATGTCACCACTGGCGCTTTAGCATCCAAAAGTGTCCTTCATTGGCGTGTTCCAGAATCTGAATGCCCTCCTGAACCTCAAGAGGGAGAAGTGATTGTATTTATGCAACACTTAGACCGGGGATTCAGCCCGCCCGGATCAAAATTTTCCGGGATGTCCTCGCAAGCTTCCAACTCCATCCACAAGATATTGGTCCGAACTCTGTGCCCAATATATGCAACTTTCAAGTCTTCTGCAAGTCTATCTTCAAGAAGAACCAACTGTGGAGTTATTCGAGATTTCTTTCATTTGAACCGCCGCATGAGTTTTGGACGGTCCTAACACGTAACTTGGTGGCGTTTCAATCCAAAAAAGGAAAGAAGTGGACTTTCCTCACGCCAAACATCATAGCCATTCAAAAGATTGGAATCAAACCTGGTTCTATTGCCGGAATACTGCTCCTATCGGAGAAAATCCCTTGCCGGGTTATCGCCCTCACCGGCTTAGCAACAATCACCCATTGCCTTCGCGCTTGACTGCCGCAGAACGGAAGAACTTTGCACCCCAAATTATCAAGCTCCGGGCTCTAATGGCCAATGGCTTAACTGGTATTGACCTTGTCCGCTGTTGGGTTTCTTGGGGTATCTTGCCATTAAGCCGCCGCCCCGGATTGATGCACGAATACACTGGTGACGTCAAAGATCCTCAACGACATCATGAGCTATCAATAACTGAGCTTGAAGTTGCCGAGACAGTGAAGAGAATGCTCGATGAACCGATCTCCGGGTGCAGCCAAATCAGGTTGGCCCCATTCTGCGTCTCCAACAAACCGCCCGCGGTAAGGTCCCACTCATTGCTCTACTGATTTTGATTCCATATTGATTGTATTAATCCCTTATTGATTCTCAGGCTAACAGCTCCTTTTGGAAATGAACGAAACCGCCCGGTTCCTCGTAAAGACCAAGACCGCCAAGAAAGGCGGCAAGAGGAAACCGCCGAGTCTTCGAATCACGGAGGATGAAGAATCGATCTCGAGGTAGAGCTTGACTTACTTTGTTCCTTTTGTCATTCGTCTTATTGTGATTACAATTCCTGTGATGACGCCGAGGCCAGCCAAGCAGATCTGTTGAGGTAATCCTTCTTTCTTCCGATTCGATCTTGTACCGTTAAAAGAATTCGCCGACTGATCCGGAAAGTGAAACAATCTCACTCTCGTGCTCATTTGAATCCAAAACTTTCTTTGAAGACACAACAAACCGAAGAACGCCAGACGACCCGGCATAGCGGTCAACAAATTACGTCGTCCGGTTTAGCCGACACACCAACCCGGAAACGTCGTCCAGAGGTGACTTGTTCTCCTGAAAAGCGTTATCCTTTGAAAGGTTTCTTCCGATGTCCTCTCAATCCGTCTGACCTGAATTATCAGGCTTCTTCCAACTCGTCTGGCGGTTCATCAACCACTCAGCTGCCTCCTCTCAAAGTTGCTGCTGGGTAAGCATAATACTCCATTTGTTTTTTGCATTTGTCGGTTTATCATATTCTAACCCTTGATGTTGTAGCACCAAAGCTCGCCTTAGTAAGAAGGCCAAGACCCTCGACCCTACTGTGGATGTTGATCCGGAGAAGACTCCAGAGCATCATGGTGAAAATCCCGAAGTTGCTAAAAACAACTCTGCTGGGGTTAATCAAGATGACAATGCTAACCCGCCAGAGGTTGAACCAGATGTCCAAGTTGAGACGTCACATCCTCCTGCTCCACCGAGTCCTGCAGCAGAACAACGGGATTCAACTGCTGATCCGCCAAGCCCGGGTATGAAAGCGCCAAGCCCAGGAAAAAATGCCAATGCAGCCAACCTAACCAAAGATGACGATGTCGTCGTTACAGGCACCGCATATACCGCCCCTGGCCATCCGGTTGCTCTATCAAAGACAGCGCCAAGGAAGAGTTTACTGCCATGAGTAAAGGGAAGGAGAAAACTGATCTGTCAGCTTATGACAATTTCTCTGCCCAAGATCTTCACTCTGGCTTCCTGAACCGGCTCTACACACCGTGATTTCAAGCCGGTCGGTAAATCTTATGAAGGAGCGCTATGAGGTAAGGAGTTATGCCTCTCTTGTACCTTCATTGCGTAGTAGCCCCCAAGGGCCGGTTCAACTTAGTTTAGTTAAACCGGGACTTAATATAAAACTCAAACTTTTCAGATTTCATTGATGTAGCCCCAAGGGCCGGTTCAACTTAGTATAGTTAAACCGGATTTGTAGCTTATATCGCCTTGAGCGAGTAACATGTTCGAGCAAATAGCCATTAGCCCCCAAGTGCCAAGTTGAATACCTGTATTGAGCTTGGGACTTTGTGATGAAACTACTAACGTGCTCCCTTTTTGTCACAGAGTGAGATCATGACAAACCTCACAAATCAATGATCTTCATGTCAATCTGAAATCTCAACAAGCAGAAGCCTCCAAGGCCAAGGATGAGCTAAAAACCGCCTTGACTACTATGGAGCAGCTCAAGGAGTGGTTTAAATCCGAGCAGGCCAACTGGGATACTGAGAAAGCGGGGTTGCTAAAACGGGTGGAGGATGCTGAAGCAGCTCTTAAACCGGTGACGGGAGAGCTCACCGGATTAAAGCACCAAATTAACGCCATGACCTCTGCAATATTTGATAAGAAATGTTTCACCAAGGTTATGTTCAATATTCCGTTTTGACATTTCCGCCGGTTTAACCTGAACTTTCTTAAGCCGGTATAGGTAAGCGCATTGCTCATCTGGGCTCTGACATGCGGAAGAAACTCAAGGCCGCGTATACGCTAATTGAACAGCTGTATACCGCACCAAAGCGAGTTATTTGCGCCACCTCTTATGATAACACCGCCCGTCATTGATCAAGGACACTTGGACCGCTATCTATGATACCGCACAGTAGAAGAATTGAAACGATCCGCTGCCCGGGCTGGCACCTTATTGGCACTAACTCGCGCCAAAGCAAGGATAGCTGACCTTGATCTGGCTGACATAGCCAAAGGCTTCCCCAGTGCTCGAGAAAATGGCGAAGCATTTGATAATGATGCTCTCAAACGGGTAACAAGGGAGATGCGTCCTCTGGCGAGTCAACTGGCAGCAGAGGCCAATCCGACGGTTCACCGCTCCTTCTACGATGCAAACAATAGACGGGTTGAAGCTGTTATTCCGGAAGTGCAGAACCTTGTTCCACCAACCCGTAAGCACACTTATGCCCCTGACGTTGATCCGGCTGAGCTTATAAATGAAGAGGCTGTCTTTCAGGCTTTAACCCGGATTGACTGGACCACCAATGACTTCTGGCAATTGGGTGGTGAGGAGGAAGAAGTTGAACCAATGCCAGACGACCCATCTTCTTCCCGTCAACCCGCAATGAAGCTTAATCCGTCTGCGGTTGATGCATCGAAGTTACTGTTATGACGCCATTCCAAATTTTGGGCCTCTGAATGCCTTGCAATAGGATAGCCATCACTTTTGTTTTTAATATACCTTCGTGCCATGGTGCGGACTCCTTTGGTTGAATGATCGAAACCTTCAATTTAAATTGTCTGCAGTCACAAAATCTTAAACCGCCCCAGCGGTCTGTGCCGCCAGTCGGTTTGTGACATTCATACATATGAAATATGGAGGTATATAATCAAAATTTTGCGATACAAAATACCTGCCGTCGTTGGGCATGAGGTTGGCTTAGCCAATCTTGAAGCGGAGGTTGTATAAACCATTATCGTCAAAGGAGAGAACAGCTCCTGTGTTTATACTGCCGGTTTACCACGTACACCGTGCCGGGTCATAATAAGCCCCCTGTTACTCCATAACAGGATGTTAACAGAAAAAACATCAAACCGGTAAAATTATCATCGGATTAAAAAAATTGACCGAATTCCATTAACTGACAGCTTTGGAAATGGTTTAAGAACGTTGTCGGTTTAAGAAACACAACAAAAATCAAATAACAGTTATGACAAAATATGGGAGCAAAGGAAATGATAAACCGTTTGCAAAAGATAAAGCTGTGCTGAGTCGATCAGATGGTGTTACCATGGTCGGACACGACCAAGCTCCCTATAAGGTGTAGCCATGGTTCGAGTCAGCCAGGTCCCCAACTGAAACTGTGGCATTATGCCGATCAAGTGGCGTGGCAATGGTTCAGGTTCGACCAAGCCCCCAAGTGACTCTATGGCCTTAGGCCGATCAAAAAGCGTGACTGGTTCAGATTTGACCATGTCCCCAAGTGATCTGGTGGCTTTCGCCTATCAAAAGGTGTTGCATTGGTTCGGATACGACCAAGCCCCCAAGTGATATCATAAAGCATTTTAGAAAGCAAACTCAAGGGGTAAACCGGAGGCTGCTTTAAGACAGAACAACTCCATGTAACCACACCTGATGTAACAGAACAGATACCCCGCTTTAGCCGAGGCTCCGGTTTATTGCTTTATTCATAATATATACACTGTCATAATATGTACATAAGTAGAGCCGATGGCTCAGGTATAATAAGGCCGAAGATGAGCTATGTTCCACGGCCTGTTGGTCTCCTCTTCTGACGTGCGTGAGTCTTTATGCTCTCGAACATCGATCAGATGGTACGACCCATTGTGCAGATTCTTGCTGACCACGAAAGGTCCCTCCCAAGGTGGGGATAGCTTGTGCATATCTGTCTGGTCTTGGATGAGCCGAAGCACCAAATATCCTTCTTGAAAGGTCCTGGTTCTGACCCAGCGACTATGATAACGACGAAGATCCTACTGGTAAATCGCCGAGCGAGCAGCTGCTATGTCTCGCTCTTCATCCAGCCGATCCAAAGCGTCCTGTCGTGCTGTCTCGTTATCCGCTTCAACATAGGCTGCCACACGAGGTGAGTCATGATGGATGTCGCTGGGGAGAACCGCCTCCGCTCCATAAACCATAAAGAATGGCGTGTATCCCATGGATCTGTTAGGTGTAGTGTTTATACTCCATAACACAGACGGTAGCTCTTCTACCCAACAACCCGGCGTCCTCTGCAAAGGGACCATAAGCCGGGGCTCGATGCCTCTCAGGATCTCTTGATTGGCTCTTTCCGCTTGACCATTGGACTGTGGGTGAGCTATCAAGAAACGCTGCGGATGTGCTCACGTCGCAGAACTCCTTCATGGCACCTTTGGACAAATTGGTACCATTATCTCGTAATGATTGTGTGGAAAACCAAACCGAAAATCACCTTTTGATGAACTAAACCACCGTGGCGCATCACACTTGCTAAATGTGTTCGCCTCTACCCACTTTGTAAATTTGTCAACCGCCACCAACAGTGTGTCTTCTTGTCCTTGGACCTTTGAAAGGTCCAACCATATCCGCCCAAGTCGCAAACGGCCAAGTAATTGGAATCATCCTCAATTCTTGGGCCGGTACATGAGCACGCCCGGAAAATTTTGGCAACCATCACATCGTCGACCAGATCTTCCGTGATCGGCATGGGCGGTCAACCAATAGAAACCGTGGCGGAACGCTTTAGCCACCAAGGATTTTGAACCGGTGTGGTGACCACAGTCTCCTTCGTGGATCTCACGCAATATTTCACAGCCTTCCTCAGGGGACACACAGCGTTGAAACGCCCCTGACACACTGCAATGGTGCAACTCGCCATTAACAATGGTCATAGACTTAGACCGCCGAACTATCTGTCGGGCCAACGTCTCATCTTCTGGTAACTCGCCCCGGTTCATGTACGCCAGATAAGGGGGCGTCCAATCCGGAGTGACGCGTAGAGTTGCCACCAATTGAGCCCCCGGACCAGGAACAACCAAATCCGCTTCACCAGGGAGCTTGACTGACGGATTGTGCAGTACGTCGAGAAAAACATTGGGCGGGACCGGTTTGCGTTGAGAGCCCAATCGGCTCAAAGCGTCCGCCGCTTCATTTTTCCGGCGATCCACGTGGTCCACCTGATAGCCCTTGAAATAACCTGCGACAACATCCACCTCACGACGATATGCAGCCATGAGTGGGTCCTTGGAATCCCAAGTGCCAGACACTTGTTGAGCCACTAGGTCCGAGTCACCGAAGCACTTAACCCGGCTTAGATTCATCTCCTTAGCCATCCGAAGACCATGGAGCAAGGCTTCATACTCAGCTGCATTGTTAGTACAAGGGAACATTAAGCGGAGAACGAATAAAACTTGTCACCTCGTGGGGAAGTTAATCGACTCAGACCCCGAGCCCTCCAACTGCTGGATCCGTCAAAATGGATGGTCCAATATGTATGATCCGCTTTTCTTGAGCGCTTGCAACTCTGTCCAATCATTAATGAAATCCACAAGTGCTTGAGACTTCACCGCCGTCCGAGGTACATACTTCAAACCGTGCGGCCCAAGCTCTATAGCCCACTTGGCAATCCGCCGACGCCCCGGTTCAGTATGATATCCCTAAGGGAGCTGAATCGACCACCGTGATGGGGTGCCTTGGAAATATCGTCTTGCTTCCGGCTTGCCATAAAAACTCCATACACCAGCTTTCGCCAATGCGGATATCTTTGCTTAGATTCAATAAGCACCTCGCTGATATAATACACCGGACGTTGAACCGGATGCTCCTTCCTCGCCTCCTTCCGCTCTACCATTAATGGCCACGCTTAATCGCCTCGGGCGTTAGCAACAACATATATGAAGCGGCTCCTTGTCGATGGGAGCGGCGAGCACAAAGCGGTTGGCCAATTGCCGCTTTAAGTCCTCCAACGCTTCATCAGTGGTGGACTCGCATAAACCGATCTATCTTCTTCAAAGATTCGGTACAAAGGATGGCCTTCTCCGAGGCGGGTGATAAACCGCTCAACAAGGCAATCCGCCCGCCAAACGCTGGACATCATTAATACACTTTGGTTTAGCCAGGAGGTGATAGCCGTAATCTTCTCCGGATTAGCTTCAATCCCCCTGTTGGACACAAGAAAACCCAATAACTTGCCTGCTGTAACACCAAAAACAAATTTGGCCGGGTTGAGCATCATCTTGTAAACCCGCAGGTTGTCAAAGGTTTCTTTCAAGTCATCAATCAGTGTTTCCTTCTTCCTTGACTTAACCACAATATCATCCACATAGGCATGCACATTACGGCCGATCTGCTCATGCAAGAAATTCTGCACACAACGCTGATAAGTTGCTTGGGCGCTTTTGAGCCCAAAAGGCATAGACACATAGCAGAAGGCCCCAAAAGGGAGTGATAAACGCTGTCTTCTCCTGGTCCTTAACCGCCATCTTGATCGATGATATCGAACACGCATCCAAAAAGCTCAACGCCACAACCCGCAGCGGCATCAATAATCTGGTCAATGCGGGGAGGGCAAAGGATCTGTTGGACAAGCCTTGTTAAGATCTGTGTAATCCACACACATGCGCCAAGTGCCGCTCAAGGACCAGCACCGGATTAGCAAGCCACTCGATGGAAAACTTCAACGATAAAGCCCGCCGCTAAGAGCCCGCAACCTCCTTCCAATGGCCTTACGCCTCTCCTCGTTAAACCGGCGGTGAAACTGCTTTACCGGTTTGTACTTAGGATCAACATTAAGAGTGTGCTCGCGAGCTCCTCGGTACACCCGCATGTCGGAAGGTTTCCATGCAAAATGTCCCGATTCTCACGGATGAACTCGATGAGCGCGCTTTCCTATTTTGGATCCAAGTTGGCACTGATGCTGAACTGCTTGGACGAATCGCCAGGTACGAAGTCAACAAGCTTAGTCTCAACTGCCGATTTGAACTTCAGGGCCGGATCATGCTCTGTAGTTGGCTTCTTCAATGGAGTCATGTCCGCCGGATCAACATTGTCCTTATAATACTTCAACTCCTCGGTGGCACAAACCGACTCTGCGTAAGCCGCATCACCTTCCTCACACTCCAAAGCTATCTTGTGGCTCCCATGAACCGTTATTGTCCCCTTGTGACCCGGCATCTTGAGCTGCAAATAGATATAACAAGGTCGTGCCATGAACTTGGCATAAGCCGGCCGCCCAAACAGGGCGTGATATGGACTTTGAATTTTCACCACTTCAAACGCCAATGTTTCGATCCGAGTCATCTTCATCTCCGAAGGCCACCTCGAGCTATCTTACCAACCGGCACGCTGACTTGCGTGCACCACACCATGGAACACTGTATTGGACGGTTTGAGATGCTTATCTGGTAACCCCATACGACGGAAGGTCTCGTAGTACAGGATGTTGATGCTGCTCCCTCCGTCCATAAGCACCTTGGTGAACTGATAACCTCCCACCTGAGGTGCCACCACCAGGGCTAGCTGACCCGGATTGTCAACCCGGGGAGGATGATCCTCTCTACTCCACACAATGGGCTGCTCTAACCAGCGCAGGTAATGAGGCACGGCCGGTTCAACAACGTTGACTGCCCGCTTCTGAAGCTTCCGGTCTCGCTTGTCCAAGCTGGTGGTGAAGACGTGGTACTGCCCACTATTCAACCGCTTTGGGTTGCTCGATAACCCGATGCTGCTTTGCTGCTGATTGTAACCACCCTGGTTATTCGATTGTTCGATTGTTATGTCCGCCCGGATTACCATTAAACCCTGAACCGGAATTTCCACCACCGTAACCCGGCCCGGATCCTGAACCACCGCCAGAACCTTGATCATACCGGAAAGCATTAGAACTTTTCAACTCCTGCATAATGTAACAATCCTTCCAGAGGTGATCTGCTGGCGCCTCCTTCGTCCCATGCTTCGGACAGGGTTGATTCAACAGATAGTTCAAGTGGTCCGGATTGGGGTTAGGCGCCCACCGATTCGGTTGTTTACCCTTGCGCGCCGCTGGCCCTTGTCTGCTGCTGGTGTTGGCCACGAAGTCCATGTTGCCGTTCGCTTTACGCTTACTTCCACCATTACCCGCCGAGTGATGCTGCTGGCCTTTGGAATTGCTGTTCTTCTTTCCCTTCCCTGTCTCATCATCATCAGACTCGGGATCCTTGGTACTATCAGAATCAGCATACTTCACTAAAGCGCCCATGAGAGTGCCCATGTCATTGCAAAACCGCTTCATGTGTCCCAGCTTTAACTTTAACGGTTTAAACCGGCAGTTGCCCTCTAGGGTCAAGATCGTAGAATCAGCGTTGATCCGGTCTGAAGAGTGCAAGATCTCCGAAATGCGGCGTACCCAATGGGTTGTTGACTCCCCTTCACCCTGGACACAAGCCGCCAAATCCACCACGGACATGGGCTGCTTACAGGTGTCTTTGAAATTCTGAATGAACCGGGTCCGCAACTGGGCCCATGAACTGATAGAATTGGGTGGCAAGCTTTTCAACCAAGTACGGGCCGTGCCCTCGAGCATTATGGTGAAGTACTTTGCACACGCGGCTTCATCCACATCCAGCATCTCCATGGCCATCTCATAACTCTCTATCCATGCTTCTGGAGCCAGATCGGCGGTGTAATTTGGCACCTTTCGCGGCCCCTTGAAATCTTTGGGCAAGCGTACATTGCGTAAAGCGGGGACGAGGCAAGGCACCCCCAAAGAGCTAGAGGTAACTCCAGGCTCAAAGATTGTCGGACGAACCGGCGTAAGCTGATAATCCTGATGCTACGCTGCTAACTCGGCCTCCCTACGTGCCCGGGCCCGGTCCACCACCTCCTGAGCGTTGTCGAAACCACCTGCCGGGTTGTTGCCACAGGGCGCACCGCGCCGTGCATTACTTGATACAGCCGGTTCATCCACGCTTTGCTATAGCCCGGCTTGGCGGGGTAGAGTGGATTCGGTCGCGGCCGTGTCGAATACGCTTCTGTTGGACCGAGCTGTCCTAAGGAGTTCCTTGACCCGGCGCGTCTCTACCGCCTGTGGTGAATCGCCTTCAATTGGAATCGCCTCCAATCGTGCCGCAGCTGCGACAAGGTTATCCATCGGGTTGGAGTAGTGAGCTGGAGGTGTTTGCACAACCTGAGGCGTGCCGGTATGATGGCGAGGTAGATCTATTACGCGGGGCTGGACCGGCGCGCCGTCCAGTGCTTCCGCCGGTTTACCACCGGCGGATTCTGGTCCTCGCTCACGGGTGTTGAAGAGATCTCTTCCCTCGAAAACTCGAAGGCAAACGGGATCTGTACTTCCTCTTCATGACTTCATGCGACGCGCTCGATCCGGCATGAGCCTATAAACTGCGCATCCAAAGCGCCCGCTCTGCCGCCATCCCGCATCCGCGGCTGCGGATCCGCTTTAGCCCGAAAGTGATTTGTTCTTTCACCTTTGCAATCTCCGTGATTATGAATGTCCTGGTCCACGGGTTAACCTCGCCATGAGCACAACCAACGATCGAATAGTTACGACAAAACTTGAGCGGGCGGGCGACAGGCCTCTCCCGCCCGCCACCGTCGCCATTGTTGAACCGGCGACCATTATCGCAACGGTCGAAGAGTGAAGCATCGCTTGTGTACCGCCATGAATATTCCAACCCGGTTGGGCAGATCAAAGGGTCCGAATATCGTCACCGTCGGAACAGCCCCAATCCGCCATCTTGTACCGATCTGAGACCTCGGTTTCTCCGATCGATGACTCGTCATCGAGTAGACGACGGTTTCGCCACCGATTCGATCCGTCCTCATAACTTCCTCCATGGATGACTCCACGAAAGCACGCTTGACGGCCGGTTTAGCTGGGCAGGTTTCGACGCTGAGCCGCCTCGACGAGGTCGGTGCGGATGTCGGCCAGCCCCTGCTCACCGGTCTTGCCGATGAAAACGTGTATGCCACCAAAGGGGACCCGGTACCCGTACTCAATCGAGCCGGCCTCGGGGCCCCGGCCTGCATCGTTGATGTAGAGCTTGCCGCGACGACTCTTGGTCATTCGGCCCACAGCATAGCCTTCGAGTCCTTCGAGCTTGCCCTCCAAGATCATCAAACCATCGTGTGATAGCCCCACGGTGGGCGCCAACTGTCGTGGTTTTGTCACGGCAGATGTCCTCATGAAAGGACTTAGTCGCGGAGCCATCGCTACGGGTTAACTTGGTGGGATTAAAGCGGACGCAAAGACACGAGAGTTATACTAGTTCGGCCCCTTCGATGAAGGTAAAAGCCAACGTCTAGTTTGTGATGGGATTGATGTGGTCTCAATGACTAGGGAGCAAACAGCTTCGCCTAGACCTCGAGTTGTTGTTGTCTGTCCCTGAACAGCCGCCGGGTCGTCCCCTTATATACATGGGTTGACGTCCGGCTGGTCTACAGAGTCCCGAGGACGACTCATACAAGTGTTCGGCTCGGTCTCTCCTTCCCTGATCTTACAATACAAGTTACATGACTATGGCGGTTTTACCATTATGGGCCCTAATCCGCCTTTGGGCTCCGGGCCTCTAAGTTTCATAGTAAAGCGCCATCTTCTAAGTCTTTGTGGGCTTCAATATAGTTGAGGGTGAACCGGCCCCTCCTGGGCGGTTTACACTCAGTAGTTATATCCCCAACACTGCTGCTGCTGTATGATGAGTTGCTATGAGCTGCTACTGCTGCTATATGATGCTTTCAGGTGGTGCTGCTATATGATAATAACCAGCCACTTGGACCATCGAATTTCAATAAATAATTGTTCTTCATTTAAATTTGGGTCATGCGTTCTTCGTTTAAATTTGGCAATGGGATCTCTATGGAAGACATTGACCAAAGTAGATTGTTCCAAGTAGATGGTACCTTTGTATTTGCATTTTGAACAAATAGTGATGGTCTGTTTTCCTATCATATTAATTATTGCACTGGGTTGAATTTGTGATGTTTGCAAGTCAAAATTATTTTTCATATGGGCAGGAAAATGAAAAAAAATATAATGCAATCTAGAATTTTCACTGGCCATACCAAAGATAACCTGAAAAGGAAGGCAATGAAAAGAACTGGTTGGCCTAGTACCTGGAGCTTATATTCACAGGTGCTTATTTTCTTAGGATAACTCGTAATAACTGTCCCTAAGAAACTTGGCCAATAGAACCGACATACAAATAACATGTCACGATGATTGCAATGGAGGAGTGACCTACCATAGCACACTGTATAGGCTCACCGCTGCCTCTCCTTTTTTTGCGATGTTCCATGAAATTGGCACATACATCTTGTACTTTTTCATTGTGTAACCCTATCTGCAAGTTGACACGGCTAATTTCAGACATCTCTACATGATAATACATTGCATATCCCTTGCGCATATTTAAACCACCTATTAATGATTGTGTGCATAGCATAAAGTAGCCATGACTCTGCGTGCTGGACTAGCAGGCACTCTAAGGGAGCCTAATGTAGTGCACTGGAATTCCTACATGCCATCTATGATTTTTTGTAATGTACTGCCTCTGTTCCTAAATATATGTCTTTGTAGAGATTCCAGTATGGACCACATACATATGTATATAGATGCATTTCTGAGTGTAGATTCACTCATTTTGCTCCGTATGTAGCCTATAGTGGAATCTCTAGAAAGACTTATATTTAGGAACGAAGGTACGAGGTAGTATCATGTATGACATCTACATATCTAATTTAGCAGCCAGTAGTAGAAATCATTGTCTACACAAAGGGATTACTGGTCGAAAGTCCTAGCAAAGCACGCTGGTAGGCACACAACAATACAAGAGAGAGAGAGAGAGAGAGAGAGAGAGAGAGAGAGAGAGAGAGAGAGAGAGACACTTACAAGATCATAGCAATGCCTCAGTCCAAGATCTTGGTTGGCCAAGCTATTAGATCCAGAAGAAACATCATCCTTGTAGTTTTTGCCAGCTGCATAAAGGTAACAGCGACCTGTTAGTATATTTGAAGTACATCGGCCAGGTGATGCTGGACGGGTTTAAAGGTGACAAGTACCTAGGCCGTGGCACGTGGTTGGCATCTTGCCAGACGGTGGAAATCAGGTTAGAAACGTCAAGGGTGATGACGCTGCGCTGGCTGTCGGGGTCCAGTAAGGAGATCTAGAACCGTCGAGTAGGGTGTTGTGGAGCGGCTCCGGTAGGGTGGACTATGATGTGGGCGAAGCGGATCTGTGGCCGTGGACAAGGGCATCGGTGAAGCTGCTCCGGTGGTTGGGTTAAGGATGGTGTCGACGATGCGGATCTGCGGCCGTGGATGGGGCGTCAGAAGCTGCTCCGGTAGGTTGGATGAGGGTGCGACGAAGCGGATCTGTGGCCGTGGACTTGTGAGTTGGCAAAGCGGCCCCGGTAGGGTTGAGAATGGTATAGGCGAAGCTACTCCGGTAGGGTTGACGATGGTGTCGGTGGCGGCCCGGTAGGGTTGAGGAAGGTGTCGTGAAGAGGACTGAGGCTGTCGGTGGGGCGGCTCCGGGGGTGTGGACGGCTGCCTCCGGTGGGGAGTATGAATGAGTCGCTGCAGATGCGCTGCGGTTGACGAGAGTACCGGTGAAGCAGATCCGGCGCCGTGGACAAGGACGACACTGAATGGGCTGTGGTACAGTGGTGGATGAGCAGTCTACTTGTTTCTAGTGGAGGTGGTAGGGGTAGATGCGACCGCAGAAGCAGATCCAGCGAGGTGGACGCTGCTGGCAGTGAATGGGTTCTGGTACGCCGGTGGATGAGCAGTCTAGGGTTTCGAGAGGTGAGGGGTAAAGGCTGATGAAGTATGGACGGCGTGATGTAAGATGCTCTAGTGTTGTGGAGTTAGTCGTTTTTGCGGGAGGGGGAGAGGAAATGGGGGTGCCGTGTGGTGGGGGGAACCGGAAGTTACCAAAGCAGCCCCGACCTATTATGTAGATGAGGGTGGTATTGTTACTGTTGTTCTCCATGCACCAAGGACAAAAGGGGAATTTTGCATGCTAAAGACTAGGTGGCGGAAATTTTAGAAGGAGGCGAGAGATTTTGCTGCCCGCGGGATCGTTCGTATCCAGTTTCAACTAATTTTGGACCGTGCTAGCGGGAAGGTCATGCGAGACTGTGTACACGGGGCACGCGTCAGCAATTAATAACTGGTGTGAAGTCCACCCCAGAAAAAAAGACAATAACTCAGGATGATGCGCCGATAACTTGGACGTTCACACGGGCGTGGCCAATTGTACGGGTGTAGAGGCGTGTTCACAAAAAAAAGGGATCAAATGCTCAACCTATGTATTTCTCGTGTAAATAGATAATTTAGTGCCATTGGTTATTTACTTTAAACATAATGCATTGACGTGTTAGTGTATAGGCGCACAAAAATAAATGGATATTGTAGTCCCACAAAAGAAATGGATATTGTAGCCCGCTACTTAAAAGTGTTACCTCATATGTTTACATAGCCTCCATTTCATAAATTGCGTACCCGTTGAATTCATATATGAATATTACATATATTACTTCATAATAGAACCTTAAATCATCCAAGACTAATGAATTTGAATGCAAGAGTAACAATGGTGCATGTACATGATAGCTACATTGGTTGCTTGAAGAAACATCACTGTAACTTTGGCATGCACAATTGAAAAGGTTTATTTAGATAGAAAAAATGTGATATGTGAGTGTCCAATATTTATAGCGTTGAATCGATATTGTACCTTTGGCCATGATACGAAGTAGATATTGATTTATGTTCAAGCGATGCACGTCCACGATCGCTAGATAGTGATACGTGAATGAATTGTGCAATCTCTCTCACACGCATACATATCTCATTTCCCCGTGGGCATCGGAATCACACATGCACACTTTATGTATTTCTCTCCCTCTATCAAGGTTAGAATTCGTCTTTCTACCCTGTCCTACAAGTCTCTCACACATAAACACACACACTCTCTCTATGGAACATGCCCACCCCTTTAATTCCACCCACCCACAGCCACTAATGTCTCAAAGGATAATTATGTCTCTCACACATATGCCTAAGGTTAACTCGAGTTCCGGAACGATATGAATACATACAATGGGATTCCAGCAGAGCACCTTATGTTTTGAGATCTGGCTCTCTCTCTCTATATATATATCTCTCTCTCTATCTCTCTATCTCTCTGGGACAGCCTGATTTTTTCCCTCTCTTATTTGCCCGATTTTCATTTGGCTTTATTTTGAAATTTGGAGTTTTTGAATCTTTTCATATGGACTTAAACACTTGGGTACCCTTGGCTTTCACCCAAGTGCATCATTCCCCTCTCTAATCATCATTCCCCTTCTGATCCACCTCAAAATAATCTTGGGAATATTTTTCTTAAATGAAAAATATTCATTTTCCTCTCTAAAACCCTAGCTAGTTCAATGAGCTCCAAAGCAACCCTAATTTTTATTGCCCACAAAAATCTGAGAAAAATCACAAATTTTCTTTGAACCCTAGGGCACCTTCCTGAGCAAAAATATTTCATCACTTTTTGGAATATTTTTGCTACAGAAAATATTTTCTGTTCTGGACAGAAATGGTGGTTTCTATAGCAACTACCATTTTACTTGCTCCATTGTGCCTGAATTTTCTTGTGCATCATCACCTTAGTAGATGATGGCTAGCCTCCAAAGCACAGCCCCCAACTCCCAGCCATTTGACCTTAGTAACCTCTCAAAGTTACTGATTAGAAACTTACCTGGCTTGTAAAATCTTCTCTACTACATCTGGAGCCAAACCAAAGCATGGTAATCATCAAAACTACCACGAACAACAAGCCAGACATGATCTTTGGACGTTGGTCGGCCTGAGGGGAGAGTTCACGTGGTGACCACACGTGTCCATGATGCCAGCATGCGTGTCGACGCGCCCGGGTCCCTTGAGCGTTACGCTCGCGTGCTCGCTTCCCCCGCCTGCCCGAGCGTGCCAAACTTCGCCACCATCCTCGTCTCAACACCATTAACTCCCCCCTGGCGCTCGCCGACACGGGCTTCGCTGCAGCAAGCACGGCGCGGTCCTAACGCCACAAAGGCGCTCTTCCTTTGTGCTCGTCGGCTTCCTCTTGATCCTGTGTTCGTCCCCATTCGCCCACAGTCCCCGCGTGAGCTGCGTCGCCCTCTCCCCCTCTCACTGACGCCACTCGTCGCCGGGCGCAGTGTCTAGGTGTCGCCGGCGGAGCCCCGATCCACCCCCGACGCTCACCTATAAAAGGAGCCACCCCCAGCCTCCTTGAGCACCATCCTCCACTCCCACACACTCCACAAGCGTGTAGATAGCCGTAGCCTGGCCAGGCAGGCCGCGGGCCGCTGTCCCCGAGCTCGAGCTCGCCGGCGATCCCCTCGGATCGTCGCGGTAGCTCCAGCCCCTCCCAGGCCAGGGCGACCCTTCCAGGGCCTCCGCCTCTCCCCGGTGAAGCCATCCCATCCCCTTGGAGCCCCTGAAGTTGCCTATGCTCACCGTCTTCCTCATCTCCGGTGACCAACGCCCTCTGCCTCCGCTTGCGAGGTCGATTCCGACGCTGTCCGACCACCCCTAGCTACGCTACGGGTACGGGCAGGTGCGCCTCCGTCCCCTCTCTCAATCCCTCCCTCTCATTTTGGCCAAGGAGCCCTCGTCGCCGGCGAGAGCTCCGGCGAAGCCGCGACCCCCTCTGTTTCCTTCTTCCCCTCCACCTCACCTGACAAGCAGGCCCCGCTTGTTAGCCACTCTGTATGCGCGCGAAGCTGTATGAGTGGTGGTGCCCTGAGACTTTACGCCTTCGACGTCACCCCCCTAGTCTGTTTTATTTAAATTCAAATTCAATTAATTTCCAGAGAGCTTCAAACAGCTATAACTCTTCAACCATAAGTCCAAATGAATTGATTCTTTTTGCATTGTGTTCTTTGCAAAGAAATCTAGCAGCTCACCAAAGATGAGATTTTTCTGAGCTGTCTAGAATTTCTGGTGATTTTCAGAAGTGTTCTTGATATTTTCTTCTTGTGCTTAAAATTATTTTCAGAGGGTGAGGCTTGTCTTGAGGATCACCAGAAGGCTTGTGAACCTCATCTGCACTAAGGCAAGCCACAGCAAAATTTTCATGGTTTCATTTCAATATTTATGATTTTCTTACTTGAATGAAATGATCAATCCATGCATTTAAATAACTATTATGTTATTTATATTCTGTTAAGTGTTTGTTAGTTATTATGCTTGATTTACAGAATGTTGAAACTAGTTTAGTTGGTAAAGCAAAGTTAAGATCTACTTGTGGAAATGATAAAATGATTTGTTATGCATATGAGTAATTACTTAAAGTTATTTTCTTGCACAAATAAATAGTAAAATTTGATAGAAAATATTACATTAAGTGCTTGTTTAGCCAATTTACTTGACTTACAGAATGTTTGAATCTAACTTGGTTGGTAAAGAAATTAGGATTTGCTTGTGGTGATGATTGTATAATTTTTTCTATGCATATGAGAAATTAATCAAAGTTATTTTCTTGCATGAGAAAATAATAAAACTTGTTACAAAATATCTTGTTAAAGTAAGAGTTACCCTGACCAGGAAAGTAATATAAATTGTTGATGTTTATGCTTATTGTGAACATGGTTGACATCAGTCATTTTCGTTAATATGCGATGCATGTGTAGTATTGCATTTCATGGCATGCTATGACACCGGTCATTTTCAGTTTAAGTTGAACCTGAATATAACTCAACTCTAATATATCGTTGACTGGGTCATGGTGCCGCTGAATCGAGTTTTTCCCAGTGCAACCACATTTTCCTTTGTGGGAAGGCCTTGATTCGGTCCATTGACATGCCTCTAGTCGGTGCCTCCAACTAGGGAAGGTTATGGCATGCTTACCCTG
Organism: Aegilops longissima; assembly: GCA_021605205.1. Classification (NCBI taxonomy): domain Eukaryota; kingdom Viridiplantae; phylum Streptophyta; class Magnoliopsida; order Poales; family Poaceae; genus Aegilops; species Aegilops longissima. The sequence continues at coordinate 661,500,856 of CM038682.1, read as the reverse complement.
GCCCGGTAAGCAGGCATAATCTTGTGTGCCCATTGTTGAGATTATGGTACCGGGTCCCCGAGTGGGATCGTTTTGGCCACGACGGTGGTCGTTGTGTCTTTGGTAGACACGGGCCACCCAGGACTAGCCCGTTGGGATTGGGTCGGAGTGGCCGGGAGAGTGTCATGGCATTGGAAGGGTTTTGTCGGAATGCCGTTGGTCCACCCGAATGGGAGTGCGAGGCCATGGGTTCCGTGGTGTGGGTACAGTGTGCTACCTCTGCAGAGTGTATAATCTATTGATAGCCGAGTCCACGGTCACGGACGCCTCGTAGTAGGTCCCACCATGAGTCAACGTTTAATAAACTTGCACACTAAGTTATGAACTTTGCAGTGTTGATGATGGCGCAAAGGCCATCGAGATGTTTGAGACCAAATATTGGTCGTGGTTGTGATCGCCATAAGGATCACGAGTTACTCTGGTCAAGACCACGATGGTGGTTTGTTTGTGATCCGAGAACGATCACGGTTGGTAAGTCAGTCCCGAGGGACGTTTATCACAAGAGCATGATCACAGCATGTTGGAACATTATTGCATTATTAATTGGTTAATTATCATGATATTGCTTGTCATTATGATTATGCCTGTTGTGAGCTTGCAAGTACATTCAATGCACTGACCTGGCGTGTCATGCCAGATTTCAGGAAAGTCTTGTTGGAAATGAGTGCTGCTCGAGTCTAGATCGTGTCCACATCGGTGTCCCTGTGCTATGGAGTTTCCGCTATGACGTTGTTCCGCTATGCGTAGTTGTTATGATCGAGGCACCTTTATGTTCACTAAATAATGTACATATTGTTCAGCCGCACCGTGTGTGCCGCTTGGCCTCGACCCCTGTTGTAATATAAACTCTCATCCGCTAGCATCAATAAAGCGGTTGTTTTCTGTACCAAGATGTTGTGTGTTGCCAGAAGACATGGTCTCTGGGCTGGCAATGCATGGTAAACCGGTTGCTCTGAGCCGAGGTGCCACAACGCTTGGTACCAGTGCCGCGCTGACTGTAGGCCACGCTAGACTACGACGTGTTAACTGGATGTTAGATACGAGTTTAAGTTGAGTGCTGGTAGCAATAGGAGCTGATTGTTGCATTGCATGCACTTGATTTATATTTTTATGCTAACCTGCTAATGGTTGTGAGTGTAGATTGCTCCGGCGCCGTATCCTTGCCAGTTGCATCTGATGCCGTACACGTCACCGCACCTCCTTCGCAACGTGTGGCGTCGGCTGTAACCCCTCGGAGACGATCCAGTCTATCGTGTGTACCGGGAGCGTCTAGCTGATTCAGTGTATGAGTATCACGAGTGGTTACTCTGCGCACTAGTTCTGATTCCAGCTCTTACACTCGTACTTCTCGGAGCGGCTACGCCTCTACCGCTTCTCACGCTGTCCAGTTTGCTGCATTCGAGGTCCTTGTCGAGCTTCGCTACAACGAGGTCCGAATGCAGAACCACCCAGGTTTCTATTACTACCCTTCTCTCCACGACAATGGTCGTGTCTGTTTCCCTATCATTGATCCGGAGTCTGATAGTGTTACTAGCCACCTTGCTCGTTATGTCACTGCTAGCTATCTTATGATCCACGAGCTGACTCGTGCCCGTACTGCTTTAGCCGCTGCCTTAGTCACTACTAGATCTGCCACTACTCCATCCTCTCTGGGATTTACTCCTTATATTCCAGCCAGTTCTACTTCTCCTATTTCACCGGTTACGCCTCCGAGTAGCACGGGCGTCTCGGCCGTGAATCCTCTCAGTACTCCTGCCGAGTGGGTTTCACTTCTCGCTACTCCTGTAGCCCTGATGATTCACTCTACCCCTGCCCATGAGGGAGAGCCCTCGAGGTAGCGTCGTCGTGTTACCTTTAACCCGGAGGTTTCTGTTAACCTCGTCAGTTTAGGATCCGAGTCCGCTTCAAGGGAGGACACCGCAGCACCAGCAGAGCAGTAGTACCTCTGAGTATTCGGAGTCGTCCGGATGATGTACGGATGTAGTCATATGAGTCATGATGTTTCGTTGCATGTATGAGGCTAGTTGAACCTGGCATGTTGTTTATCTTTCATGTATGAGTCTATGTATAGTTATGTTGGGACTTTATTCGCCGTATTTTCTTCGCTCTTTTGTTTTCCTCCGGGATATGTTGCTGGCTTTTCCCCAAATTTATTATTGGATGTTTTCTCATCTCGATTGCGTTGTCTTGGAAAAAATCCACAATAGGAAGACGCGGGGAGGCAGCAGTAGCAACGTTCGTGAGGGAACTCCTGTTCGTCATTCCACCTAACAGGCAGGACATTCTCCCGAGCCGTACGTTCCGCCACCGCCTCCACCGCCAAATCCGCCCTCCACCGAGCAAATTCTGCGAATGTTTGAGGAAAGAAGGAACAATGATCTGATTGAAATATTAATAAGTGTGCAAGCTATGGTTGGACAGAATGGAAATAAGAACGGTCATTAATCAAAGCTGTCAGATTTTCAAAGGACCAAGCCACCCAGTTTCAGTCAGATTGTTGACCCATTGGATGCATTTATTGGTTATGTATCATTGAGAAAAAGCTTGAGATTGCTTGTACTGAAGAAAATGATAAAGTTCCATTTGCAACTCACTACCTTGAAGGCGCTGCTGCCATATGGTGGGAAAATGCAAAAGCCATGTGGCCTATTGATGAAGAAATCACCTTGAAGATTAAGCAGCGTGAATTTCTTGCACTCATCCAAGGAAGTCAGTCAGTGGGTGAATATTTGCAAAAATTTAATCATCTGGCCCGTTACTCCCTTTATGACGTGGCCACCGAAGAAAGGAAGATTGATAGATTTCTTGGAGGCTTAAATCCGCAACTCCGGTGTACTCTTAGTATGTTTGATTTCCCAGATTTCCAAACTCTGGTGAACAAGGCTTTCATTGCTGAACGGGAGCACAAGCTTATATCAGATAATAGGCCTGTTAACAATGACAACAAGCGTAAGTTTGAGCCAAAGAAGGATGGACAACCAGTGCAAAAGGCTCGTACCTGGCAGCAGCCTCAGGTGGAATACAAGCCCAATTGGCAACAAAATGTTAACAAGACCACCACTCAAGTCAAGAATGTCGTGACCAACCCAGTGCACGAGGAGCGTTGTGGGTAGAACGGACATTATGCCAGACAGTGCCCCAAGAACAACAAGACGAATGCCCCATTCAGACCACAAGTCAACTTTATAGAGTCATGCCCGACCCAGCAAAACTTTACTGGGCACGTGCATCATCTCTCAGCCGACGAAGCCCAAGAGAACCCCGAAGTCGTCATTGGTATGTTTTCTGTTAATGACATACCTGCCGTAATTTTATTTCACTCTGGGGCTTCCCATTCTTTTATTTCTCGGAGTTTTGCTGCCCAAAACAAATTTCCTTGTTCGCTTTTGGGCAAAAATATGCTGGTACAAACCTCGGGATCTTTAATCAAGAGCAATCTGGTCTGCCGTGATCTGGAAATCAATATCAACGGAGTCTACTTGCCAACCTCTCCGATAATTAGTTGGATATTATATTGGGTATGAATTGGTTGACCCAATATCAAGTTTGCATAAACTGCGCAACACGAGAAGTCACTTTGACCAGTCTGAATGGGCAGACTACCAAATTCTATGCTCGCAAGAACGTACCCAAGCAAGAATTGGTTTTCACCGTTGTGGCTGAGTTGGAATTAATTCCTGTGGTCAGCGAGTACCCTGATGTATTTCCAGAAGAACTGCCAGGCATGCCACCAGATCGAGAGCTGGAATTTGCAATAGGTCTTGTGCCCGGAACTGCACCGTTATACAAGAAGTATTACCGGATGCTCTCATCAGAATTAGTGGAGCTAAAGAAACAGCTTGATGAATTGCTTCAGAAAGGATATATTCGTCCCAGCTCTTCACCATGGGGATCACCTGCTATTTTCGTGGACAAAAAGGATGGCAGCCTCCGCATGTGCGTAGATTACCGCCAGCTGAATGAGGTCACCATCAAAAATAAATATCCCCTACCAAGGATTGATGATCTGTTTGATCAGCTCAGTGGGGCTAAAGTATTCTCTAAAATCGATTTACGAACCGGATATCATCAGCTCAAGATTAAAAAGGAAGATATTCCTAAGACCGCATTCACTACTTGGTACGGTCTTTACGAATATACGGTGATGTCTTTTGGTCTCACCAATGCCCCTGCTTTATTCATGCATATGATGAACAAAGTGTTCATGGACTTCCTCGACAAATTCGTGGTAGTCTTCATCGATGACATCCTCATTTACTCCAAGGGTGAAGAAGAGCACAAGGATCACCTCCAAGCAGTGTTACAACGACTCCGCGACCATCAGCTATACGCCAAATTCAGTAAATGTGAATTTTGGCTCAAGCAAGTTGGGTTTCTCGGGCATGTACTATCCGCCGAAGGTATAGCCGTGGACCCAAGCAAAGTAAAGGATGTGCTCGATTGGTTGCCGCCCATGACCGTGACGCAGATCCGGAGTTTTCTCGGATTAGCTGGATATTATCGTCGTTTCATTGAAGGGCTTTCCAAGATTGCTAAACCCATGACAGAGCTGCTCAAAAAGGATAAGAAGTTTGAATGGACGGAGGACTGCGAGAAAAAGTTTCAATGAGCTAAAGATACGGCTGACAACCGCACCTGTATTGACTCTTCCAGACATTTATCGCAGTTTTGATGTGTATTTTGACGCCTCCAGGCAAGGCCTTGGTTGCATACTGATGCAAGATAGCAAGGTAGTAGCATATGCATCACGACAGCTACGACCCCACGAGGGAAATTATCCTACTCATGATTTGGAATTGGCTGTGGTGGTTCATGCGCTAAAAATTTGGAGACACTACCTCATTGGAAAAAGGTGCCAAATTTTTACCGATCACAAAAGTCTTAAATACATATTTACTCAGCCAGATTTAAATCTCCGTCAACGAAGATGGCTAGAGTTGGTCAAGGATTATGATCTTGGAATAAATTACCACCCGGGTAAGGCCAACCTGGTTGCCGATGCACTCAGTCGAAAGCCTGTCAACTTAAATGTCATATTGAAATCCTTGCCTCCCGAACTCCAAGAGGAGATCGCTCAGCTCAACCTGGTCATAGTGGATGCTAGCCTCACTAATATTTTGGAAGTTACCCCCACACTTGAGGAAGTGATCCGCAAGGCCCAGCCAGCTGACACCAAGCTGCAAAAACGTGCCAAGAGCCAGATGGCAGAGCAGACCCCAGATTTCTCCAAGGACAAATTTGGTACCCTCCGATTCCGTGGACGGATTTGTGTACCCAATCAGCCGGACTTAAAGAGGAAAATCCTATCAGAAGCACATGAATCCTCATATTCCATTCACCCGGGAGGTACAAAAATGTATGAGGACCTTAGACAAATATTCTGGTGGGATGGAATGAAGAAAGACATTGCCTATTTTGTGGCCTGTTGTGACGTATGTAACAAGGTGAAGGCAGAGCATCAGAAGCCAGCCGAACTCCTCCAACCGTTGCCGGTTTTGCAATGGAAATGGGATGACGTTTGTATGGATTTTATTACAGGATTGCCTAAGACTCAGCGAGGCAATGATGTAAACTGGGTCATATTGGACACCTAACAAAGGTTGCTCATTTCATTCCGATCAACACCAGATATCGAGCAAATCAACTTGCACAGCTGTATGTATCCAGAATAGTCAGTCTGCATGGAGTACCCCGGACTATCACTTCCGACCGAGGTTCCCTGTTTACCTCCGCTTTTTGGTCACGTCTCCATCAAGCCTTGGGGACAGCACTGAAATATAGTACTGCTTATCATCCTCAGACGGATGGACAGACAGAGCGGGTAAACCAAATACTCGAAGATATGTTGCGAGCCTGTGCTTTAGCCCAAGGACCTAAATGGGAAGACTGCTTGCCATATGCTGAGTTTTCTTATAACAACAGCTTCCAGACCAGCCTAAAGATGTCACCGTATGAAGCTGTGTATGGCCGTAAGTGTCGCACTCCTTTAAATTGATCTCAAACTGGAGATGGCGTATCTTCAGAACAGATCTCATGATGGAAGCTGAGAAACAAGTTAAGGAAATCAGAGGCAGATTACAATTGGCCAAATCTTGACAGAAAAGTTATTATGATGCAAAGCACCGACAGATCAGTTTTGAACCCGGAGAACACGTATACCTCCGAGTCACTCCTATGAAAGGAGTCAAGAGATTTCAGACTCGTGGAAATTTGGCACCTAGATTTATTGGTCCATTACCGGTTATGTCCCGAGTGGGTAGTGTTGCATATCAGTTGGAACTACCCGCTGAATTGGCAGACGTGCATAAAATGTTTCATGTTTCACAATTAAGACGTTGCATATCCCCGCCTGAGAAAAGGACTGCTATGGCTGAGGTAGAATTGGCAAATGATTTGACCTATGAAGAAATACCGTTTAGAATTTTGGATCAGATGGAAAGGGTCACTCGCAGTAAACTAAGGAAATTCTACAAAGTTCAGTGGGAGCATCACACAGAGTCAGAATCAACTTGGGAGCGGGAAGAATTTTTATAGTCACATTATCCAGAGTTGTTTTCCCAAGCAACCGAATCTCGAGGACGAGATTCATTCTAAGTGGGGGAGGTTTGTGACAGCCTGATTTTTGCCCTCTCTTATTTGCCCGATTTTCATTTGGCTTTATTTTGAAATTTGGAGTTTTTGAATCTTTTCATATGGACTTAAACACTTGGGTACCCTTGGCTTTCACCTAAGTGCATCATTCCCCTCTCTAATCATCATTCCCCTTCTGATCCACCTCAAAATAACCTTGGGAATATTTTTCTTAAATGAAAAATATTCATTTTTCCTCTCTAAAACCCTAGCTAGTTCAATGAGCTCCAAAGCAACCCTAATTTTTCTTGCCCACAAAAATCTGAGAAAATTCACAAATATTCTTTGAACCCTAGGGCACCTTCCTGAGCAAAAATATTTCATCACTTTTTGGAATATTTTTGCTACAGAAAATATTTTCTGTTCTGGACAGAAATGGTGGTTTCTACAGCAACTACCATTTTACTTGCTCCATTGTGCCTGAATTTTCTTGTGCATCATCACCTTGGTAGATGATGGCTAGCCTCCAAAGCATAGCCCCCAACTCCCAGCCATTTGACCTTAGTAACCTCTCAAAGTTACTGATCAGAAACTTACTTGGCTTGTAAAATCTTCTCTACTGCATCTGGAGCCAAACCAAAGCATGGTAATCATCAAAACTAGCACGAACAACAAGCCAGCCATGATCTTTGGACGTTGGTCGGCCTGAGGGGAGAGTTCACGCGGTGACCACGCGTGTCCATGATGCCAGCATGCGTGTCGACGCGCTCTTAGTCCCGCCGAGCGTTCTGTTCGTGCGTGCTCGCTTCCCCCGCCTGCCCGAGCATGCCAAACTTCGCCACCATCCTCGTCTCAACACCATTAACTCCCCCTGGCGCTCGCCGATGCCGGAGCTCCCCGCAGCGAGCACGGGAGCGGTACGGCCAACGCCACAGTGCGCTCTGCACTGTGCTTGTCACCTTCCTCTTGATCATGTGTTCGTCCCCGTTCGCCCACAGTCCCCGCGTGAGCTGTGTCGCCTTCTCCCCCTCTCACTGACGCCGCTCGTCGCTGGGCGCAGTGTCCAGGTGTCACCGGAGGAGCCCCGATCCACCCCCGATGCTTGCCTATAAAAGGAGCCACCCCCAGCCTCCTCGAGCACCATCCTCCACTCCCACACACTCCACAAGCGTGTAGATAGCCGTAGCCCGGCCGGGCAGGCCGTGGGCCGCCATCCCCGAGCTCGAGCTCGACGGCGATCCCCTCGGGTCGTCGCGGTAGCTCCAGCCCCTCCCAGGCCAGGGCGACCGTTCCAGGGCCTCCGCCTTTGTCCGGTGAAGCCATCTCGTGCCCTTGGAGCCCCTGAAGTTGCCTCTGCTTGCCGCCTTCCTCATCTCCGACGACCACTGCCCTCTGCCTCCGCTTGCAAGGTCGATTCCGACGCCGTCCGACCACCCCTAGCTACGCTAGTGTTACGGGTAGGTGCGCCTCAGTCCCCTCTCTCAATCACTCCCTCTCGTTTTGGCCAAGGAGCCCTCGTCACCGGCGAGAGCTTCGGCGAAGCCGTGACCCCCTCTGTTTCCTTCTTCCCCTCCACCTCACCTGACTAGCGGGCCCCGCTAGTCAGCCACTCTGTACGCGCGCGAAGCGGGACGAGTGGTGGCACCCTGAGGCTTTACGCCTTCGACACCCCCCATAGTCTGTTTTATTTAAATTCAAATTCAATTAATTTCCAGAGAGCTTCAAACAGCTATAACTCTTCAACCATAAGTCCAAATGAATTGATTCTTTTTGCATTGTATTCTTTGCAAAGAAATCTAGCAGCTCACCAAAGATGAGATTTTTCTGAGCTGTCTAGAATTTCTGGTGATTTTCAGAAGTGTTCTTGATATTTTCTTCTTGTGCTTAAAATTATTTTCAGAGGGTGAGGCTTGTCTTGAGGATCACCAGAAGGCTTGTGAACCTCATCTGCACTAAGGCAAGCCACAACAACATTTTCATGGTTTCATTTCAATATTTATGATTTTCTTACTTGAATGAAATGATTAATCCATGCATTTAAATAACTATTATGTTATTTATATTCTGTTAAGTGTTTGTTAGTTATTATGCTTGATTTACAGAATGTTGAAACTAGTTTAGTTGGTAAAGCAAAGTTAAGATCTACTTGTGGAAATGATAAAATGATTTGTTATGCATATGAGTAATTACTTAAAGTTATTTTCTTGCACAAATAAAATAGTAAAATTTGATAGAAAATATTTTGTTAAGTGCTTGTTTAGCCATTTTACTTGACTTACAGAATGTTTGAACTTAACTTGGTTGGTAAAGAAATTAGGATTTGCTTGTGGTGATGATAGTATAATTTTTGCTATGCATATGATAAATTAATCAAAGTTTTTTTCTTGCATGAGAAAATAATAAAACTTGTTACAAAATATCTTGTTAAAGTAAGAGTTACCCTGACCAGGAAAGTAATATAAATTGTTGATGTTTATGCTTATTGTGAACATGGTTGACATCAATCATTTTCGTTAATATGCGATGCATGTGTAGTATTGCATTTCATGGCATGCTATGACACCGGTCATTTTCAGTTTAAGTTGAACCTGAATATAACTCAACTTTAATATATCGTTGGTGGGTCATGGTGCGCTGAATCAAGTTTTTCCCAAAGGCAACCACATTTGCCTTTGTGGGAAGGCCTTGATTCGTCCATTGACATGCCTCTGGTCGGTGCCTCCAACTAGGGAAGGTTATGGCATGCTTACCTGGCCCGTAAGGTGCATAATCTTGTGTGCCCGTTGTTGAGATTATGGTACCGGTCCCCGAGTGGGATCGTTTTGGCCACGACGGTGGTCGTTGTGTCTTTGGTAGACACGGGGCCACCCAGGACTAGCCCGTTGGGATTGGGTCGGAGTGGCCGGGAGAGTGTCATGGCAATGGAAGGGTTTTTTCGGAATGCCGTTGGTCCACCCGAATGGGAGTGCGAGGCCATGGGTTCCGTGGTGTGGGTACAGCGTGCTACCTCTACAGAGTGTATAATCTATCGATAGCCGAGTCCACGGTCACGGACGCCTCGTAGTAGGTCCCACCATGAGTCAACGTTTAATAAACATGCACACTAAGTTATGAACTTTGCACTATTGATGATGGCAGAAAGGCCATCGAGATGTTCGAGACCAAATGTTGGTCGTGGTTGTGATCGCCGTAAGGATCACGAGTTACTCTGGTCAAGACCACGATGGTGGTTTTTTGTGATCCAAGAACGATCACTGTTGGTAAGTCGGTCCCGAGGGACGTTTATCACAAGAGCATGATCACAGCATGTTGGAACATTATTGCATTATTAATTGGTTAATTATCATGATATTGCTTGTCATTATGATTATGCCTGTTGTGAGCTTGCAAGTACATTCAATGTACTGACCTGGCCTGTCATGCCAGATTTCAGGAAAGTCTCGTTAGAAAGGAGTGCTGCTCGAGTCTAGATCATGTCCACATTGGTGTCCCTGTGCTATGGAGTTTCCGCTACGATGTAGTTCCGCTGCCGCGTAGTTGTTATCATTGAGGCCCCTTTATGTTCACTAAATAATGTACATATTGTTCAGCCGCACCGTGTGTGCCGCTTGGCCTCGACCCCTGTTGTAATATAAACTCTGATCCTCTAGCATCAATAAAGCGGTTGTTTTCTGTACCAAGATGTTGTGTGTTGCCAGAAGACATGGTCTCTGGGCTGGCAATGCATGGTAAACCGGTCGCTCTGAGCCGGGGTGCCACACTCTCTCTCTCTCTCACACACACACGCGCGCGTAGACATTGTTTCTCGCTTCATTTTTCCGGCACTTGCATGCACACCGTTTGTTTATCTCCGTGATGCTTTAAGTATGCCTCGCACACATCCTATCTACCTATGGCTTATATAGATATGGTTCACACAAACTCCTTCTCCCTACTAGCAAGATGCCCATGTGTTGCACGGAACATCAAGATGCATTTGTATGATTATTTTATCTCGTGGGAGAAAAATATGAACGAGGGAATGCCTTATTTGCAAATGTGGAGAGGGGTGTGGGTATCTTTTTGCAAAATTTCCATAGCTTCCTTCCTATCCGTCAGGTATAAAACGGATGGCCTATATTGCAGGATGGCAAGAACACCATCATCACCAACTCTGTTTTTTTATAAGAGTAGAGATATGTAAGTGTCACTACCCCCACCCACCCACCCACACACACACACTTCCCGACACCGAAGGAGTAGGGTGACACCTCAATCTTGATACCAATCTATCGACTGGCTTCTCTCTCAAAACACACACACACACACACACACACACACACTACCCAACACCGAAGGAGTAGGGTGGCACCTCGATCTTGATGGTAATCTATCTACTCGTCTTTCAAAACACACAGATACACACACACACTCGCTAGTTGTGCCTCTGTGCCTACCGCGCACACTCTCAATATGTCTTTCTCTCCCTCCCCTTCCCCACCCCCAACCCCAACAATGACAGCAGAAGGGTGACAACTCGATCTGATCTTAATCTGTCAATCGGTTTCTCTCTCAAACATTGTGTCTCTGTGCCTCGCTCAAACGCACGAGACACGTCTTTTTCTCCGTAGCCCCCTCGATATGTAGACTTCTCGCGCGCGCACTACTGTAGTGAAGATGATGCTGAACCCAATGTGCCTTGTTTTCACCGGCCTCATGTGATAGTTTTCACCCTGTTTTCTGTTAATTAACAAGACAACCTTTTCTTTGTTACTACTAGTGAATCTGAAATCATTCGGGGCAGACATATAATATGTCACTTCAACCCAATTATCGCAGTAACTATTTTAAAAGAAACTAGCTAGATGCCCGTGCGTTGCACGGAACATCAAGATGCATTTGTATGAGTAGTTTATCTTGTGAGGGACTAGCAAGATGCCCATGTGTTGCACGAAACATCAAGATGCATTTATATGATTAGTTTATCTTGTGAGAGAAAAGGATGAATGAGGGAAGGCCTTATTTTCAAATGTGGAGAGGGGTGTGGGTATCTTTTTGCAAAATTGCCATAGTTTCCTCAGATATAAATCGGGCAGCCTATATTGCAGGACGGCAGGCACACCATCCTCACCAACTTTGTTTTTTTATCTCTAACTCCTATAAAAGACTCAGTTGGTGATGATGGTGTGTCTGCCATCCGTCATTTCTGACCATCAGATCTGCATCTAACGACTATGATGTAAGTCGTGGCATTTCTGCAACAAGACCCCACTTCTCTACTCCAATTTGCAGAAACCCCTTAGTATCTTGAAACCAACCACATCCCTCCCCACCTCATCAAAACAGCCACAAGGAATATATTTTGAGTGAAACCTAATACGAGTATATTTTTAGTGATATATACACCAAACTAGAGTGTTTTTCTTTCAAGTTTGTGAACATGTATTATTCTATTTTGGATCCGTTGCAACGCACGAGCACATTGCTAGTAAGAGTAGAGAAAAGGATGAACGAGGGAAGGCCTTATTTGCAAACGTGGTGAGGGGTGTGGGTATCTTTTTGCAAAATTGCGATAGTTTCCTTCCTATCCGTTAGATATAAATCCGACGGCCTATATTGCAGGATGGCACGCACACCATCATCACCAACTCTGTTTTCTACTCCCCCCGTTCCTAAATATTTGTCTTTTTAGAGATTTCAACAAGTGACTACATACGGTGCAAAATGAGTGAATCTACACTAAAATATGTCTACATACACATCCGTATGTGGTACTCCATTTGATATCTGAAAAAGACAAATATTTAGGAACGGATGGAGTATAAGAGTAGACATGGAGATATATCTCCAGCATGGTCTACAACAAAAATGTGTTGGACTAGTTAGCGCCGGATGCTCGCAACGCGATGACCTGAGTTCGAATTATGTCTTTAACTTTAGATTTTTATATTATATATTACTTATTTAATATATACTTTTTTCGCTACTGTACTGACAGTGGAACCCACAGAGTACTTAGAAGACAAGATTAAGGATGGATTGTTTCTTTTTAACTTTCTGTACGAAGCTGTAGCCACCCTGCAAGTCACGTGACACTGTACATGCAATTAACTTTTTATAGAGGGAGAATCATACACGCAATTAACTCAAATAGATTGGATGTGACTCTATTATTTCCAGCATAAGAGCATCTCCAACGGCAGCCGGGCAAATTTCCTCCCGCTTCCTTCCGCGGAGGACGACATAAAACGCCAGCGGCATACATTTTCACAACTCTAACCAACCAGATGAAATTCGTGCAAACACGGACTGTTTTCATATAAGCATGCAGTATTTTGTATAAAAAGGCCGGATCATCATATAAACATGATGATTTCATTACATTTACATGAACTAAGCGGTGCTAATCCGCTCTCTTGGTATAACTAATACTCCCTCCGTCCGGAAATACTTGTCCTAGAAATGGATGTATCTAGACTTATTTTAGTTATAGACACATCCAATTTATCCATTCTTAGAACAAATATTTCCCGCCAGCATGAGAGGGACTACGTAATCTAAATGGCCGCCCGCGGATCCCATTGTCTTCCTCATGTCCGGCAGACACTTGCGGGGTTGACGAAGGTCCTCGGAAGAGACGAAGCAGCAAAGAAACCACCTGAATGCGCAGTCGCCTCCTCGGCGGTGGCCTCCATGGGACCCAAGTGGCGGCGGCCTCCCGTGTACTACTTCTCCTCGATGACGGTAGTAGACACGGAGAAGCTGGCCACCGACTCGTCGCTCTCCACACACCCAGCTTCTGTCTCTGCCTGCATGGCGTTGTCGCAGGCACGGGAAGCGCGCCCACAGACACGGGAGGCGCGGCCACCACAGACACTGGTGGCACGGTACGACGCGGCAGCGATGACGCCCGTACCGGCATGCTCGCCGCCTGCCGGCGTGGAGCAACTCGCCACTCCTCATCGAGCTAAACTGGAGCGGCGAGTTGCTGAACCACGCGCCGGATTGGGGCGGCAACTGGCTCCGTCGGGCCAAGCGAGGTTGATGAAGCATCGAGCGGCCTCGCCCGTATCCGGAGGGCTCAACGGGCCACCCAGCCGGGTAGTATGCTGGAGAATGGCTCCTGGGAAGCCATCGAAAGAGTGGAGAAAATGGTGAAGGAGGAGATGGGGGAGCGCGGAGGGGTGCGATTCTTGCCCGCTGTCTGTCTGGCCTTGTTTAAATAGAGGGTGGACGGTAGGAGCTTGGACGGCGTCTGGCCTAGTTTAAACTGAGGACGGACAGGAGGAGCTCGGCCGGTGTTGCGTTTAATTCCGGCCCGCTCATGAACGGACGTGTGGCCGGAGTAGGTTTCTCGGTTTGCATGCGGGTTTAACGGAGGGGTTTGATGGAGGCGAGGAGGCGTGTTCACCCGGGCGTGCAGCTGGCGGCGCAGTACTATTCAATTTGACAACGGGCGGCATAGTTCCCGATAGGATTTAATGCAGACAGGGGAGGGGTAGAGGTTCCCCAAATGTTGAACGGCCAATGATGCATGTCGGGGATATACCCCGCGGTATGACCCGGCCGGAAGTATGAACCGGCCGGACTTGGCGCTTCACCGATGACCCGCCGAAGGACTGGCGACTCACGGGTCTGGCGGCTCACTAATCAGACGACTCACGAGCCTGACGACTCACGGATGATCCCGACGGCGGGTCAGATAGAAGACTAGGCCCAAGGCCCAGAAGGCCGGCTCATGTTATGGTGGGCCCGCTTAAGAGGAAAGCGTAAGGAATATTCTTCTACAAAGGAAGCAAGACTAGACTCCACTTGTAATAGAGTAATCCTAATCCTACTAGGACTAGTCATGTAACCCGCCCCTTCAACATATATAAGGAGGGGCAGGGCACCCCAAAAGAGAAGCAAGAAAGAAGAAACATTCTCTAGGGCTAGACACAAAGAGCCGGCTTACCGACGACTCCCTCATGATCATAATGAGACCTAGCCACAAACAACATGTAGGGTTATTACCGGATGATGTTTCCCGGGGCCCGAAGCTGTCTAAATCCTTGTCTTGTGTGTTGTGTCTCTCGATTCCGATCAACCCCCCTCAAGCTACTACAAAGATGCATTGGCCTCACGACTAAGTCCTTATGCTAGGACATCTGACGTGATAATTCCACGACAGTTGGCGCCCACCGTGGGGCATGCGCACGGTGGTGTTGAGTTCTTGGAGGGATCTCTTCTAGGGATCGAGAAACTCGCAATTTTCCGGATGAAGAAGAGCCAGTTTGAAAGGATCTGCATCAGTTTCAAGTTCATCAGACCAGATTTATGATTTGTGAGGCTTAAAGGTTAAGAAGCATTTAGGGCTGCACCGTGAACCGCCGCCTTTGCAGGATGAGTCCGTGATGAGAGTTTTTTGGTGGTGGCAATTTTCGGCGATCTTTCAATCGCAGTTTACACTGAGACGGACAAGGAATCTTCCGTCGTAGTCGTTCTGTCCAATCCATCAAAGTACATTCTTTGATCCACGCCTCCATACGTAACTTGCTGATGGATCAAGTCCTGAGGCAAAAAGTGATACTACTACTACATCTCATGTGAAGCAAGTTGCATCGAAAGTGCTGCTATTAGTACTTGAAGGAAATATGCCCTAGAGGCAATAATAAAGTTATTATTTATTTCCTTATATCATGATAAATGTTTATTATTCATGCTAGAATTGTATTAACCGGAAACATAATACATGTGTGAATACATAAACCTACAGAGTGTCACTAGTATGCCTCTACTTGACTAGCTCGTTAATCAAAGATGGTTATGTTTCCTAACCATGAACAAGGAGTTGTTATTTGATTAACGGGATCACATCATTGGTTGAATGATCTGATTGACATGACCCATTCCATTAGCATAGCACCTGATCGTATAGTTTGTTGCTAGTGCTTTTCTTCATGACTTATACATGTTCCTATGACTATGAGATTATGCAACTCCTGCTTGCCCGAGGAACACTTTTGGTGCTACCAAACGTCACAACGAATCGGGTGATTATAAAGGTACATTACAGGTGTCTCCGAAGGTACATGTTGGGTTGGCATATTTCGAGATTAGGATTTGTCACTCCGATTGTCGGAGAGGTATCTCTGGGCCCTCTCGGTAATGCTCATCACCTAAGCCTTGCAAGCATTGTAACTAATGAGTTAGTTATGAGATGATGTATTACGGAACGAGTAAAGAGACTTGCCGTAACGAGATTGAACTAGGTATTGATACCGACGATCGAATCTCGGGCAAGTAACATACCGATGACAAAGGGAACAACGATGTTGTTATGCGGTCCGACCGATAAAGATCTTCGAGAATATGTAGGAACCAATATGGGCATCCAGGTCCCGCTATTGGTTATTGACCGAGAGATGTCTCGGTCATGTCTACATAGTTCTCGAACCCGTAGGGTCCGCACGCTTAACGCTTCGATGATGGTTACTATGAGTTTTATGATGTTGATGTACCGAAGGTTGTTCGAGTCCCGGATGAGATCACGGACATGACGAGGAGTCTCAAATGGTCGAGACATAAAGATTGATATATTGAAGCCTATGTTTGACTCGGAATCACTCCGGGTGAAATTGGGAATTTTATCGAGTACCGGGGTTACGGAACCCCGGGAGTCAATGGGCCTTGATGGGCCTTAGTGGGAAAGAGAAAGGGGCCATATTGCTGGCGCAGCCTTCCCCTTCCCTAGTCCTATTAGGATTAGGAGAAGGGGTGCGCCTCTCTCCCTTTCCCTTGGTCAAACCCTAGTTGGACTAGGATTTGGGGGAATCCTACTCCTAGTAGGAGTAGGACACCCTGGCGCGCCTCCCTCTTGGCCGCCAGCCCCTCCCTTCCCTCCTTTATATACAGGGCAGAGGGCACCCATGACACACAAGTTGATCATTGAGATCGTTCCTTAGCCGTGCAGCGGTGCCCCTTCCACCAAACTACACCTCGAATATACCGCTGCGGAGCTTAGGCGAAGCCCCTGCGCCGGTGGAACATCATCATCGCCACCACGCCGTCGGTCGTGAAACTCTCCTCAACACTCGGCTGGATCGGAGTTCGAGGGACGCCATCGAGCTGAACGTGTGCAGAACTCGGAGGTGCCGACGCTCGGTACTTGGATCGGTTGGATCGGGAAGAAGTACGACTACTTCCTCTACGCTGCGTCAACGCTTCCGCTGCTGGTCTACGAGGGTACGAGACAACACTCTCATCTCGTTGCTATGCATCACCATGGTCTTGCGTGATCGTAGGAAAATTTTTGAAATTACTACGCTTCCCAACGGTGGCATCCGAGCCTGGTTTTATGCGTTGATGTCATATGCACGAGTAGAACACAAGTGAGTTGTGGGCGATACAAGTCATACTACCTACCAGCATGTCATACTTTGGTTCAGCGGTATTGTGAGATGAAGCGGCCCGGACCGACATTACGCAGACGCTTACGCGAGACTGGTTTCACCGCTGTGAGCACTCGTTGCTTAAAGGTGACTGGCGGTGTCTGTCTCTCTCACTTTAGTTGAACCGAGTGTGGCTACGCCCGTCCTTGAGAAGGTTAAACGGAGTCTATTTGACGAAGTATCGCTGTGGTTTTGATGCGAGGTAAGAACGGTTCTTGCTCAGCCCGTAGCAGCCACGTAAAACTTGCAACAACAAAGTAGAGGACGCCTAACTTGTTTTTGCAGGGCATGTTGTGATGTGATATGGTCAAGACGTGATGCTATATTTTATTGTATGAGATGATCATGTTTTGTAACCGAAGTTATCGGCAATCGGCAGGAGCCATATGGTTGTCGCTTATTGTATGAGATGCAACGCCATGTAATTGCTTTACTTTATCACTAAGGAGTAGCGATAGTCGAGAAGCAATAGTTGGCAAGATGACAACGATGCTACGATGGAGATCAAGGTGTCGCTACCGGTGACGATGGTGATCATGGCGGTGCTTGGAGATGGAGATCACAAGCACAAGATGATGATGGCCATATCATATCACTTATATTGATTGCATGTGATGTTAATCCTTTATGCATCTTATTTTGCTTTGATTGACGGTAGCATTATAAGATGATCCCTTACTAAATTATCAAGAAGTGTTCTCCTGAGTATGCACCGCTATGAAAGTTCTTCGTCTTTGAGACACCACGTGATGATCGGTGTGATAGGCTCTACGCTCAAATACAACGGTGCAAAACAGTTGCACACGCAGAATACTCAGGTTATACTTGACGAGCTATGCATATAAGATATGACCTCGAACACGGAGACCGAAAGGTCGAGCGTGAATCATATAGTAGATATGATCAACATATTGATGTTCACCATTGAAACTACTCCATCACACGTGATGATCGGTCATGGTGTAGTTGATATGGATCACGCAATCACTTAGAGAATTGAAGGATATTTATCTAAGTGGGAGTTCTTAAGTAATATGATTAATTGAACTTTAATTTATCATGAACTTAGTCTGGTAGTATTTTGCAAATTATGTTGTAGATCAATAGCTCGCGTTGTTGCTTCCCTATGTTTTCATATGTGTTCCTAGAGAAAATTGTATTGAAAGATGTTAGTAGCAATGATGCGGATTGGATCCGTGATCTGAGGTTTATCCTCATTGCTGCGCAGAAGAATTATGTCCTTAATGCACCGCTAGGTGACAGACCTATTGCAGGAGCAGATGCGACGTTATGAACGTTTATTAGCTCAATATGAGCGATCTGACGTTATGAACGTTTGGCCAGCTCAATATGATGACTACTTGATAGTTTAGTGCACCATGCTTAACGGCTTAGAATCGGGACTTCAAAGACGTTTTGAACGTCATGGACCATATGAGATGTTCCAAGAATTGAAGTTAATATTTCAAGCAAATACCGAGTTGAGAGATATGAAGTCTCCAACAAGTTCTATAGCTAAAAGATGGAGGAGAATCGCTCAACTAGTGAGCATGTGCTCAGATTGTCTGAGTACTTCAATCGCTTGAATCAAGTGGGAGTTAATCTTCCAGATAAGATAGTGATTGACAGAATTCTCTAGTCACCATCACTAAGTTAGTAGAACTTCGTGATGAACTATAGTATGCAAGGGATGACGAAAACAATTCCCAAGCTCTTCGCGATGCTAAAATCGGCGAAGGTAGAAATCAAGAAAAACATCAAGTGTTGATGGTTGACAAGACCACTAGTCTCAAGGAAAAGGGCAAAGGAAGAAGGGAACTTCAAAAAGAACGGCAAGCAAGTTGCTACTCGAGTGAAGAAGCCCAAGTCTGGACCTAAGCCTGAGACTAAGTGCTTTTGCTGCAATGGAACTGGTTACTGGAAGCGGAACTACCCCAAGTATTTGGCGGATAAGAAGGATGGCAAGGTGAACAAGAGTATATTTGATATACAAGGTTATTGATGTGTGCCTTACTAGTGTTTATAGTAGCTCCTGAGTATTTGATACTTGTTCGGTTGCTAAGATTAGTAACTCGAAACAGGAGTTACAGAATAAACAGAGACTAGTTGAAGGGGAAGTGACGATGAGTGTTGGAAGTAGTTCCAAGATTGATATGATCATCATCGCACACTCCCTATACTTTCGGGATTAGTGTGGAACCTAAATAAGTGTTATTTGGTGTTGAGCATAAATATGATTTGATCATGTTTATTGCAATATGATTATTCATTTAAGTAAGAGAATAAATTGTTGTTCTGCTTACATGAATAAAACCTTATATGGTCACACACCCAATGAAAATGGTTCATTGGATCTCGATCATAGTGATACACATATTCATAATATTGAAACCAAAAGATGCAAAGTGAATAATGATAGTGCAACTTATTTGTGGCACTCGCCGCTTAGGTCATATTGGTGTAAAGCGATGAAGAAACTCCATGCCGATGAACTTTTGGAATCACTTGATTATGAATCATTTGATGCTTGCGAACCGTGCCTTTTGGGCAAGATGACTAAACTCCGTTCTCCGTAACAATGGAACAAGCTCTTGACTTATTGGAAATAATACATACCGATGTATGCGATCCAATGAGTGTTGATGCTTGTGGCAAGTATCATTATTTTCGACCTTCACAAGATGATTTGAGCAGATATGGGTATATCTACTTGATGAAACATAAGTCTGAAATAGTTGAAAGGTTCAAAGAATTTCAGAGTGAAGTGGAAAATCATCGCAACAAGAAAATAAAGTTTCGCGATCTGATCGTGGAGATGAATATTTGAGTTACGAGTTTGGTCTTCAATGAAAACAATGTGGAATAGTTTCACAGCTCACGCCACCGGAACACCACAACGTTATGGTGTGTCCGAACGTCAGAATCAGTATTTTATTTTGATATGGTGCGATCTATGATGTATCTTACCGATTTACCACTATCGCTTTGGGGTTATGCATTAGAGACAGCTGCATTCACGCTTAATAGGGCACCATCTAAACCGCTGAGATGACACCGTATGAACTATGGTTTAGCAAAGAAACCTAAGTCGTCGTTTCTTAAAGTTTGAGTTGTGATGCTTATGTGAAAAGTTTTCACCGATAAGCTCGAACCCAAATCGGAGAAATGCGTCTTCATAGAATACCCAAAGGTAACTATTGGGTACACCTTCTATCACAGATCCGAAAGCAAGATATTTGTTGTTAAGATGGATCCTTTCTAGAGAAGAAGTTTCTCTCGAAAGAAGTGAGTGGGAGGAAAGTAAAACTTGATGAGGTAATTGTACCTTCTCCCTTATTGGAAAGTAGTTCATCACAGAATCAGTTCCAATGATTCCTACACCAATTAGTGAGGAAGATAATGATGATGATCATGAAACTTCAGATCAAGTTGTTACCAAACCTCGTAGGTCTTCGAGTAAGATCCGCACTCAAAGGTGGTACGGTAATCCTATTCTAGAAGTCATGTTACTAGACCATGATGAACCTACGAACTATGAGGAAGCGATGATGAGCCCAGATTCCGCGAAATGGTTTGAGACCATGAAATCTGAGATGGGATCCATATATGAGAACAAAGTATGGACTTTGGAGGAGTTGCCCGATGATCGGCAAGCCATATTATATAAATGGATCTTCAAGAGGAAGACGGACACTGATAGTGGTGTTACTATCTACAAAGCTCGACTTGTCACAAAAAGGTTTTCAACAAGTTCAAGGTGTTGACTACAATGAGACTTTCTCAACTGTAGCGATGCTTAAGTCTGTCCGAATCATGTTAGCAATTGCCACATTTTATGAAATCTGGCAAATGGATGTCAAAACTACATTCTTTAATGGATTTATTAAAGAAGAGTTGTATATGATGCAACCAGAAGGTTTTGTCAATCCTAAAGGTGCTAACAAAATGTGCAAGCTCCAATGATCCATCAATGGTGGTGCAAGCATCTCGAGTTGGAATATACGCTTTTGATGTGTTGATCAAAGATATGATTTTATATGACTTTTGGAAAGGCCTGTATTTACAAGAAAGTGAGTGGGAGCACTACAACATTTCGATAAGTATATGTGAATGACATATTGTTGATCGGAAATGAAGTAGAATTATTCGCAAAGCATAAAGGAGTGTTTGAAAGGAGTTTTTCAAAGAAGGACCTCGGTGAAGCTGTTATATATTGAGCATCAAGATCTATAGAGATAGATCAAGACGCTAGATAAGTTTTTCAATGAATACATACCTTGACAAGATTTTGAAGTAGTTCAAAATGGAACAGTCAAAGAAAGAGTTCTTGCCTGTGTTACAAGGTGTGAGATTGAGTAAGACTCAAAACCCGACCACGACAGAAGATAGAAAGAGAATGAAAGTCATTCCCTATGCATCAGCCATAGGTTCTATAAAGTATGTCATGTGTGTACAGATCTATTGCATACCCTACCACTAAGCTTGGCAAGGAGTGCAATAGTGATCTAGGAGTAGATCAATGGACAACGGTCAAAATTATCCTTAGTAGAATAAGGATATGTTTCTCGATTATGGAAGTGAAAAAGGTTCACGTAAAGGGTTACGCCGATGCAAGTTTTAACACTAATCTAGATGACTCGAGTCTCAATCTGGATACATATTGAAAGTGGGAGCAATTAGCTAGAGTAGCTCCGTGCGAGCATTGTAGACATAGAAATTTGCAAAATACTTACGGCTCACGAATGTGGCAGACCGTTGACTAAGATTCTCTCACAAAGCAAAACATGATCACACCTTAGTACTCTTTGGGTGTTAATCACATAGCGATGTGAACTAGATTACTGAATCTAGTAAACCCTTTTGGGTCTTGGTCACATGATGATGTGAACTATCGATGTTAATCACATGGTGATGTGATCTAGATTATTGACTCTAGTGCAAGTGGGAGATCAAGGAAATATGCCCTAGAGGCAATAATAAAGTTATTATTTATTTCCTTATATCATGATAAATGTTTATTATTCATGCTAGAATTGTATTAACCGGAAACATAATACATGTGTGAATACATAAACCTACAGAGTGTCACTAGTATGCCTCTACTTGACTAGCTCGTTAATCAAAGATGGTTATGTTTCCTAACCATGAACAAGGAGTTGTTATTTGATTAACGGGATCACATCATTGGTTGAATGATCTGATTGACATGACCCATTCCATTAGCATAGCACCTGATCGTATAGTTTGTTGCTAGTGCTTTTCTTCATGACTTATACATGTTCCTATGACTATGAGATTATGCAACTCCCGTTTGCCCGAGGAACACTTTGGGTGCTACCAAACGCCACAACGAATCGGGTGATTATAAAGGTACATTACTGGTGTCTCCAAGGTACATGTTGGGTTGGCATATTTCGAGATTAGGATTTGTCACTCCGATTGTCGGAGAGGTATCTCTGGCCCTCTCGGTAATGCTCATCACCTAAGCCTTGCAAGCATTGTAACTAATGAGTTAGTTATGAGATGATGTATTACGGAACGAGTAAAGAGACTTGCGGTAACGAGATTGAACTAGGTATTGGATACCGACGATCGAATCTCGGGCAAGTAACATACCGATGACAAAGGGAACAACGATGTTGTTATGCGGTCCGACCGATAAAGATCTTCGTAGAATATGTAGGAACCAATATGGGCATCCAGGTCCCGCTATTGGTTATTGACCGAGAGATGTCTCGGTCATGTCTACATAGTTCTCGAACCCGTAGGGTCCGCACGCTTAACGCTTCGATGGACAGTTACTATGAGTTTTATGATGTTGATGTACCGAAGGTTGTTCGAGTCCCGGATGAGATCACGGACATGACGAGGAGTCTCAAATGGTCGAGACATAAAGATTGATATATTGAAGCCTATGTTTGACTCCGAATCACTCCGGGTGAAATTGGGAATTTTATCGAGTACCGGGGTTACCGGAACCCCCGGGAGTCAATGGGCCTTGATGGGCCTTAGTGGGAAAGAGAAAGGGGCCATATTGCTGGCGCAGCCTTCCCCTTCCCTAGTCCTATTAGGATTAGGAGAGGGGTGGCGCCTCTCTCCCTTTCCCTTGGTCAAACCCTAGTTGGACTAGGATTTGGGGGAATCCTACCCTAGTAGGAGTAGGACACCCCTGGCGCCTCCCTCTTGGCCGGCCAGCCCCTCCCTTCCCTCCTTATATATACAGGGCAGAGGGCACCCCATGACACACAAGTTGATCATTGAGATCGTTCCTCAGCCGTGTGCGGTGCCCCTTCCACCAAACTACACCTCGAATATACCGCTGCGGAGCTTAGGCGAAGCCCCGCGCCGGTGGAACATCATCATCGCCACCACGCCGTCAGGTCTTGTGAAACTCTCCTCAACACTCGGCTGGATCGGAGTTCGAGGGACGCCATCGAGCTGAACGTGTGCAGAACTCGGAGGTGCCGACGCTCGGTACTTGGATCGGTTGGATCGGGAAGAAGTACGACTACTTCCTCTACGCTGCGTCAACGCTTCGCTGCTGGTCTACGAGGGTACGAGACAACACTCTCATCTCGTTGCTATGCATCACCATGGTCTTGCGTGATCGTAGGAAAATTTTTGAAATTACTACGCTTCCCAACAGTGGCATCCGAGCCTGGTTTTATGCGTTGATGTCATATGCACGAGTAGAACACAAGTAAGTTGTGGGCGATACAAGTCATACTACCTACCAGCATGTCATACTTTGGTTCAGCGGTATTGTGAGATGAAGCGGCCCGGACCGACATTACGCCAGACGCTTACGCGAGACTGGTTTCACCGCTGTGAGCACTCGCTGCTTAAAGGTGACTGGCGGGTGTCTCTCTCTCTCACTTTAGTTGAACCGAGTGCATACGCCCGGTCCTTGAGAAGGTTAAACGGAGTCTATTTGACGAAGTATCGCTGTGGTTTTGATGCGAGGTAAGAACGGTTCTTGCTCAGCCCGTAGCAGCCACGTAAAACTTGCAACAACAAAGTAGAGGACGCCTAACTTGTTTTTGCAGGGCATGTTGTGATGTGATATGGTCAAGACGTGATGCTATATTTTATTGTATGAGATGATCATGTTTTGTAACCGAGTTATCGGCAACTGGCAGGAGCCATATGGTTGTCGCTTTATTGTATGAGATGCAAACGCCATGTAATTGCTTTACTTTATCACTAAGGAGTAGCGATAGTCGTAGAAGCAATAGTTGGCAAGATGACAACGATGCTACGATGGAGGCGGATGGAAAACTTCCAAAGATACCTACGACCAGGACTCCTCCTCGGGCTGCGCTCCGAGTCGCTGGCCGCCTCAGCCCGCCTCCGTCGTGGCCGGCAGGTCGAGCCGCCTCACCGTTGCAGCCGTTTGGCCGAGGGACCAGCTGCAGCCGTCGTCGTTCGAGCTGCCGCAACCGCGGACCCCGAGCCGCCTCGGATCCACTCCCTTGGGAAAACGCACCAATCCCCCTCGATTGGGCTGATGCGCTTTTGCCTGGGGGCCTCCATCTCGCCGTTTCGAGCCGCCCCGCCACGCTCAGCCTGGGACTTGTGCTGCTCCGCCCATGGTTGGCCTCCCTCGCCACAGCCTGAGACGCCTTGCGCCGTGAGCCACCCAACGCTGTGGTCTGAATCCTCCACTGCTGCTGAGTCGCCAGTTTCGCGCTCATCGAGCCGCCATCGCGCCGCCCCACTTCCAGTGACCAATCCGCTCAGCCGCGTTTTCAGTCTAGGCGCCGCCTCGTAGCTCCGCTTGCGCCACGCCGGCCCCGCCGTTGCTGACTCGTCTCACTCCGCCAACTGCGCAAGCCGCCGCGGCTGAGCCGGCCTCGCCGATGCCTTGCCGGGTCACCTCCGTTGCGCCAGTGAGCCGCCGAGTCGCTGCTAAGTTTGATGACACCCACGGGTCACCTCCGGTCTCTCCGGCCCTTCCGCGCTGTTGGCATGGCCCACCTCGCCGGCCCTTCCGCGCGGTTGTAGCCACAAGCCGGCCGCGGCCCATCAACAAATCACCTTCGCTGTGGCCGCGTATTTGCGGTATTGCAAGTCGCTAAAATCAGGTCCCGAGGCCACATCAATTATCAAGTGGTCATCTGGAACACCCAAGTTCGATGCATTGCTCGATGGGCGTGACTCGCTTAGACACTGGATGGATGTGTGGTTATTTATAGTGACCTGAAGGCCATCATTTGGTCAAGATGCTATGCAGTTACTTTGACCGGATAATATATCAGGTGATACCCATCTTATCTACTTCATTTGTATATAGTAATTTATCTGCGAACAATTACTTTGGTCTATTTATTTTTATGTGCAGGATAATGATTTATCATAAAGGTGGTGCCATGTTGTGCCTATGGAATGTGCATTAGTATCATCATGCACCGACATCTGTGCCCGTTTACTATTGAACGGGTGTGCATAAGCCGCCACCTGTGCGGCTCGATCTACATTAACTCGCCGAGACCGCGTCCGCGATTGATTCACCGTCCGCACGACTTACCGTACCTGCAATTAGCTCGCCCGCCCGCACCAGCTTACAATACCGTGGCCGATTCATCTGTCTGCTCCCGTGGCCGACTCACCCATGAGTACTTTCAACTTCATCTAGTGATCATCAATTTCATGGCGGATTATTTCCGGCCTGGCACATCAGGTCATATCCATCTAAAATATATTTTATTGGCACATATTATTTTTGTCAAAGAGCAGTTTATCTTTTCCTT
The DNA here is from genome assembly GCA_021605205.1 of Aegilops longissima. Taxonomy (NCBI): domain Eukaryota; kingdom Viridiplantae; phylum Streptophyta; class Magnoliopsida; order Poales; family Poaceae; genus Aegilops; species Aegilops longissima. The sequence goes on along the minus strand of CM038682.1, from coordinate 661,475,088 downwards.
GGTCTGCAATATTGTTGATACAGGACAATTGTTCGCTATATCAAAACAACATGGTTGACTCGCCCGCGCCGGTTTACAGCATCGCGGCCGATTCATCTGTCTAAGACGCCTCTGATGTTATGGTCGTCTTTATCGTCCGTCTCTCGTGGCCTGGTCTACATCAACACACCGGGCCGCACTTGTCTGGATGAGCTATTTATTGAGTATGAGCAAGTCACTACTTGGGAAGCCCGGTTTTTCTTCCAACAAGTTGGAGGCAAATTATCATCAGCCGTCGTCTACACTGGATGGTTCAATGGGTAGGTGCACAAGTCGCCGCCACTACAGTTTGGTTAACTTCAAACAGCCTGTTGGAAGGAACCATTGGCCGAGTTGCTGACACGGCTCATATGGGGTCATTTATAACCCGCCACAGTCACCTCAACCTTCTGTCGATTTACATCGCGCTATCAACGCCAATGATATGTACCTTCTGCTATGGTCAAATATGGAGAATCTCAAGCCAACTCCTCGAGTCGTCTTGAGACTCGGGGGCTACAATGGTATGACTCAGCAAAATTAGCCGGTTTCAATAAATTCAAGAACTCCGGGTCATTGAAGGGAAAAATAACCCGGCCCCGGAGATTACTGCTAGATCGATGAAAATTTAAAAGCCATCAGAAGATTTCCGGCTCAAAATAAGGATTCTGGTTTAAAATCTGGTTCAAGAGACATCTTTCTCCCACAAAGCACTGAAGCTCTCAAATCCGGTTCAAAATCCGGCCCAAGGTAAATTTGTCCTCACAAATTTTGAAGCTCTCAAACCGGTTCAAAATCCGCTCAAGGTAAATTTGTCCCTCACAAAATTTTTAAGCTCTCAAAACCGGTTCAAAATCTGGTTCAAGGTAAATTTGTCCCTCACAAATTTTTGAAGCTTTCAAATCCGGTTTAAAGTTCCGGTTCAAAAAGAATTAATCTCTCGCAAGTTCGAGTTCTAAGAAAAATTAAAGGTTGCCAAAAAGAACTTTCCGCCATGATGCGCGGTTCAAACATAGGTATCCTGCTTTACGGCTTATCTTATTATGGTCACTTGTGGGCTTCCTGCTCATCGAGCACAGCTGTCGGTACCCTCTTGATCGGTGTAATGCTAAAACTTATATGGTCACTTGGGGGCTTCCTGTTCAAACGTAGGTCGTATTCGAACCAAAGAGACATAGCCGTCGGTACCCTCTTGATCGGCACAATGCCAAGCTCACTAGGGGGCTTCCTGATCGTATCCGAATCATAGCTTAACCTCTTTTGGGTTCGACGTGGATCGTATTCGAATCAGCATCGTTAAACAACTCTCAAGGTCATTTGGGGCTTCGCTCAAACATAGGTCGATTCGAACCAAAGAGAACATAGCTGTCGGTACCCTCTTAGATCGGCAACGCCAGAGCCACTGGGGGCTATATGATCGTATTCGAATCTTAGCTCAACCCCTTTGGAACGGTTTTCTGATCGTATATGAATCAGAAGCCTTAAACTTTTTAAGTCTTTTTTGCGAACAATTTTTGGATCATATCGAAAATATATATGAGTTGTTTATGCTTAACCCAGCTTGACTTTTCGACTATAAGTCGCCAGCTTATGACAATCATCATCTATGTGGAAGCATTGGCTTCTAAAGATTGGGTTATCACCCTCACTGCACATGTCATGTAAACCGGCAGTACAAATTCAATATCACAGTGGTTATATGTGAGGTATTATGACCCGCCCTGCGGTAAACCGCCAAGGGTTCATGTGATCTACTAGTGTGCAGGGTAAGACTACATTTGGGTAACTGCCGGATTATAAAACAAACGAGTATTTGAAGACCAAAATTATTTAACCCGGCGCCTTGGAAGCCGACTCAAGTGGATTATTCTTCACAATATTTTTCTGTGAGAAACCAACATCAGCAATTTGAGTATGAAGCTAGCTTATTGAACCGGATTTTCTAGATGAAGGAAATGACAATTGGACTTAAGGATAATCAGGTCCCGGCTCAGGAGAATATTTAACCCGGAGCACAAGGAATTAAGGATGATCAGGTGCCGACTTATAAGAATTTTTAACCCGGAACGCAATCTGTCAAATTGGTTCTTGTGTTTGTTTTACAGGATCGGTTTAACATGGATAAATCCAAATTAAACTGGGGGCTAATGTCGGGGATATACCCCGCGGTATAACCCGACCGGAAGTATGGCTCGGTCGGACTTGGCGCTTCACCGATGACCCGCCAAAGGACTGGCGACTCACGGGTCTGGCGGCTCACTAGTCTGACGGCTCACGGATGATCCTGACGGCGGGTCAGATAGAAGACTAGGCCCAAGGCACAGAAGGCCGGCTCATGTTATGGTGGGCCCGCTTAAGAGGAAAGCGTAAGGAATATTCTTCTACAAAGGAAGCAAGACTAGGACTCCACTTGTAATTGAGTAATCCTAATCCTACTAGGACTAGTCATGTAACCCGACCCTTCAACATATATAAGGAGGGGCAGGGCACCCCAAAAGAGAAGCAAGAAAGAAGAAACAATCTCTAGGGCTAGACACAAAGAGCCGGCTTACCGGCGACTCCCTCATGATCATAATGAGACCTAGCCACAAACAGCATGTAGGGTTATTACCGGATGATGTTTCCCGGGGCCCGAAGCTGTCTAAATCCTTGTCTTGTGTGTTGCGTCTCTCGATTCCGATCAACCCCTCTCAAGCTACTACAAAGATGTGTTGGCCTCACGACTAAGTCCTTACGCTAGGACATCTGACGTGATAATTCCATGACAATGCATCCTCCTTCAATTAGCATCGTGCATGCATGAGGCAATTAATGGGAGGAGGACCGGGAAAAGAGGCTGCACGATGTGAATGCAACACAGTTTGCACTCATATAAAGGCGCCCCTCCATTCCAATGCATCTACCACATCATACGCACCTAAGCATTTGCCTAAGCGCCTACACTAAGCGCAAAAGTGCTCACTCCAGACCCATGGAGGCGATGCGCGCGAGCGGCAAGCGGCTGTGCCAGATGGTCCACGACGCCGGCCTACGACATGGCGCCAAGGATTGTCTCCATACGGTATTCGTGACCGGCTGGTGGATGGCCGCCGTCGACGCCAACTACGACTCTCAGTTGGACCAGATGATCGTTGCCACCACCAACAAGTTCACCGTACTCAAGAATCTCAGGGACGACATCGCCGTACACCTCCAGCCCGCGCACCTAGGCTCCTCATTACCTGCCACCCTAATCGGCCTCCATGGCCGGAACCTCTTTCAAGCTTTGGTGGCCTCTGACCGCTCACCGACGCCACGAAGAATGTCCACTGAGGTCAAGGCCGCGAGGCACCTCGCCCTGCAAGAATTTGTCGACCTACACATCCACATGTACGAGCAAATCGTGTACATAGGTATCTACAAGGCCTTTGAGGACACTATGATGTTGGCCTTCCTCAACTGGCTGGAAGCCTTGGATGCCTTTGCTGAGAAGCACCTTGACCTCACCATGAAAGCCACCGCTCCTTAGCCGCCGGTCGGTGGCCCGGTGCACTAAGTTGAGGAGGAGGAGGTCGTAAGTTGATGGATGCATCTTTCTTCTTGCCTCCTATAACCACCACTGCGATTGCATCATCGTGGCCTTAATTCTTATTGTGCTATTGCATTCTCGTTCCAGTCAATACCGACATGTGCGATCCCTTTGCTTAATTATATGCATCACTGTAACTAGTACTCCATCCGTCAATTTATAAGTTGTGCTTACCTTTTCCATCAACTTCGTGCAATGCACGGGCATCTTGCTAGAAACACTAGAACATGTCGGACCACATGTGACCAAACCGACGATGCGCCAACCTAGCTACTATGTACCCTGCTTATCTGGCGGAAATAGCCCCGCCCTAGCGTTTCCAATCGTTATTTCTATCTATCGATTATGCCAAGGAGCAGAACCAAATGTTAAAATTTATACATTTTTCTCTACTCCTACTCCTATAAAAGACTGAGTTGGTGATGGTGGTGTGCCTGCCATCCGTCGTTTTTGACCATTAGATCTGCATCTAATGGTTGTGAGGTAAGTTGTGGCATTTTTGCAACAATAGCCCACTTCTTTGCTCCAATTTGCAGAAAACCCCTTATTATCTTGAAAGCAACCACATCCCTCCCTCACCACATTCAAACAGCCTGAGAAATATATTTTGAGTGAAAAGTAATATATTAGGAGTGTCGGTGTCAAAACCGGCGGATCTCGGGTAGGGGGTCCCGAACTGTGCATCTAGGCAGATGGTAACAGGAGACAAGGGACACGATGTTTTACCCTGTGTCCGGCCCTCTTGATGGAGGTAAAACCCACGCCCTGCTTGATTGATATTGATATTGTGGATGTTTACAAGAGTGGATCTACCACGAGATCAAGGAGGCTAAACCCTAGAAGCTAGCCTATGGTATGATTGTAAGGGTTGTTGTTGTGTCCACGGACTAGAGCCATCCGGTTTATATAGACACCGGAGAGGGCTAGGGTTACATAGAGTCGGTTACAATGGTAGGAGATCTACATATCCAGATTGCCAAGCTTGCCTTCCACGCCAAGGAAAGTCCCATCCGGACACGGGCGAAGTCTTCAATCTTGTATCTTCATAGTGTTGGAGTCCTGTTGATGATGATAGTCCGCCGATGATAGTCCGCCGATGATGGTAGTCCGCTATCCGGACACCCCTAATCCGGGACTCCTCAAGAGCTCCCTGAACCAGGCTTCAATGACGATAAGTCCGCGCGTGTATTGCTTGGCATTGCAAGGCGGGTTCCTCCTCCAATGATAGAAGATTGTGAACACCAGGATAGTGTCCGCTCGCAAAATAAATTCCACATTCCACCGTGAGAGAGAATAATATATACACAAGTTCAATCACGACGTTTTTCTGCGGCATGACGCCACGCCACTACCAAGCCATTATTTAAATCGTTTTTACTCTACCACCTCGGCAGATTTAGCGAAGCGGTTTCTTGGCACGCCTTGTCGGGCAGAGATCGTGTTTCCTTAATCCGGATTCTCATCAATACGGACGTGGGTAACCCAACCGCGCCATTGATGGTGACGCTTGGGAGATAAGCGAGTTTTACCAGGCTGGTGGGGACGCGAGACTTCGCCCGCCCATATAAGGGATAAGGATTCACCTTCTCACCCACGCCTTCTTCCTCCTTTGCTTATCCATCTCCAAGACTCGAGCTCCAGCGCCCAAGTTCGCAAGATCTCGTCTCAACCTTCTCCGACCATGTCCGGAGCGGAGGTAAATGGTTGGCTTCCACCGCTAAGGAGGAGCACATCGCCAAACTGCGCGGCGCCGGATACCTCTCGGCGACATCGCAGACCGGCTGCCCGACGAGGGGCAGCTCATCCCCACCCCTGTGCCCCATGAGAGGGTCGTTTCCTTCCCACTTCCTCCGCTGGACTGGGCTTTCCACTTCACCCATTTGTCCGGGGCTCATGTTCTACTATGGCCTGGATTTCCATGATCCGGCGACGAACTTCATCCTCAACATCTCGGCGTTTATCGTGGTGTGCGAGGCCTTCCTCTGCATCCAGCCCCACTTCGCTTGTGGCTCAAGACCTTCAATGTCAAGCCGAAGGTAGTGAAGGGCACTCAAGCGGAGTGCGGAGGCGCCATGTTGGGCAAGATGCCCAATGTCCTTTGGTTCGAAGGGGCCTTCGTGGAATCCGTCAAGGGGTGGCAATCGGGGTGGTTCTATATCACCGAGCCGCGCTGACCCTACATGGGCGGCGGCCCCGAAGTTCAGATCTGGTATCCCCACGCAGCTCACCTCCTGGAAAGAGAAGGGCTTGCTGTGGGGTAGTTCGGAGGAGCTGACGGGACTCCAAGCCTGTATCTAGAAGTTGGTGAAGAAGCTCAGGCTGGTTAACGTGGTCCAAGTCATGCTCGTCGCGGATTCTCCCATGCCAAGAGCGGCATTCAATCTGTGGAGTTCGATCCGAACAGCACCAGCGCTGAGCGGGCTCTTCGACATGACGCACTGAAGGCGCTGGAGGGTGCTGTTCAAGGGCGCCAAGGTTTCGCATTCGCGATTGAAGATCGCGGATTTCGCTCGCAGCGCCAAGCAAACGAGGTAAGTGATTCTACCCTTTATGGGACACTTGCTTTTCATAGTTTGACTCTATGCGGTTTTAATTTCCCTTTTCCTTTGACAGACTGGATGAGGAAGGCGGAGCAGATTATCCGCCCGGCTCCTATGCCGAAAATCCGAGAGACGTCCGTCTAGCGAGGCTGCTCGTTCCGCACCGCACGTGGTGCCGGAGAAGAAGGCCAAGAAGGAGGCCACGGTGCTCGAAGAGTTCCCTTTCAGGTGTCCGACGACTGGGCGGACTCTCCCAAAACGAGGAGGAGAAAGAGGACTCTCTCCTAGAGGAGGAGAGAGGAAGAGGAAGGCTTCCCCAACGGGGGGAGGCCGAAGGGTCCAAGAGGGAAGGACTATTCCTCGACAGCTCCGCCAACATCAACGCTGGCGAGGAAGAATGGCCTTCAAGGGCCAGGCCTCCAGCGAGATCGTAAGTATCCGGATTCCTGAATGATTTATAATTTTTTTCGCGCCACATAGTGTCATTACGATGCCGCATGCTGCTCGTAGTCCGCCGGTGATGATCTCCCCGCTTCATCGAGTGGGTCGTTGGCTCCGTCGGATGTAGACTCCATCCCGACCGCCTCCACCCCTCGCGACACCGAGGACGCCGAGGTGGGATCCCAAGAAGGGACCCATCAGGGGGAGGCTCCGGAGGCGCCGCAAGGCGTCCTCCCGGACTTTGCGCCGGACTCCATATCAGAACCCGCAGTGGTTCCGGAGTCCGGCCGGCGCCCTTCAATGAAGGGCAAGACCTGGACGGGCGGCTTCCGCCCAACCGAGGCGCCGGCAATTTGTTGGAGGCTGCGCAGCGCTTCCATCGAGGAAGAACACCGCACTATTATGAGTGCGGTGATTGAAGGTGCAGCTCGCCAAGGGCGGGCTGACCAAAGCTCGCAGAGCCTTCTATCGTGCTTTGAGGTAAGAAGTTAAAATATGCAATGTAATACCACATAGACAGAGCCCTCGATGCTCGGTTCGGTGTTGGGAAGAAAAGCCGGACCGAGGATCTGAAAAAAAGATATACGCAGGGTTGCTAAAAATTATGTCAATATGGGTTGCAGGCTGCGCTGCTGACCTCTCGCCAGACCGATCATGGAGGTCGGTGCTTTGAAGCAGAGCTCGAGCGGTCCGAGCAAGAGCTCGGCCGCGCCAGAAGCAGCTCCAGGACAAAGAAGGTGAGTAACACCACTTTGAACTTGTACCTTCTGTAAAAGGATTTAGGTTGCAACAAAAATAACAAGGATAACATGGGTACTGCAGGGCCACGAACGAGGTGGCAACCTCGAAGGAGGCCGTGTCGCGCCGAACATAATGCGCCATGGAACGGGCAGAGCGAGAAAAGCAAGAGGCGCGGGTGGCGGTGGTTCAGCAAGAGCTCTGTGCTCTCATGGAAAAGCATGAGAGTTTGGAGCGTGACTCAAAGACTCAAGAGTCCGAGCTTGCCTCGCTCTCGAAAGTGCCAAACTGCCAAGGCCGATGCCCATAAGTCCCTTCAGAGATTGAGTTGGTGAGGAAGATAGCGGCGGGTAAGGCATTTTTCATGCAAAGCAAGCATGTGAATGTAAATTACGTTACTTACCCGAATTCGAGCTCTCGAGGCGTTTGCAGATCTGCCTCGCAGCGTGTCCGATGTCGCCAGATTCTATCGAGTCGAGGAGGGAGCTCAACGGAGAAGGTCTTCGTCTCAAGATGCCGAGGCCGCCATCCGGTGCCCCTAGCGACCAGTCAAGCAGCTGGTCGAGCTTCACAAGGTGGCCGAGCAGGCCATGAAGGGCCTCATAGTCCGGCTGTGGCTCGAGAGGCCATGCCAGGAGCTACTTCGCCTCGTCTGGCGGCTGGTGGATGCGTGCCCTCGGGTGGAGGTTATCAAGCGCCCGCTTTGTATTGAAGGTGCTCGTCGGGCCCTTTCCCGCGCAAAGGTGCATTGGGGCAAGCTGGATGCGGAGAAGCTAATCATCGACGCGCCACCAGCGGGCAAGGAATATCGACGCCGAGATGTACTATAAGACTGTCTGAAGGGCGCCCGCAAGATTGCGGATGAGTGCCCTGTGGATGTAATTATTGAGTAAATTCGCAATGTGTTATCCTCGCGGCGCTGAAAACTTTGTTCATATGCGCTAAGCAACGCTTGTTAATTTAAAATATTACCTTCAGGCGGCCGCTTATTAAATCGAGAGATGGCAAGTCATCGGCTTCAGCCCCCATGCCACGAAGTCTTTGGGGTGTTCGGGATAAACTTGAGCACTCTTGTTCCCATTTATGGGTCCATCTAGGAGGCGCCAACACAACGTAACAAGGCAACCGGACTTATAGTGCTTGAACACTCTCACTTAGCCATAGAATTCTATAATTTTAAATTTGGTGAAGCCCCTAGTATTCGGAGGACCGAATTAGGGCGCTATCCATGCCTTCATCGGACATTATCCGAACTTCGCTCAAGCGGCGAGGTCTTTAAGGACCCGAAGGACCTCTCGAACAGCGACCAGCTCTCGCCTTATCAAGACAGTCAGTTTTAGCTTTTCCATCGAGGCGTTAACCCTGCTCAACCGGGCGCAATCGCAGTGGTTCTCCAGTGCTACCTTAGCCGATAGAACGGAACGTAAGGTGCCAAACATGGGAGCCGGGCAAACCCAACTATTGACCCAAGACATGATTCGAGCCGATTCATATAATGCTATAAGTTCGGGTGCCGACTTGTGAAAGTGTTCGGACTTTATCACACCATAATGCGGAGAACATAAGCCCTGGTGTATTTGGCCGTACTAAAATGTACGGGTGCAACATGTCGTAAATGAACACATATATATATATAAGGTAATGCAATTATGGGCAAAAAGTGCTGCATTTTATTCGAGAAGATATGCTATGAGTGCGGAATGATACAAATAGTGCGGAAAGCAAGGGATTGGACGAATTAAAGGCGTCTCTCTCGTGGGTAGGCCAGCGGAATGTTGTATTTAACAAATTTAATGCTCGTGATGGAGACCACTTGAGTGTTCGCCGCGCCTTTGTCCTTCCCCGGCTGTTGCATCATGAGTTGGCAGGTTCGCCACGGACAGAGTTCTGTATAAAAGAGAGAAATAAAAGAAAAAGAGCGACACACTTGGGAGCCCCTGGTGTGGTCGAACCGCACTGGGTCTGTTGTGGTTGTGCCTTTCCCCTATGCCCATGGTATCTCCAGGCGAATTATCTACTGGAGAGTTTGTCTAACAATTTTGCGAGGGCTGGGGTTGAGGCCGCATTGCTACGCTGCGATGCTTGGAACGTGCTGTGGTCTTGGTTGATGTTGCTCCGGCGCGTTTGGTCGTGTCCGGTCGCTTAACGGCCCGACTCAAAATTGCCTTAAAAGGCTGCTCAGATTTCGCCGCGAGAGCTGATGTTCCTCCGCTCGAGGAGCGCCCGTGTTTCCATTGACCGTGATGACTCCACGAGGGCCCGCATCTTGAGCTTAAGGTATGCATAATGCGGCACGCGCTGAATTTTGCGAACGCGTTCGTCCGAAAGCAGAGCGTGATAGCCGCTGCATGAACGGGACTATGTCGAAGATTAACTCCTCGCTCGAAATTATCCGGGATCCAAGACCACTTCCAGTAATCGAGCTCGTATAATTGGCCTCGACACCGGTATGACGCCTTTGAAGGTTGTCTTTGTAGGTTTAATCCTTGAAGGGTCTATGCCCATCTTGCACATCGTATCCGATAAAGCAGGTTCAGCACGCCGCCGCCCATCGACTCTCGTGAGGTGAAATCCATCGACGATTGGGTCTAAAACCAATGCGGCGAATCGCCATGGCGGATATCGGTCGGATGGTCTCTTCGATCGAAAGTGATCGGGCAAGAGGACCATGGGTTGAATTTTGGGGCGATCGCTCCATCGCAGATATGTCCCTTTAGTGCACGCCGCTCCCTCTTGGGAATATCGCTTGCGATATCATGTTTACCATCCGAACTTGAGGGGGAATCCTTTTGTCCTCTCGTTGTTCGGGCGGCCGGTCTCTTCCTCGTCATCGCTGTGTAGCCCCTTGTCACTGTTTTCGGCGATTAATTTGCTGCTCGCTTGAATACCCAACAATCTCTGTTGGTGTGGTTAGCTGGCTTTTCGGGGTTCCATGTATTTGACAGAGCGGTCGAGTATTCGGTCCAAATTGACGGGCCGGAGTGGTTCTTTTGAATGGCTTCTTCCGCTGACGGGCTTGGAGCCTCGAATCCGGCGTTGACTGCCGATCCTCATTCTGTCGCCACACGCGGCATTTGTTTTTGTTTCGACGCAACCTGCCATTGCGGTCCTTGGTATCCGGACTGCCGGCGTTTTTCTTTGAGGTTGTTGCTGCGAGCTAGCCAGCTATCCTCTCCCGCATGTAAGCGGGTCATGAGTGATGTGAGGGCTGCCATGGATTTCGCTTCTCCCGCCCTAGGTGCCGGGCCAGCCACTCGTCATGGATGTTATGTTTGAAGGCAGCGAGGGCCTCTGTGATCCGGACAATGACGATTTGATTTTTCTTTGTTAAGAACCGTGTCCAGAATTGCCGGCCGATTCGTCTGGCTGCTGGATTATGTGGCTTAGGTCATCTGCGTCCGTGGTCGCATACACGCGTCTCGAAGTTGTCGAGGAATGCGGCTTCCGTGTCTTCCCAAAGATCCAATTGACTCTGCGGGCAGGCTGTTAAGCCAATGCCGAGCTGGTCCTTTAAGCTTGAGCGAGATATTTGATGGCGTGAAGATTGTCGCCGCGGGCCATGTGTAGATGGAGGAGATAATCCTCAATCCAAACCGCGGGGTCTATTGTGCCATCGTAGGATTCGATATTAACGGGTTTAAACCTTTCAGGGATTTGATGATCCATTACTTCGTCAGTGAAGCATAGTGGGTGTGCGGCGCCTCTGTATTGAGCAATATCGTGACGTAGCTCGAGAGAGCGTTGTCTGCTGTGTTCGGCCCGACCGGAGTAGTTGTATCTGGCGCGACGGTATTCGTCGTGGGTCTTGGGGCACCCACGTGATCCATAGATAGATCTGGATTGTCTTGCCTTGTCCTCCAATATATCTCGCAAGTCCGGCGTGTTCCCCCGTGGCTTCATGCTTTTTGGGCGATGCCGGGGTACGGTTTTGGTGGAGGGCTTGCACGCCTCTCTGTCGCGGCCACGAGGTGGTCGGTCTGCCTTATTGTGCACTGGTGATGTAGGTTTGTACGCTTCCTCCTCTAGTCGGGGGAGCAACTTGCGTTTTGGGTAACTTTTGAGGGCATTCATACTCTTCGCCGCAAGGACCTCGGTCCATCTGTCGCCAAGAGGTCTTGATCAGCTTGAAGCTGTTGCTGCTTTTTCTTTAGGCTGTTTGCCGTGGCCATTAGCCTGCGCCTCAAACGCTCTTGTTCGACGGGATCCTCGTGCACGACGAATTGCCGACGCCGAGGCTTGCCTCGCTCTCGGAGGGCGGTAAGTAATTGTCATCCTCGACTCTTCGCCCGCCGCCTCTCGTGAGGGCTTGCTTCGCCTCCTCCTGCGCTGGATCGTCTTTGGAGGGAGTTGTCTTCGCACTTTCGGGGTGTTATTACCTCTGTGCCGGAATCTCCATTCTTGCCGTGGCGGATTTAGAGCGGCGCCACCGACGCCGGCACTTGGGCTGTTTTTTTAAGGAATCGGCCTCCATTGCTTCTTCGCCGTCCCCATCTTTTGGGGTGTCCACCATGTATATGTCGATGACGAGGTGGTCTTCCAAAGTGTCTGTAGGCACTGGTTCTTGGTAGTCTCCGCATCGCCGCCCATACCGCCGATGTCTTCGGAGTCGTAGTCGAGCACGCTGGTTAAATCGCCGACGGTGGCTACGGCGGGTGGTGGGTGGGCTCAATTTCTTCGTCGTCTGCTGTCCCAACCATCCCGGCCGTAGTTCGCCAGGCTCTCCGGATAGCGAGAGATGCCTCGGTGAATTTATGATATCACCGAAGGGCGAGTGCTGAAAGATGTCCGCAGCGGTGAATTCCATGATCGGCGCCAATCGGATTCGACCGCGAGGGGCGCAGGAGGTTCGGAGTCCGCAGAGAGTCCGCACCTCGAGTCATGAGCTTTATGCGGACAAGGTAAGTGTTCGCCCATCGCCGAGAAGTTGCAGCTCCCGAGACGGTGTCCAGCCATCCGCCCTGATCCGAGCGATCGGCTCCGGACTATGGGTCGAGCGGATTCATGTGCGGCCTCCAAGGTGCTGTCCGTGGCGAGTTAGGTCATGCCCATCGTGACAACCGCACGGCACGCCGGCTGTGGCTCGATACATCAAGATCAAGTCCCGCGGATATCGGCCGTGAAGTTTAGGCTTCCAAACCTGACTCGACGGTGGGCGAAGCTTCGATCTGCTCCAGATGGCCAAGTGAGTTGGCCCGCATCGCAAGGCGGCCGCCGAATACGAAGATCTGTCCAGGAGAAAAGTCTCACCCAGACTGCGCCATTGTCGATTGAAGAGGCCATCAAGCCTATCGGTGACGATACGCAGGAACTCTCAATGAAAGCACCAATGTCGGTGTCAAACCGCGGATCTCGGGTAGGGGGTCCCGAATCTGTGCGTCTAGGCAGATGGTAACAGGAGACAAGGGACACAATGTTTTACCTGTGTTCGGGCCCTCTTGATGGAGGTAAAACCCTACGCCCCTGCTTGATTGATATTGATATTGTGGATGTTTACAAGAGTGGATCTACCACGAGATCAAGGAGGCTAAACCCTAGAAGCTAGCCTATGGTATGATTGTAAGGGTTGTTGTTGTGTCCTACGGACTAGAGCCATCCAGTTTATATAGACACCGGAGAGGGCTAGGGTTACATAGAGTCGGTTACAATGGTAGGAGATCTACATATCCGTATCGCCAAGCTTGCCTTCCACGCCAAGGAAAGTCCCATCCGGACACGGGGCGAAGTCTTCAGTCTTGTATCTTCATAGTCTTGGAGTCCGGTTGATGATGATAGTCCGGCCGATGATAGTCCGGCCGATGATGGTAGTCCGGCTATCCGGACACCCCCTAATCCGGGACTCCCTCAAGGAGTATATCAAAACAAGAGTGATTTATTTCAAGTTTGTGAACAAGTACAACGCACAGGCATGTTGCCAGTAAAAGGAAAAGGCCTGCCCCGTTCGCGTCGCACCCCCACACGCCCGGGAATCGGGAGTACTCCACGGCCCGTCCGGCACGCCACATAGCTAGGGAAGGCGTGTTGCCTAGCATTTTCACTTTCATGTGGGACCGCCGTTGAGCAAACCGACCATTGGCAAACCGCACCCCGCTCGCCGCCGGGTTGGAAAATAGAAACGAGGGGAAGATCTAGTTGTAGCACGGAAGCCAAGAAATTTGGTGTCTGATGGGGCTCGTTGATAGAGTGTTATTTATTCATAACTAGCTAGCAAGATGCCCATGCGTTGCACGGAAAATCAAGGTGCATTTGTATGAGTAGTTTATGTTGTGGGAGAAAAGGATGAACAAGAGAAGGCCTTATTAGCAAATGGGGAGAGGGGTGTCGGCATCTTTTTGCAAAATTGCCATAGTTTGCTTCCTATCCGTCAGATATAAATCGGACGGCCTATATTGCAGGATGGCAGGCACACCATCATCACCAACTCTGTTTTTATAAGAGTATAGATATAGATATAGATATAGATATAGATATAGATATAGAGAGTAGAGATTTGGTTACCAAATCTCATGCGTGGAATGCACGTGTAGCTTACTAGTTGGTTACCAAATCTCATCTGGGTTTGGCACGAGCTCGTACTGCGGGAGCGCTGATAACCCACAAGTATAGGGGATCAATTGTAGCCTCTTTCGATAAGTAAGAGTGTCAAACCCAACGAGGAGCTAAAGGTAGAACAAATATTCCCTCAAGTTCTATCGACCACTGATACAACTCTACACACGCTTAGCGTTTGCTTTACCTTGAACAAGTATGAAACTAGAAGTACTTTGTAGGTGTTGTTGGATAGGTTTGCAAGATAGTAAAGAGCACGTAAATAAAAGCTAGGGGCTATTTAGATAAAAACAGAATAAAGTAAATATAGCGAGTGTGGAAAAGTGGTGGTAGGAGTTGCGAAATTGTCCCTAAGCAATTGACTACTTTACTAGACCGATACCAAGTTTTATGTGGGAGAGGCCACTGCTAACATGTTATCCCTGACTTGGAATTATATGCACTTATGATTGGAACTATTAGCAAGCATCCACAACTACTAACGTTCATTAAGGTAGAACCCAACCATAGCATTAAGTTATATTGGTCCCCCTTCAATCCCGTATGCATCAATTTGTATGCTAGGTAGAAGCTTCTGTCACTCTTGCCCTCCAATACATAGTCCTATCAACATACAACTAACCCTATGGTGTGATCCACATGCACGCTCATATGATGGGAACCAAAGGACAGCAACATAACCACAAGCAAATTAAATCAATCATAGCAATTCATCAACCACCGATAGGACAACAAGAATCTACTCAGACATCATAGGATGGCAACACATCATTGGATAGTAATATGAAGCATAAAGCACCATGTTCAAGTAGAGGGTATAGCGGGTTGCGGGAGAGTGGACCTCTATAGATAGAGGGGGGAAGGTGATGGATATGTTGGTGAAGATGGCGGAGGTGTTGGTGTAGATTGCGGTGATGATGATGGCCCCCGGTGGCTCTCCGGAGCCGCCGGAAGCAAGGGGGAGAGAGCCCCCCTCCTTCTTCTTCTTCCTTGACCTTCTTCCTAGGTGGGAGAAGGGTTTCCCCTCTGGTCCATGGTCTCCATGGAGTGGGAGGGGCGAGAGCCCCTCCGAGATTGGATCTGTCTCTCTGTCTCTCTCTGTTTCTGCGTTCTCAGATCTGGCCTTTCACCGTTTCTTTTATAACCGGAGATCCGTAACTCCGATTGGATTGAAACCTTCACCGAGATTTTTTTCCTGAAAATTAGCTTTCTTGCGGCCGAAGAAGAGCAGCAACCGCCTTACGGGTGGCCCACGAGGGGGCAGGCGCGCCCCTGCCTCGTGGCCACCTCGGGCACCGTCTCGCGTTGATTCTTCCTCCCATATTCTCCAAATATTCCAAAAATATTCTCCGTACGTTTTTATCCCGTTTGGATTCCGTTTGATATGGGATTTCTGTGAAACATAAAACATGCAACAAACAGGAACTGGCACTAGGCACTGGATCAATATGTTAGTCCCAAAAATAGTATAAAAAGTTGCCAAAAATATATGAAAGTTGTAGAATATTCGCATGGAACAATAAAAAATTATAGATACGGCGGAGACATATCAAGCACCACAAGGCCTGCCGCCGGAGTTACATTTCCCTCTCGGGGCCCACGGGACCGAGCTTCAGTGGCTTAGTGCACCGACCTATGAGTCAATGACATGCGGACCTTAAATACGGCTGGCCCACATGTCATTCTCATGGTGGTGGCGTGGTTCGCGACTCACTTGTTCGAGATGAACCGGCCGGTGGTGGTGTGGCTGTGGTGAGGGTGCCACAGCTGGGCGTCGAGGCGTAGATGGCCACACCGGCGGGTGCTACCTGTAGTACAAAAGTACTCCAGCTGAGGATTGATTGCCGGGACGAAATGTGTCACAGCCGCTGGATGAAAATTCGGTGGTGCGGGAGTAGGGATCGGAGTAGGCAAACCGCGTCAATCGGGCGTGGCTGTGGTAGAAAGTGGATGGTTGCCGCAGTTCAGCTGGCCCGCATGTGATGTACACAAAGGCAAAGGAGCGGTGCAGCCGAGAGGGATGAGGCACACGCCGGGGGACATCGTGCCGTAGTTTGGAGCGGCGTCGTGGGAATCGCGTGTGGGTGTGGCAGTGGTAGAAACAAGAAACGTGATGGTCGCCGTGGTTCAACTTCCATGGACAAGTTGTCATGTCTGCTGACACATGCATTGCAAAACGCTCACTACAAGGAGCAGTAGTAGAGAAAACTTGTTCCAAAGATACCATTTTTCTGATAAAATTCTTGAGATGTCATTAGTTTTTACACATGGTATTACTCCTACAAGGGTCAATCACAATAGGTGTTCTGTAAAAAAAATGCATCTTGATGTTCTCTGCAATGCACGGGCATCTTGCTAGTTATAGAAGAAGGCCACATGGGCATCTTGCCGCAAGTTGTGCCACCGACCCAAACTCAACTATTTTTTTCAGACGATTAGGTGCACCAGATGCCGTGCCACGCTACAAAATGTTAAAAAAAATAGCCCCAAATTTTTGAAAACCTGTTATCTTCAAACCATCAAAACAGCCCGAGGAATATATTTGAGTGAAGCATGATTTACTTTTAATGATATATGTATATCAAAACTAGAGTGTTTATATTTCAAGCCCGTGAACAAGTATTATTCTACTACTTTGGATCCATTGCAACACACGGTCCAGAACATTGGTAGTAGTAGTCTCTATCTCTATCTCTACTCTACTCTTATAAAAGCACAATGTTGTTGATGATGGTGTGCCTGCCATCCTGCACTATAGGCCGTCCGATTTATATCTGACGAATAGGAATGAAGCTATGGCAATTTTGCAAAAAAATTCCCACACCCCTCTTATACTAGCAAGATGCCCGTGCGTTGCACGGAACATCAAGATCTTGTGGGAGAAAATGATGAACGAAGGAAGGCCTTATCTGCAAATGTGGAGAGGAGTGCGGGTAAATTGTCATAGTTTCATTCCTATCCATTAGATATAGATCGGACGGCCCATACTTCAGGATGGCAGGCACACCATCATCACCAACTCTGCTTTTTCATAGGCTGTCCGATTTATATCTGATGGATAGGAAGAAAACTGTGGCAATTTTGCAAAAAGAAACCTACACCCCTCTCCACATTTGCAAATAAGGCCTTCCCTCGTTCATCCTTTTCTCTCACAAGATAAACTACTCGTACAAATGCATCTTGATGTTCTGGGCAATGCACGAGGATGTTTCCTTGGGGGTCTCTCCAGCGCGGCGTGGCCATAGTTGCAAGTTGACGCCCCTTGAGATGCCGACGTTGAGGGGCACTCGAATTTTGTTCGATGAGCAGGTAAGATGAGTTTGATCACGTAGTAAATGCATTCTAAAGACTACTTCTGTGTCCATTTCCAAATTCTCCCCCTGCCCACTGTTTCACAGGTTAGGCTCGGTGCGAGTGGAGATTGGCTTGAATATGTACGGGAGGGTACCAACATCAATTTTCACAACATTTACAACGATGACACCGTTCTAAAACCTTTGTCCAACATTGGGATCAGCCATGCAATGGGCCACCGCCTTAATTGGTACGATGGAACCACGGTGAGATTGAAGAAGATAGCACAAACCTTGCACATGGCAGTCAAAGGTGGATGATGCTGTCTGCGGTCGATTTGTTGCCGTACGAGTACGAATATGCTATGCTCCTTTCTAACCGCATCTTCGCGGTGACAAAGTAGGGGACTTGTTTTGTATGGGACACATCCAACGGTATACTCCCTCTCTCCCAGTTTATTGATTCAAATTTAGAGCTGCCCATCACATGTTGAGATTACAATGTCCATTAAATTGTTGCACACATGTATAGTAAAGAAACAAATCTCGAGTTTGCCACGAGTTCATGCAGCGGTAACACCACGAGGCCTGGCGCAGGAGTTACATTTACCTCTCGGGGCCCTCGGGTCTGAGCTTCAGCGCCTTACGACACCTGCCTTTGAGTAAATAACATGTGGACCCGATAGGTGGCTATTGGAGAAGAAGTTGCCCGGCTCTTGGCGGCTGGGTTTATCATCGAAGTATTTCATCCGGAGTGGTTGGCTAATCCGGTGCTAGTACTTAAGAAGAATGGCACTTGGCGTATGTGTGTGGACTATACAGATCTTAACAAAGCTTGCCCAGCAGATCCTTTTGCTCTCCAACGTATTGATCAAATCATTGATGCTACGACGGGTTGTAAGCGTTTCAGCTTTCTAGATGCATACTCTGGTTATCATCAGATCAAAATGGCAGTTAAGGACCAGGAGAAGACAGCCTTCATAACTCCTTTTGGAGCCTTCTGTTATGTTTCTATGCCCTTTGGGCTCAAGAGTGCCCAAGCGACTTATCAACGCCGTGTGCAGAATTGTCTTCATGATCAGATCGCCCGCAATGTTCATGCTTATGTGGATGATATCATGGTGAAATCTAGACACAAGGATACATTGATAGATGACTTCAAGGAGACCTTCGATAACCTGCGGGTTTATAAAATGATGCTTAATCCGGCCAAGTGTGTTTTTGGTGTCCCAGCAGGCAAGCTCTTGGGCTTTTTGGTGTCTAACAGGGGTATTGAAGCTAATCCGGAAAAGATCAAAGCCATCACCTCTTTAGCCAAACCAAAGTGTATCAATGATGTTCAACGCCTGACATACCGGATTGTTGCGTTGAGCCGGTTTATCAGTCGCCTCGGCGAGAAGGCTATCCCTTTGTATCAGATGCTGAAGAAAACGGATAACTTCGTCTGGAGTGACGCCGCTAATCAAGCATTTGAGGACTTAAAACGGCAGCTGGCCAATCCACCAATTCTCGCTGCTCCGGTTGACAAAGAACCATTGTTGCTATATGTGGCAGCTAACGCCCGGGCTGTTAGTGTGGCTATTGTGGTGGAGCGAAAGGAGACAGGAAAGGTGTATCTGGTCCAGCGGCCGGTTTACTATATCAGTGAGGTACTTATTGAGTCCAAGCAGAGGTACCCGCATTGGCAAAAATTGGTGTATGGAGTTTTCATGGCAAGCTGGAAGCTTAAGCAATATTTCCAAGGTCATCCCATCACGGTGGTCAGCTCTGCTTCTTTGGGGATATAATCTAGAACAGGGAAGCAACTGTCCGGATTGCTAAGTGGGCTATTGAGCTCGGGCCTCACGGGTTGAAATACATACCCCGAACGGCGATCAAATCTCAGGCACTTGTGGATTTCATTAATGATTGGACAGAGCTACAAGCGCCAAAGGAGAAGCCGGATCATACTTATTGGACTATTCATTTTGATGGGTCCAGGCAATTGGAGGGCTCGGGGGCTGGAGTCGTATTAACTTCCCCACGAGGTGATAAGTTTTGTTATGTTCTCCGTTTAATGTTTTCTTGCACTAACAATGCAGCTGAATATGAGGCCTTACTCCATGGTCTTCGGATGGCTAAGGAGATGAACCTAAGCCGAGTTAAGTGCTTCGGTGACTCGGACCTGGTGGCTCAACAAGTGTCCGGCACTTGGGACTCCAAGGACCCACTCATGGCAGCATATCGTCGTGAGGTGGATATTGTTGCAGGTCACTTCAAAGGTTATCAAGTGGATCATGTGGACCGGCGGAAGAACGAAGCGGCGGACGCTTTAAGACGCCTGGGTTCCCAACATAAACTGGTTCCACCTAATGTCTTCCTGGATGTTCTGCATAATCCGTCCGTCAAGCTCCGTGGTGAAGAGGATTTGGCTGTTCCTGATCCGGAAGCTCAGTTGGTGGCGGCTCTTCATGTTATTCCGGATTGGACGGTTCCATATTTGGCATAAATGAGCCGGGGCGAGTTACCATAGGATGAAACTTTGGCCAGGCAGATAATCCGGCGGTCCAAGTCCATGACTATTATCAATGGAGAGTTACATCATTGCAGTGTGACAAGGGCGTTTTAACGTTGTGTGTCTCCTGAAGAAGGCTGTGAAATTTTGCGTGAGATCCACGAAGGTGATTGTGGTCACCATGTCGGTTCAAAGTCTTTGGTGGCCAAGGCGTTTCTTCACGGTTTCTATTGGTTGACAGCTCATGCTGATGTCGAGGACTTGGTCAAAAGATGTGATGGCTGTCAAAAATTCTCAAGGCGCGCTCATGTACCGGCTCAAGAATTGAGGATGATTCCAATGACCTGGCCGTTTGCAACTTGGGGGCTGGATATGGTTGGGCCATTCAAGAGATCCAAGGACAAGAAGACCCACCTTTTGGTGGCGGTTGATAAGTTCACGAAGTGGGTGGAGGCAGAGCCAGTTAGTAAGTGTGATGCAGCTACGGCGATTCAATTCATCAAAAAGGCGATCTTCCGGTTTGGCTTTCCACACAGCATTATAACAGACAATGGTACCAATCTGTCAAAGGGTACCATGAAGGAGTTCTGTCAACGTGAGCACATCCGGCTTGACGTGTCATCCGTGGCTCACCACTAGTCCAATGGTCAAGCGGAGAGGGCCAATCAAGAGATCTTGAGAGGTAACAAACCCCGGCTTATGGTTCCTTTGCAACGGACGCCAGGTTGTTGGGTTGAAGAATTACCTTCTATGTTATGGAGCATCAATACCACACCCAATAGATCGACGGGATACACGCCTTTCTTCATGGTTTATGGTGCGGAGGCGGTTCTTCCTAGTGACATCCGTCATGACTCACCTCGTGTGGCGGCATATGTTGAAGCTGACAACGAGAAGGCACGGCAGGAAGCTCTTGACCTGTTAGATGAGGAGAATGACATGGTGGCAGCCCGTTCGGTGATTTATCAGCAAGATCTGCGTTGTTATCACAGCCGCCAGGTTAGAACCAGAACCTTCCAAGAAGGTGATTTGGTGCTTCGACTCATCCAGGATCACATGGATATGCACAAGCTATCCCCCCCCTTGGGAAGGACCCTTTGTGGTTAGCAAGAATCTGCACAACGGGTCATACTACTTAATCGATGTTCGAGAGCGCAAAGACTCACGTAAATCGGAGGAGGAGACCAACTGGCCGTGGAATATTGCTCATCTTCGGCCCTACTATACTTGAGCCAAAGGCTCTGCTTATGTACATATTATGACAATGTATATATTATGATCAATATAATAAACCAGAACCTCAGCTAAAGCGAGGTATCTGTTGTTTTTCTTACATCATGTGTGGTTACATGGAGCTTCTGTTTATAAAGCGGCGTCCGGTTTACCCCTTGATTCAGCTTCTCAAAGCTTTATGTTACATCACTTGGGGGCTTGGTCGTATCCGAACCATAGTCACACATCTTGATCGGCTCAAAGCCAAATCAATCCGGGGCCAAAGAGAGTGTTGTAAAACAACAACTCAAACATAGGCACCCACTGAGCACATCTCAAAATGTTACTTGGGGATTCTTTGATGTCGAAATGAACTAAGAATCTACACTTGTAATAGGCTATCAAGCCATGGCTTGGAAGCCTGGTGTATACACCTAAAACCCCAGGTTAACCTGCCTATTTAAGTAAGTCACTCCGCCCAGGTAAACCTGGTATGACCCTTCGAACTTTGACAAGTTACTCTAAAATAAAGACCCTGAACTTGTCAAGTTAAAACGATGATTGGTTAAGGATTGAGGACCATCTTAAAAGGCTTTGCAAAAATGGTTTAACTTAATGGCCTGGCAGCCCATGAAAAGCCTCGAATTTGGGGCCTGGCAGCCCGTGAAAAGCCTCGACTACAACGGTTTTTATTTGCCTTTTGTTAAGTTTTTTTTCTTTTGATAAGATTTGTGATGTTTTTAAACCGGTGTTCATCAACCCGGTTAGGCTGTCAACTACAAGTTGACAGTACATGATTATTTATAAACCGGAGACTATCAGCCTGGTCTGGTTTTGACTCAAAGTCACCAGTATGGAATAAACCGGTGTTTATCACAACCCAGAACGGTTTTATTGTAAACCGGCATCATATAACAGGAGTTACTTATACTCTGGTTTAGGGTTATTACCCTCACTACAAAGTTGGTCAGCTAACATTATGCCTAAAGGTCACAGGTATCATATATTTCCATATTTGGTTATCTTTTATAACCTTGGTTATCAACCTTGGTCATATATATATTTGGGTATCATGACCCGCCCGGTAGTAAACCGCCAGGGCGCTTTAAGCTTCTTATCTGCAGGGACAACTTGAATAAATGGCTATGGATTATGAACATCATATCTCAAGCATGGAGGATTAGCATGCATCAGTTGCAGATAAATATGCACGAAGGCATAACAGACCAAGTGTTTTAACTAGCCTATTACAAGGCGTTTCAGTGCCCAAAAGGATAATTGTTTTCTCAAATACGTGTTGCAGCACGTAGAAGACTAAACCGCCCTACGGATAATGATTCGTCACCAGCTTGGCCTGACGGCTGCGGATCATCTCGCACCGGTTCAACTCCCTCCTCTCTACCCAGTGGCTGGAAGTCAACAGTTGCCTAGTCGATCCCAGTTAGGGTTTGGAATACAGCCTCATCGCTTATAAGCGTGGACGGTTCAATGTCAGGGGCATAAGTGTGCTTACGGATTGGTGGGATAAGATTTTGCGCTTCCGGAATTGGTGCAGCAATCCGTCTGTTCTTATCATCATAACTCGCCTGGTAGTACGAGAGATCCGCTTCTTCAGCCAGTTGACAAGCTAATGGACGTACTTCCCGATTTATGGTTCGGAGATCCTCATTGCCAAATTCTGTTCCGTCTTCTTTCAAGCTGGGATAGCCTTGGGCCGCTTCCACTGGATCAAAGTCAGGTACCCATGCTTTTGCCCGGGTTAGTGCGGTCAGAGCGCCCGCTCTTGCGGCAGACTTTTTTAGCTCTTCTACCCGAGCAGGAAGCATAGATAACCTTTCTAAGGTTTCCTTGATCAAGGTGGGAGGAGGCTTATTGTGTGAAGCGGTATAGATGATCCACTGTGCGCCGGTGTACAACTGCTCTATCAGAGTGTAGGAAGCCTTCAGCTTCTTCTGTACATCAGAGCCCAGATGGCTAATGCGAGTTCCTGTACCATTGTACACATTAGTAAACCGACAACACATGGGAAGACATGTTGAAAATATAAGGAAAAGATGTTTACCAAACACAGTAGCAGTCATGGCATGAATCTTTCGCTTTACACCAGTCAGTTCATCAACCACCGGTTTAAGAGCTGCTTCTGCATTCTCGGCCCTTTTTATCAAAGCGGATTTTTCATTCTCCCAATCCGTCTGCTCCTTGTTGAAGCCCTCTTTCAGTTTTTCCATAGCGCCTAGAGCGCTGGTAAACTCTTCCTTGGCTTTGGAGGTTTCGGCTTGCTGGGATTTGAGGTTCTCTTGCAGATCCGCGGTTTGGCTTTCCTTCTTGCTCAGCTCAGCCTATAAAGAGACAGATATACAATGAGTTGACAGTATAT
The DNA here is from genome assembly GCA_021605205.1 of Aegilops longissima. Lineage (NCBI taxonomy): Eukaryota > Viridiplantae > Streptophyta > Magnoliopsida > Poales > Poaceae > Aegilops > Aegilops longissima. Next base: position 661,451,861 of record CM038682.1, on the reverse strand, counting down.
ATTTGAAGTACCAAGCACATAAACAAGTTATGCCCTTGGTACTTGGGGGCTAATGCATATTTGCTCTTTATCAGAAATTTCTACAAGTCCCAAGCACAATACAAGTATTAATCTTGGCACTTGGGGGCTAATGTGTGTTTGCTCATAATTGTTGATATGGGAATTTTTCTACAGTCCTGGTTCATCTTTATAAAGTTAAACCGGCCCTTGGGGACTATACCAGTGAAAGAAGATGCAGTGTTGCAAATATAAAGATTATTACTAAGTTCCGGTTTAGATTGATATCATAAACCGTCACTTGGGGGCTACTGGAGTTGATATTTGGAATTTACAAGAGAGACAGTTAAGCAGAGTTGAGTATTAATTACATCATATCGCTCTTTCATCAAATTTACCAGACCGGCTTCGTAGTCACGGCTGGTGTATAGACGGTTCAAGAAGCCGGAGTGAAGGTCTTGAGCATTAAGATGGGCGTAGTTTGAAAAATCGGTGTTCCATTTGCCTTTACCGATAACAGAAAGCTCGTCCTTGGCGGTATGCTTTGACAAAGCGACAGGATTGCCAGGAGTGGTGCGGCCAGTGCCAGTAATCATAACATCATCATCTTTGTCATCAGCAGCCGTTACTGGGGTTGGCGGTTTGTCAGTATCTTTAACTGGACTAACCGGTTTGTCACCAGTGCGGACTGGGCTGGTTGGCTGGTCAGCACAGTTTGTGGTGTCAACTTCCACCTGTTCAGCAAAAAAGTCATGGTATTGAGGCGGTGGGTCATTAAGCATGGCGTCAACATCGGCCTCTTCAAGATCTGGAGTTGTTTCCGGTTCAACAGCCACGTTGTCATCAGCCGGTTTATTCAACCGAGCTTTCTTGCTGGGTCTGGGCTTGGCGCTGAGAAAGTAAACATGAGGACCAGTACAGTATATAAAAATAACACAACAAGGATAAAAACAAGTATATAGCTCACCCAAGAACTGTTTTGAGGGGTGGAAGTTTTGTGGCCGACGACTCGCCGGAAGATGAGTGAGAAGTACCCTGATAATTCGAATCAGACGGGTTAAGAGGCTGGCGGAAACAACCCGTTTTGGGGCATGAAGTGTCAAGGGGATAGGAGACCTCTGATCGGCGTTTCCGAACCGGGGTGTTGATAAACCGTAGAGGAACTACCTAACAGCTGCCGGGTGGGTTGCGGCAAGCCTCGTGCTGCTGCGTCTTCAAAAGAAAGTTTGGGTCCAAGTAAGCAAGGGGGTGAGAAAATTTTACTTTCCGGTTTGCTCGATGGATTTTTGATGTTGGCAGAGGATCTGAATCGGAGGAAAGAATGATTACCTCTACATCATCAGCGTGACTGCCTTCAGCGTCGTCCTGATAATAATCATTGTCAATGAGGTGTACAAAAAATGAACCAAGAGAGTCAAGTTCTACCTTTGATTCCGGGTTACCAACAACGTCATCAGCATTTAGCTCGGAGGATGCAGTGGTCCTTTTCTTGGCAGGTTTTTTAACAACCTTGGTCTTCGGGCGAAGTGGCTTGACCGTTTTGTCTTGCGGCTTTGCTGGTTTGTCTTGTGGTTTCTTGTTCCAGAACGGATCATCACCCTGTCAGAAAATAATCACACTTTCAGAGAATATTTGGACGGAAGCAACTTCGGTTAAAAAATATTATATGATTCTTACAGCTGGCGGTTTGTTGAAGGTGCAGAAAGGGAGTTGTCCGGTCTGGCCACAGACAGCCTCTGGTTCATTCAGCATCTTCTTTACAGCCTCAGTAACTTCCGCATATGTAAGTTGAATATCAGTGTGTCGTTGAGCATCCTTCAAACTCCCTGTGTACTTGCACATCAAACAGGAGCGTCAGCTTAAGGGCAGAATACTCCAGCTTATCTAGCAACGAGCAAGGTCAACTCCTGTCAACCGTTCGCCATGAAGGCTCCAAGCTTTGATAGTTGAGGGGCATAGTTGGCCCTTTCTTTTGCAGTCAACCTCTGGGGAAAAGGATGTGTGTTACTAAGGCGGTGAGGGCGGTAACCCGGCAAGGGGTTCTCATCGGTTGGAGATGTATCTTTGCAGTAAAACCAAGTCTGGTTCCACTCTTTGGGGTGACTATGGAGCTTGGGATGAGGGAAAGCAACTTCCTTCCTTTTCTGAACCGCCATTCCACCCAATTCCGTATTGGGTCCATCCGTGAACTCTGTGCGACGGTTTAAGTGAAAGAAGTACCTAAACAATTCGAATGTAGGCTCCTCTTGTAGATAAGCCTCACAGAAGACTTCATAGTGGTAGATGTTGGTCACAGAGTTTGGACCGACGTCTTGAGGGTGCAGCTGAAAGCTGGCCAGTACATCTCGGAAATTTTTTGAACCGGGAGGGCTAAAACCTCGACCCAGGTGATCAGCAAACACAACTACCTCTCCATCCTTGGGTGTAGGAGGATTTTCCTGGCCAGGGACCCTCCAGTGGATGACATATTTCTTGGCTAAAGCGCCCGTTTTAACACAGTTGTTTAACTGCTCTTCGGTTACTCGAGAAGGAAGCCAATTACATTCATAGACTTGCTTGGCCATGGCAATGAAGATCTGAAACATGATTATTGTCGGTTTAAGGTTTACGGTGGACAACTATAAAGCGGTATAAGGATGTAAGCATATTGTTAAACCGGAGTTGGTTATTTGTGAACCGGAGTCTGACGATGGAGACAGTACAATGATGAATGCATTGGCGGTTCAACAGGGGACTAATGGTATCTACTGGGTCATCATTTTTCTATGAAGTTAAACCGCCTAATCTGGTATTAAAGGTATATGTCTAAAACGTGCGTAAGTGAAGGAAAAACAAGTTTTCACATCTTGGCATGATAATTTCATATCTACCGCGCGTTGGAAAAACAAAATATATTTTGACCTAATTTCCAGCGTGTTAAGAGTTCACCAAGTTCAAATGATTTTGATATCAAGCAGATGTCTTAACAAGAAGAAAGGAGTTTAAACTACAAAAGGCGCTGAAAACAATCAGATCTAAATGGCCATTGGTATTACTGAAGGAGGAACAGCTTCAAGAAGTTTGAAAAGCTATGAAGAACACCGAACCCTAATGGTAGATCTGGGGTGAAGAGAAGAGGAACTTACTGGTGCAGGAGGAAGCAACGGAGGATTACCACGTTTCTTTGATATGGTCAGGTTGATGCAGTGGCCTTCGTTGAAGCAGAGGCGAAGGACGATGGTGGCGGCAGAACTCGAGGGTCGGTCGGCGCGAGGAAGACGATGATGCGAAGAGGCACGAGGGGGGAAAGTGAAAGAGACCCCTCGGCCTTATTTATAAAGTGAATGGATAAAAGGCAAGCGCGAGAATTGAGGAGCCTAGAAAATGGGATAGGTGACAGCTCTGTCGCCTCGATTGTCGAAGGCCCATTAATGAAGGTGGGTCATGCACAGTTATTAAAATAACAGATGATGTCATGGCGGTTTACCATGATCCTGGAGGATGACGTCATGACGGTTTACAAGATTACGTGAAGATGTTGAAGAAGAAATTTTCTTAAGTATTGAGGATTGACATGAACCAGTTCAAATCAATCTAGGGCCTAATGTTGACGATATTACCACTGGGCGTAAACCGGCCAGGAGAGGCCGGGTTAACCCCATAGTAGTTCACTATATCTGAAGCCCATGAAGACAAACGGTGACGCTTTATGAAGGCCCATGGCCCAAAGCCGGTTTAAGGCCTGTAGACATAAACTGGCATTGATATGTAAACTTGTATTGTAAGATAGAAAGAGCAGAGACCGAGCCGAACACGTGTATGAGCCGGCCTTGGGATTCTGTAAACCGACGGGCGTCAACCCATGTATATAAGGGGACGACCCGGCGGCAGTTCAACCACAACAGACAACAACTCGAGACTCAGGCAAAGCGTATTCGCTCCCTGGTCATCGAAACCCAATCAATCCCACAACAACTGGATCGTAGGCTTTTACCTTCACTGCAAGGGGCCGAACCAGTATAAACTCTCTTGCGTCCCTTGTCCGCTTTAACCCCTTTAAGTTAATTCATAGCGATGGCTCCACGACTAAGTCCTTTCTCTAGGACATCTGCCGTGACAAAACAACGACAGCTGGTCCACATGTAATGCTCCCGAAGGCTGAGGGGCAGTGGGGCCGAGAGGGGCGAGCCGCAGGTCGAGGGACGTGTGGTGTCATGGGTTCGAGCGGCGTCGCGGGAATCGCGTGTGGCTGTGGTAGAAACTTGATGCTCGCCGCATTTCAGTTGGCCCACATGTCACGCACACAAAGGCAGAGGGGCGGTGCGGCCGAGAGGGGTGAGGCGTACGTCAGGGGACGTGGTGCCGTGGATTGGAGCGGCGTCATGGGAATCGCGAGTGGCAGTGGATGAAACGTGATGGTCGCCGTAGTTGAACTTCCATGGACAAGCTGTCATGTCTATGGACACATGCGTTGCATACCGATCACTGGAAGGAGTAGTAGAGAAAGCTAGGCGGATAATTATTTCCTTATAGTCAAGCGGACCCATGCTACTACTTGTTCTAAAGACATGCACAACATCGAAATAGTCCATCTATATCAATATACACATAAAGGGGATATTTTTTTACAAGAGAGGAAATAGTTCATCCATCCATAATGCCCTGCTGGTAGTGCTTCTTCTTCTTCTTCTTCTTCTTGTTCTTGTTCTTGTTCTTCTTCTTCTTCTTCTCATTTTCTGTGGGAGATGGCTTCGCAACAAGCTCTCTGGACCTTGCAGCTATCTCGAAACTCACACGAGCATCGAGGGCAGCATATTTTATCCGCTCGTACGTCAAGGGATAATTCTCCCATCCAGACGACCTTAATGCCAGCGTCTCGTCACCCTTCTGAAGATTTGTTCCGAGCACAAAATTTGCTACGTTGAATAGAGATGGTGTCGGTTTATCACAATCTTCTACAGGAATTTTTATTTTTGTTTGTACGTCAGCGATGCTTTTCAAATCAAGGTTGTACGGCCCGAACTTCTGTTTGTCCCCTACGATGGCTGCCCCACAGAAGTATATGTCCTCCCGAGACAAGAAATCATGAAGTTCACCTGGTATGGAGGGTGCGTGTATGATGTGGTACACCAAAACATCATCTTCAAGGCACAGCTGAAGGACGGCGGCGCGTTAGATCTTCCCAGCGGCACGCTCTGTGTACTCTACGTCGAGACCGATGACATTCATCTCCACCTTTTGGAGGGAGTTGGATACATTGTTGATCCACTTTCGAACAACCCTTGGGTGGTCGGTGACTGTGTCAACTATGCTCAACGAGCCTTCGACGAGGACATGTTGGACGCTAAAAACATGCATCTCGATCTCTTTCGCCATTTGGACCGCTGGACCAGAGGGCTATGGTTTGGAGAATTAGGATTAGATGGCTAGTGTAACTGAAGAAGATGATTATTTACTCCAGGAGGATGTGAAGAGGTTAAAACAATGTGAATGCAGTGTGGTTTGGATGCAAATGAAGATCAAGGAGTAGTGAAGAAGCCGAGGAAAATCGGTTCCCGATGGAGAAGTAAATGGGAGAAGTTATGCGCATGCATGAGGAGAGCTGCGGTGGTTTGACTGCTGCATGCAATGGATTAGACGAGCTCTTGGTTGCCTTTTCTCTCCCACAGCGCCAGAATGGTCCACTTGCATGCTGCAGTTTATTGGTGGAGTCGGCTGCAGCTGCTCATGCATATGCTAATTAATGTTGTGAATCACGGGGCATGGAGGAAATGGGCGCATGCAAAAGGGTATATACGCAGACTAATTAGAGAAATACTGAAAAAGTTATGCGCAGACAAAAGAGGACCGGAGGGAGTACTACTCATGTTCCTACTACTCCTACTAGTAGTAGTTGTACAACTGTGGTACACTTGATGGTGAAAATACTATTATTCATCCGGTCCTCACAGTGAAGTGACAAGACCCTGCGCCCGAGGTGACACCAGTCCAGGCGGCGTGTCCGGGTTACCAAAGTCAGCCTCACCTTGTGCATTGTGCAGTCACTGTCACCACCGCTGTATAGCATGCCTCGCCTCGTCTCCCTCTCCCCTAGCACCACTCCATCTCCATCTCCGTCTCGCCGGAGATCCTGAGGTCACTCTTCATCATCTCACTGTGCCCCCGCGTACCCTCGCCTCGCTCGCCTCCCCTAGTACCACTATTCCCTTGCTAGCCACTCCAGCACCAAAAGCCTTCTCCCCCGTAAATCAAGCCCCCCAAAACCCCACCTTCCAAACTACACCATGGCCGAATGCAAACCGCGCAGCATCCATATGAGCCGCGATTGGAGCAATCTCCCCAGTGACGTCCTCGACCTCTCTTGTTCGTGTATGGATATGTTGAGCGCCCTGCGGCTGGCTGCATGCTCGAGGGGCATGCACACGACCATCGTTGAAGTGAGGCCTAAGCTTTTCAAGACACCCTGCTTGCTGCTATCCGGTCTTGGGAGATTTGCTCACCATGATATGGAGGCATACATGATGCCCCTCGACTTCAATCCGACCTCCGTTAGCCGAAACTTCTTTGCAGGTATAAAATCTCAAAAAACATGATGACATGTCTAAGGAATTTTATGGTTTGAAATCTCAGATTGCTCATCTTGAAAAATTACTAGCTGAAATTTCGGATAAGCATGCCACCTTAGTTAATAAGATGGCCGCCAAACCGGAAAGTTTTTATGATAATAAAGATGAAGATCTAAAAGTTATTGATGTGTCCCCTATTAAATCCTTGTTTTGCAATATGAATCTTGATAATGATGGGACTGGAAATAAGTCAACTTTAGTTAGAAGGCGTCCCAAAAATTCGGAGTTTTTAGATCTTGATGAAAAAATTGTTAAAAGTGGGATTGAAGAGGTTAAAACTTTAGATAGCAATGAACCCACTATATTGGATTTCAAGGAATTTAATTATGATAATTGCTCTTTGATATATTGTATTTCCTTGTTGCAATCCGTGCTAAATTCTCCTCATGCTTATAGTCAAAATAAAGCCTTTACTAAACATATCGTTGATGCTTTGATGCAATCTTATGAAGAAAAACTAGAGTTGGAAGTTTCTATCCCTAGAAAACTTTATGATGAATGGGAACCTACAATTAAAATTAAAATTAAAGATCATGAATGCTATGCTGTGTGTTATTTGGGTGCTAGTGTTTCCACGATCCCAAAAACTTTGTGTGATTTGCTAGGTTTCCATGAATTTGATGATTGTTCTTTAAATTTGCACCTTGCGGATTCCACCATTAAGAAACCTATGGGAAGAATTAACGATGTTATTATTGTTGCAAATAGGAATTATGTTCCCATAGATTTCATTGTTCTTGATACTGATTGCAATCCTTCATGTCCTATTATTCTTGGTAGACCTTTCCTTAGAACGATTAGTGCATTCATTGATATGAAGGAAGGGAATATTAGATTCAAATTTACATAAAGTAAAGGCATAGAACACTTCCCTAGAAAAAAATTACATTACCATATGAATCTATTATGAGAGCCACCTATGGATAGCCTATCAAAGATGGCAATACCTAGATCTATCTTCGCTTTTATGCCTAGCTAGGGGTGTTAAACGATAGCGCTTGTTGGGAGGCAACCCAATTTTATTTTATTTTCTTATTTTTTGGTTATGTTTAGTAATAAATGATCCATCTAGATTCTGTTTAGATGTGGTTTTTTGTTTTAATTAGTGTTTGTGCCAAGTTAAACCTATAGGATCTTCTTGGATGATAGTTATTTGATCTTGCTGAAAATTCCGGAAAATTTCTGTTCACGAAAAAAATTGTTAAAAATCACCAGAATGTGATAAAATACTGATTCCAATTGCAGTAGATCAATAAAAAAATTATCTAGGTCTTCCTATTTTGGTTGAATTTTTGGAGTTCCAGAATTTTGCGTTAGTTACAGATTACTACAGATTGTTCTGTTTTTGACAGATTCTGTTTTTCGCGTGTTGTTTGCTTGTTTTGATGAATCTATGGCTAGTAAAATAGTTTATAAACCATAGAGAAGTTGGAATATAGTAGGTTTAACACCAATATAAATAAAGAATGAGTTCATTACCGTACGTTGAAGTGGTGTTTTGTTTTCTTTCGCTAACGGAGCTCACGAGATTTTCTGTTAAGTTTTGTGTTGTGAAGTTTTCAAGTTTTGGGTAAAGATTTGATGGATTATGGAACAAGGATTGGCAAGAGCCTAAGCTTGGGGATGCCCAAGGCACCCCAAGGTAAAATTCAAGGACAACCAAAAGCCTAAGCTTGGGGATGCCCCGGAAGGCATCCCTCCTTAAATCTTAAATCTATCGGTAACTTTACTTGGGGCTATATTTTTATTCACCACATGATATGTGTTTTGCTTGGAGCGTCTTGTATGATTTGAGTCTTTGCTTTTTAGTTTAACACAATCATCCTCGCTGTACACACCTTTTGAGAGAGACACACATGATTCGGAATTTGTTAGAATACTATATGTGCTTCACTTATATCTTTTGAGCTATATAGTTTTTGCTCTAGTGCTTCACTTATATCTTTTAGAGCACGGTGGTGGTTTTATTTTATAGAAATTACTAATCTCTCATGCTTCACTTATATTATTTTGAGAGTCTTAAACAGCATGGTAATTTGCTTTAATTGTGAAATTAATCCGAATGTGATAGGCATCTAAGATGAGCATAATAAAAACTTCCATATTGAGTTCATTGAATATCATGAGAAGTTTGATACTTGATAAGTGTTTTGAGATATAAAGGTGGTAATATTAGAGTGTGCTAGTTGAGTAATTGTGAAATTGAGAAATACTTGTGTTAAGGTTGGCAAGTCCCATGGCATGCACGTATGGTAAAAGTTGTGTTACAATTTTGACACATAAGGTGTTCTTTTATTGTTTTCCTTATGAGTGGCGGTCGGGACGAGCGACGGTATTTTCCTACCAATATATCCCTCTAGGGGCATGCGTAGTAGTACTTTGCTTCGAGGGCTAATAAAATTTTGCAATAAGTATATGAGTTCTTTATGACTAATGTGAGTCCATGGATTATACGCACTCTCAAACCTTCCACAATTTTCTAGCCTCTAAGGTACCGTGCATTGCCCTTTCTCACCTTGAGAGTTGGTGCAAACTTCACCGGTGCATCCAAACCCCGTGATATGATACACTCTATCACACATAAACCTCCTTATATCTTCCTTAAAACAACCACCATAACTACCTATCATGGCATTTCCATAGCCATTCTGAGATATATTGCCATGCAACTTTCCACCGTTCCGTTTATTATGACATGCTCCATCATTTTCATATTGCTTTGCATGATCATGTAGTTGACATCATATTTGTTGCAAAGCCACCATTCATAATTTTTCATATATGTCACTCTTGATTCATTGCATATCCCGGTACACCGCCGGAGGCATCACATAGAGTCATATTTTTGTTCTAAGTATTGAGTTGTAATTCTTGAGTTGTAAGTAATAAAAGTGTGATGATCATTATTATTAGAGCATTGTCCCATGTGAGGAAAGGATGATGGAGACTATGATTCCCCCACAAGTCGGGATGAGATTCCGGACTAAATAAAAAAAGAGGCCAAAAAAAGAGAAGGCCCAAGAAAAAAAAGAGAAAAAGAAAAAAATGAGAGAAGGGACAATGTTACTATCCTTTTTCCACACTTGTGCTTCAAAGTAGCACTGTAATCTTCATGATAGAGAGTCTCCTATGTTGTCACTTTCATATACTAGTGGGAATTTTTCATTATAGAACTTGGCTTGTATATTCCAATGATGGGCTTCCTCAAAATGCCCTAGGCTTCGTGAGCAAGCAAGTTGGATGCACACCCACTTAGTTTCTTTTGTTGAGCTTTCATATATTTATAGCTCTAGTGCATACGTTCCATGGCAATCCCTACTCCTCGCATTGACATAAATTTATGGGCATCTCCATAGCCTATTGATTAGCCGCGTCAATGTGAGACTTTCTACCTTTTTGTCTTCTCACATAACCCCCATCATTATACTTTATTCCACCCATAGTGCTATATCCATGGCTTACGCTCATGTATTGCGTAAGGGTTGAAAAGGCTGAAGCACGTTAAAAAGTATGAACCAATTGCTCGTCTTGTCATCGGGGTTATGCATGATGAGAACGTTTTGTGTGATGAAATTGAAGCATGGCCTAACTATATGATTTTGTAGGGATGAGCTTTCTTTGGCTATGTTATTTTGATAAGATATAATTGCTTGGTTAGCATGTTTGAAGTATTATTGTTTTTATGTCAACATTAAACTTTTATCTTGAATCTTTCGGATCTAAATATTCATGCCACAATAAAAAGAATTGATGACCCACAAGTATAGGGGACCTATCGTAGTCCTTTCGATAAGTAAGAGTGTCGAACCCAACGAGGAGCGAAGGAAATGATAAGCGGTTTTCAGCAAGGTATTCTCTGCAAGTCTTGAAATAAGTGGTAACAGATAGTTTTGTGATAAGATAATTTGTAACGAGCAACAAGTGACAAAAGTAAATAAAGTGGAGCAAGGTGGCCCAATCCTTTTTGTATCAAAGGATAAGCCTGGACAAACTCTTATAATAGGAAAAGCGCTCCCGAGGACACATGGGAATACCGTCGAGCTAGTTTTCATCACGTTCATATGATTCGCGTTCGGTACTTTGATAATTTGATATGTGGGTGGACCGGTGCTTGGGTGTTGTTCTTACTTGAACAAACATCCCACTTATGATTAACCTCTATTGCAAGCATCCGCAACTACAACAAAAGTATTAAGTTAAACCTAACCATAGCATGAAACATATGGATCCAAATCAGCCCCTTAAGAAGGAACGCATAAACTAGGGTTTAAGCTTCTGTCACTCTAGCAACCCATAATCTACTTATTACTTCCCAATGCCTTCCTCTAGGCCCAAATAATGGTGAAGTGTTATGTAGTCGACGTTCACATAACACCACTAGAGGCTAGACAACATACATCTCATATCAAACGAATACCAAATTCACATGACTACTAATAGCAAGACTTCTCCCATGTCCTCAGGAACAAAAGTAACTGCTCACAAAGCATATTCATGTTCATAATCAGAGGGGTATTAATATGCATATAGGATCTGAACATATGATCTTCCACCAAATAAACCAACTAGCATCAACTACAAGGAGTAATCAACACTACTAGCAACCTACTAGTACCAATCCCGGACTTGGAGACAAGAATTGGATACTAGAGATGAACTAGGGTTTTGAGAGGAGATGGTGCTGGTGAAGATGTTGATGGAGATTGCCCTCTCCCGATGAGAGGCGTTGGTGATGATGATGGTGATGATTTCCCCCTCCGGAGGAAGTGTCCCCGCGAGCAGCTCTGCGGAGCACTAGATTGGTTCCATGAGTTCCGCCTCGTGGCGGCGGAGTTTCATCCCGAAAGGTTGCTTATGATTTTTTTTCTCGACGAAAGACCTCATATAGCAGAAGATGGCCATCGGAGAGCCAACAGGGGGCCCACGAGGTAGGGGGGTGCGCCCCCCACCCTCGTGGACAGGTGGGCCCCCCTCTGGTGAACTTCTTCCACTACATATTTTTTATTATTTCCCAAAATGACTTTCGTGGAGTTTCAGGACTTTTGGAGTTGTGCAGAATAGGTCTCTAATATTTGCTCCTTTTCCAGCCCAGAATTCTAGCTGCCGGTATTCTCCCTCCTTATGTAAACCTTGTAAAATAGGAGAGAATAGGCATAAGTATTGTGACATAACGTGTAATAACAGCCCATAATGCAATAAATATTGATATAAAAGCATGATGCAAAATGGACGTATCAACTCCCCCAAGCTTAGACCTCGCTTGTCCTCAAGCGAAAGCCGATAACGATAAATATGTCCCCATGTTTAGAGGTAGAGGCGTCGATAAAAATAAAATACGGACATGAAGGCATCATGATTATTTTCATAACATCAACATATATAGGTAATGTCATATGATTGCTTATGTTCAAGTAATAATCCATTCACAATGCAGAGTACGAATCATAAACTTTATTGAAAACCAACAAACTATAAACTCAGTCATTGAAGCAATTGCAATTTACCATAACATCAGAAAGAGTCTATGTCAGAGCTTAATAGCAAGTCCACATACTCAACTATCATCTAGTCTTTCATAATTGCTAACACTCACGCGATACTTGTGGTTACGGAGTTTTAATCAGACACGGAGAAATATAGGGGCTTATAGTTTCGCCTCCCAACCTTTTACCTCAAGGGTAATGTCAACAATAATAACTCATGCCCCCTACATCCAATTAGATATATCAATCAGAATCTGTCCAACACACTGTGCTTGCCAAAGGATAAAATGTAAAAAGGAAAGGTGAAGATCACCATGACTCTTGCATAAGGTAGAAGATAATAGTAAAATATAGGCCCTTGCGAGAGAAGCGAGAGGTTGCCATGCGCTTTTATGGTTGGATGCACAAAATCTTAATGCGAAAGAAGCGTCACTTTATATTGCCACTTGTGATATGAACCTTTATTATGCGATCGTCGCTTTTATTTCTTCCACATCACAAGATCGTATAAAGATTATTCCTCCCACACCAATCAATCATACATATTTAGAGAGCAATTTTTATTGCTTGCACCGATGACAACTTACTTGAAGGATCTTACTCAATCCATAGGTAGATATGGTGGACTCTCATGGCAAAACTGGTTTAAGGGTTTTGGAAGCACAAGTAGTATCTCTACTTGGTCTTTGAGAATTTAGCTATACGAGGGGAAAGGTAAGCTCAACATGTTGGATGATCCATGACAATATACTTTATCTCAGATATAAGAAAACATAACCCATTACGTTGTCTTCCTTGTCCAACGTCAACTCTTTAGCATGTCATATTTTAATGAGTGCTCCCAATCATAAAAGATGTCAATAATAGTATATTTATATATGAACCTCTCTTTCTTTATTACTTCCTATTAATTGCAACAATGACCAAAGCTATGTTTGCCAACTCCCAACAACTTTTATATATGTCACTGTCGTGGTTTTGTCACGGCAGATGTCCTCATGAAAGGACTTAGTCGCGGAGCCATCGCTACGGGTTAACTTGGAGGGGTTAAAGCGGACGCAAAGACACGAGAGTTATACTAGTTGGCCCCTTGATGAAGGTAAAGACTACGTCTAGTTTGTGATGGGATTGATGTGGTCTCGATGACTAGGGAGCAAATAACCGCCTAGGCCTCGAGTTGTTGTTACTGTCCTTGAACCGCCCGGGTCGTCCCTTATATACATGGGTGGCCTTGGTCGACTCCTGAGTCCCAACCTCCGGTTCATATTTGTATCGGGTTGGTCTCTCTCTCTATTCCTAACTTACAATACAAGTTTACACATCAGGCCGGTTTACGGCTACAGGTTATGAACCGACTACAGGCCTTGGGCCCTTACACTCATGCCTCTTGGGCTTTTACACCTTTGAACTACTGATGAAGTTAACCCGGCCCAGATAGGCGGTTTCATGATAGTAACATCAACATTAGGCCCAGTTGATTTGAGCAGGTTCATGTCAATCCTTGAAAAAACCTTTATCTTCAATGCCTTCTTGAAATCGTTGAACGCCCGTGATGTCACTTTTCTCGGTCTTTGTAAGCCGTCGGCGTCCTCGGAAAGATAGCATCGCGATATCTTCTTTGTTTTAATAGATCCGCAATAATCGGCGACAGCTCCGCTTTCTAGGGTTATGGTTCCTTGATTCCTGCGCTGACACGGTATCCTGCCTTATAAATAGGCCCAAAGGTCATCCCTTCTCTTCCTTAAGTCCCCTTCGGATGACCCTTTGGGCCTATTTATAAGGCGATACTCAATAACTGCAATAAAATTCAAAACGAATTTGCAAATCATCTGAAACAAAATGGGAGGACAAATTGGAAGGAAGGTGTGGAAAGAAGTTGTGGGAAGTTGAAAACTAGGTGGGGTACCCTAGTATCCCGAACTCGTGCAGGCGATTCGCGACACCTGCGGCGAGGCTGGCCTAGTGGCCGCCAAGGTCCTCAGCGGCTCCTTTGGAGCCATTCAAGGACAAAGTAATCAAGGCCCGGCAAGAGGAGCTTGCTTGGGAAGGCCACTCAAGGCACGAAGAAACAAGACCCGGCAAGAGGGCTTGCGGGAAGGCTGATGATCGACAAGCTCTTGGCGCGACAAGATTCAACAGCGGCAAGGTGCTTGCCGTGGCGAGCAACCTCTCTTCATCTCGCTCCGGCTCATCCGTAGCGTGTCACCATGGGGCTATTCGAGACGCAGCGTGTGAAGGGTTGTGCAGCCGGCGGGGAGCAGCGATAAGCGGGCGCACAAGCTACCATCGTGGCAAGCGGAGCGCGCCAGCGGTCCTGTTGCACTATTGAGGCTGACGAGGGCGGGCATTATTACTCTTGTCCCTTGCCGTCGAGAATTAGGTATAAAGCGCATACCTTGTACAAGTTGGTGTACCAACTCTTTTTCCCTTTTTGCCCTCACCTCGTTGCCACTGTGGTGACCCTTTGAGCCTATAAAAGGAGGCCCGTGTGCAGCGTGGGGGGTTGACTCGTTCGGTTCATTAGACTCATCTGAGACCACACTCCTCGAGGCTAGGTTTTGTAGCTCTCTTTGCTCCCTAGCAAGAACACAATACAATCAACCAAGCAGCGGTAGGAGTATTATCTCTCGGAGAGCTCGAAGCTGGGTAAACTGCTCGTGTGCATTGCCTCGATCTGCTCTTTGTGCATTCTCCGCCCCCACGAACCACAAGGGACTCGGTCCCATAGGTGTTCGTGGGAACTATCAGCCTCCCCGACATCTTTGGCGCGCCAGGTAGGGGGTGCGTCGAGGCTGTGTGAACCTGATCCGGCGTTACATACGAGCAACAATCTTCATCATCTTCATCAGCATGCCACCAAAGAAGAAGGCTTGGTGACAGCGAGGCCGTCGCGTCAACCCACCACCACGGAGCTAGCGAGTGGTGGGAGGACCTTAGCGGAGGCAGGCACCGACCGGAGAGCCCACAGCTGCGGGTCCAAGGACAAAGGCGGCGCGAGCCTCGGCATCGGATACACAGCGTCCGTCTCGGAGGCGAGACCAACAATGTCATGGTGCTCGCATGGCGCCATCGCTCGTTGGATCAAGGCCAAGCTGGAGGATCCGAAGCCCTCGGGGCCGACATGCGCCTTGACATCTTTGATGCAAGCGAATATGATCGCCGGGGCGGGATCTGCTCCTCCTAACTTGGTTAGGAGTCGAGCATATCCGTTCCTCGCACCGTCACGCCCTTGCCACCCACCACTCCAGTGGAAGCCTTGGCGAGCCCAATTGCTTCTAGACTACCCTCCAGCGGCCGACAAGGTCGGCGAATGGAAGGCCACCATCAGTCTCGCCGGCTTTGCCAGCGGCGGCGTCCGCGGCAACCAAACGCGTCGCAGCGCGGTGGCGACAAGGCATGAGCGGTGGCGGCGAAACCTGCGGGTGCAACCACCATGCACTCCCCTTCGAAGGCCAAGATCGCTGACTCGTCGGATCCACCTCGGCAATGACTCCACCGCGTCGTCGGGTCCGCGAGCTCGTCGCGACCAGCGCCAAGTTCTCCAGAAGCGGCAACAAGAAGGCGCTTCGAACCGCGCCGGCGCCCGAAGAAAGCGGCGTCAATCGACCAGCGCGCGGGCCCTGTTGACATGCAAGCGCCGAGAGAACGGGTGACTTGCGTCGCGATAGGTTGCCCTGCGTTCACTGTGAGCTGCGGCAAGTCTAGTGGCCCGACAAGAAAAACTTCAAGCCAGATGTGCCAGAGAAGTATGATGGCGGGACGCATCCCTCGGAGTTCCTCAGCATCTACACCATTGCGGTGCAAGCTGCGGAGGGGCGAGACGACAAGATCCTCGCCAACTACTTTCCGCTGGTACTCAAGCCAAACGTCAGATCTTGGCTCATGCACTTGCGGATAGCTCCATATCTTCTTGGGCAGATTTGTGCCATCGGTTTGTCGGCGCCTTCACGGTGACCACAAGCCTCATGGCCAAGAAGTGACCTTCACTGCTGCGCCGGAAGGAAGGAGAGTCCTGCACAAGTTTATTGAGAGATTCAGCCATGTGCATTACAACATCCCGGATGTCCACCCTGCCGCGGTGATCGGCGCGTTTCATCGAAACGTCGCGGAACCGCGGGATGAGGAGGAGATGGCGATGTGCAAAGTCAGGGCGTCGGTGAGCTGTATGCCTTGGCGACAAGTGTGCGCGTCTTTGAGGAGGAAGAAGACTCCCGGGAGAGAATGTTGGAGCAGGATCGGCAGCGATGAGACCGCCCGGCAAAGAAGAGCGGCGGAACAACAGAAAGAAGAAGAGCAAAGAAGTACTAGTTGTCGAGCAGTCCGGAAAGGATGGTGCGCCAAGAAAGCCAAGGTTGGTGGCTCCGGCAAGGAGGTTGCCGTGACACCGACCGCCAAGCGTGGCGGCCGCCGACAAGCAGGACAGCTCAACAAGCGATCTTGCAAGATTCACCGCACCAAGGGCCACGACCTCGAGGCTGCAAGAAAGTCGAGCAGCTTGTTGAATGATGAGCTGGTCTGGCGGCGAGACAAGGAGAAGGCCGGGAAGGTGCTGCGGTAGCTAGCAAGAAGAGACCGGCGGGGGGAGGGCCTTGGCAAGGCCAAGCGGCGGCAAGAGACAGACCTCCAGCGGCGCGACAAGGATGAGGACGAAGACGACGACGATGAAGACATGGAAGATGATGAAGCTGATGAGCAAGAGTTTCAGAAAGCCACGGAGGTCCTCTGCATTGACGGTGGTGCTTCTCTGCATACCTCGCACCGCCAACTCAAGCAATGGATGCGGGAGGTTAACGCGGCGGAACCATCCGTAGAATCGCGCAAGCCTCTGAAGTGGTCCAGCACGCCCATCATCTTTGATATTGAGGACCACCCTGATTGCATCACTGCGGTCGGGTGCTTGCCGATGTTCATCTCACCAACTATCCGCAACCTCAAGGTCACTAAGATGTTGGTTGATGGCGGGGCCGGCTTGAATCTGATCTCCTCTGCAGTGCTCCGAAGCTTGGATCCACGGCGAGCTCGAGCAGTGGCACTTTCAAGGAATCAACCCGGGAAGGAGCAAGCGAAAGGGAAGATCACGTTGCGGTAACATTTGGCGCGAGCTAAACTTCAGGGCTGAGAGGTCACGTTCGGCGTTGCTGATTTCCATTGCCTTATAATGGGATACTTGGCGTCGGCGCTTCGCCAAGTTCATGGCAGCCTCTCATTATGCATACAATCTGCTCAAGATGCCCGGCCCGATAAGTGTCATTTCTGTTCATGGCGACAAGAAAGATGCTCTTATCTGCG
Source organism: Aegilops longissima (assembly GCA_021605205.1). Classification (NCBI taxonomy): domain Eukaryota; kingdom Viridiplantae; phylum Streptophyta; class Magnoliopsida; order Poales; family Poaceae; genus Aegilops; species Aegilops longissima. The sequence continues at coordinate 661,434,487 of CM038682.1, read as the reverse complement.
CCGACAAGATTTCCGGGATGCAGCAGCTGCGACGGATAGCAAATCACTTGCCGCTGAAGCTCCGGGAAGAAGAAGACCACTTTGTCGGCAAGAGCTCGATGCCCACTCCGGCAAGCGCACCTCTTGGTGCTGCGCTACCGTCGAGGATGAACCATCGAGCTCCACGGCAAGTGCAAGAAGATGATGGCAGCTCCGCGAAGACCAAGAAGGTGTCCGCCAGGAGGGCGGCAGCTGGTGGTACCTTCACCATCGATTGCCGCGCTTGACCCTAAATAGGAAGCGGCTCGTTGCTCTGCGGGCGAATGTCGATGTGTTTGTATGGCAACCGTCTGACATCCCCGGTGTTCCCAGGAAAGTAATTGAGCACCACTTAGCTGTTTGTCCTCATGCGCGGCCCGTCAAGCAAAAAGTCAGGAAGCAGGCAGTGGAGCGCCAAGAATTCATAGCGGAAGAAATCAAGAAGTTGGAAGCGGCGAGGCCTTGTCGGAGGTGCTCCATCCCGTGGTTGGCCAATCCGGTAGTTATACGAAAGGCAAATGGGAAATGGAGACTACTGTATCGACTTTCACGGATGTTAATAAAGCTTGTCCCAAAGACCCATTTCCCTTGCGGCGTATAGACCAGATTGTTGACTCCACGGTGGATGTGATTTGCTTTCATTTCTTGGCGCATATTCAGGATATCATCGGATCTTCATGGCGAAGAGGATGAAGAAAACGCATTCATTACCCCATGTGGCACATCTTTGCTTTATCACGGATGCCTTTTGGGTTGAAGAATGCTGGTTCAACGTTGCAAGAGTAGTCCATGATGCTTTTGAGCCGCAAATGCGAAATGTAGAAGCTTACATGGATGACATAGTGGTCAAGAGCAAGGACAAAACAACTCTGGTTCAAGACTTAGATGAGACCTTTGCAAATCTGCGCAAGATCAACCTCAAGCTCAACCCGAGAAGTGCGTGTTTGGAGTCCCTTCCGGCAAGCTTCTCGGGTTCTTTATGTCTCGGCGAGGAATTGAAGCCAATCCCGACAAGATCAAGGCCATTGAGCAAATTGAAGCACCAAAGCGCGTCAAGGATGTAAGAAGGCTTGCGGTTGCGTGGCTGCTCTCGGCGAGGTTTATCTCTAGGTCGGTGGCTGGCGCGCCTGCCATTTTCAAGATTTTGAAAAAGCAGGTCAATGAAATGGACTCGAAGCGGAGGATGCGCTGCAGGACTTAAAGAGTACTGTCCTCCACTCCAATACTTGTCGCACCTAAGCCACAAGAGAATTCTTGCTTTATATAAGCGGCAACCAATCAGTGGTTAGTGCTGCGTTAATGTAGCGGAAGGGAGGCGGATGATGAGCGCCAACCGAGGCAGATGCATCCGGCGACAAGCGAGAGGCTTCACCGTCAAGCTCTGGTCCCGACAAGGGCGGATCTGCGAGGATTGCGAAGATCTGAGAAAAGGATGGTGCAGCGCCCGGTTTACTTTGTCGGTTCCCTTCTGCGGGGGCTAGGTCGAGGTATACGGCGTGCGAAATTGCTTCGGCCTTCTCATGGCCTCGAAAGCTGCGCCATTACTTCAAGCACATGAGATAACGATTGTCACTCGCTTTCCGCTGAAGAGGATATTGCAAAATCCGGAAGCAGCGGAGGATTGTTGAGTGGGCACTTGAGCTATCAAGCTTTGGCCTCAAGTTTGAAAGCACTTCAACTATCAAAGCGAGCATTGGCGAGTTCATAGCAGAGTGGGCCTTGACGCAAGATGAAGAAATTCGAGCGAGCATCCCGTCAAGGAAGCAAATAAAGTGGCTGATGTACTTTGATGGTGCCTTCTCGCTGCAAAGCGCCCGGTGCGGCGTCTTGCTTATCGCACCACGGAGAGCACCTCAAGTACATAGTCCAAATGCACTTTCCCAAGGAGCAAGCAACAAATAATCTGCGAGTATGAAGGTTTGCTTGCGGACTCGAAATAGCGATGAACCTTGGGATCGGGAAGCTTATTGTCGGGGTGACTCGCAGCTTGTCGTCGCCAAGTAAACAAAGATTATCGAGTCCGTTGATGGAAGCCTCGTTGATGAAGTGAGAAAGCTAGAAGAGCACTTTGAAGGCACTGCAAATGGAACCGTTCAAGAGCTCGAGAATGATATTCTTGATGGCTTTGTCAAAGTCGCGCCGCCTCAAGTTACACAATGGAACCAGGAATTTTTGTGCTCAAGCTGACTCAACCAAGCTGTAACACCATCAACGGACAGAACAAGAAGAGAAAGTTGGTTTCGGTGACTACTTTCCGCGAGAGCTCCACTGAAGCCGCCGCCAAGAAGGTTCCCAAAATCAGCGCGAATATCGTGAGGCAGATCTACTCCGACAAGCCCTAGGGTTTGTTTCGTTGAAGCGGGCGCTCCCGACAAGTTTTGCTCGGCAAGCTTGCGGGGATCATCAACTCGGTGAACCGCGGGTTCTTGCCGTAGAAAGCTGATGTTCCGCAGTGGCGAGATGTGCCTTTAGTCCTTGTTGTCGAGCATAGCTCCAACATGGGCGCAGCAGATCGTCCATTTCCTTGAGACGGAGAACTTCGAAGAGCAAGAAGAAGCGGAAAGAGTAGCCCGGCGGTCAAGTATGTACCGGTTTGTTGACAACATCACATGCAGAAGAAGGCTCAGCGGTGTGAAATTGAAGTGTATTTGCGGGAAGATGGACGAAAACTGTTGGCGAGATATACGGAGGCATATGTGGTCACCACATTGGCGCAAAACACTAAGCAAAGCTTTCCGGCAAGGTTTCTTCAACCGACAGCCCTCCGAGGATCAGCTGCACAAGTAACCAAGTGTGAAGCGTGCGGTTCCATTCAAAACAGATACACCAGCCAGCCCAAGCTCTCGGACAATTCCTTTATCACGGCCATTTTTGGTGCAGGGCTCGACATCCTCGGCCCCTTCCCGAGCTATCGGGGCTTTGATACTTATGCGTCGCAATCGACAAGTTCACAAAGTGGCGGAAGTGGAAGCGATGAGGAAGGTGACAGCCGGTCGGCGATCAAGTTCTTGGTCAATTGTTTGCCGTTTTGGGATTCCTAACGGATCATCACCGACAACGGCACCCAATTCACGAGTCGCACCTTCATGCGATCGTCCAAGATCTTGGCGCCAAGATGCTGCTTTATACATTGCTCATCCAGAAGCAGCGGTCAGCGGAAGGGCAAGCGCTGAAGTGCTGCGGGGACTCAAGACCAGAACTTTTGACGAGGCTGCGCAAGTGCGGAAGAAGCTGGATTGAGGAGGTGCGGTGGTTCTTTGGTCGATCGGGACGGACGCCGTCGAGCCAGCGGCGGACACCTTTTGCTCTAGTCTATGGAGCGAGGCAGTTCTCCCCACGGACCTCGTATCTGGGTCACCTCGAGTGCTCGCTTATAGCGAGCTTGAGCAAGAGCAGCTGCGGCAAGATGGCGCTGCTCCTCGAGAAGATCGTCTTGATTTGTTATGCGAGCTGCTCGTTACCAGCAAGCTTTGCGCGCTACCATAGCCGCAAAGTTAATGCGAAGCCGAGGGCGACCTTGTTCTTGGTAGCGTTCGATCGCCAAGAATTCCAACAAGTTGGCGCCAAAGTGGGAAGGCCCTTATCGGGTGAAGCGAGTCACTAGGCTGGCGCTGTCCGCCTAGAGACCCGAAGATGGCGTTCGGTGAGCAACTCACGGAACATAGAGCATCTTCGTAAGTTTTACCCATAGTAGCGCGATTCGGAACCCGTTCGGCAACCACCCTTTAATGCAAGTCTTGCCAATGTTGCATGTAATCCTTTGTACAAAGCGGTATCAGACCCCGTGCATCAGTAAAGCTCATGTGTTGCGCACAATTTGTCAATTTCATGCTTTCATCATTATTTTGCATGTATTATCTGACATCTCGTGCAGCATCTACACCCGGTAAGCGATAACGAGCCACAAGGCTCCATAACTTTATTTTCTATTCTTTCTTCTCAAAAAGAAAGGAAGGTTCATCCACCCACAAGTTAGCCGGGGGGGAAGGAGAAGATAATGGTGTGGGCCACCAAGTGTCGCTCGAGGAAGTATCGCCTTGCCGGGAAGCAAACGACAGAAAAGCTAAGTTGCTAAGTTTAAGCAATCAGTTTTAAATTTTAAAGTTATCTTCCTCGAGCGATAGTACTTTGTATGGAAAACACTGTGCGGCGGAGGAACCAACTCATGGCTAGTTTGCGCCCTTACTTTGTTTGAGTCTGCTCAACAACTTAAGTGAGCTGCAACTAGTTGCGACAAGGTTGCTTATCGGGGCGACACCGCTTGACAGGCTGCTGAAGTTCCGCACTCAGCGCTTCATGACAAAGGTGCCCACCGACAAGTTCCCTAAAAGCGTGGGGTACAAACATACAAAGGAAAGGATCAAGTAAAGGAAATAACATTGTAATCATTGCCTAAGATAGAGTATATTACAAAATAACATGCATGAGATCTAATAAATTGTTCTAAACATGATCCATGGCGACAAGGAAAGATAAACTTGGCGGCCTAGTCTCTGCGGTGCGCCATCGAACCTCTTGACTCTGCTCACCTGTCCATGATGGGTGCGACAAGAACTTTGGCGCTTCAACGTCGGTGATCGTGGCGGAGACTTGAGGACATTAGCGAAGGCGGCGCTGGATGCGGAAGGCCACCTTCATCGGCACCTTACGGAGGGCTCCGGCACAGATTTGGCGCGACTTCGTCGGCCACTGCTGCTGGGATCTCCTCCGGGCAGCTGGAACCCGTCGGCACGCCCTTGAAGAACGAGGCTAAGTTTGGCGGCTGGGTTGAAGGTGCTCGTCGGTGGGTACCGAGATCCACCATCCCAGCTCCATCAGCTCATTGTGGATGGCGGCGGCGGTGTCCACAAGACCTTCTGTCCAGTGCATCATGCTTTCCCTGAGGGTATCCTGGGCAGTCGCAGCATTCACCAGCAGCTCTTCGTTGGCCTTGATCTTCTCCAACAGACCCACTTCCCGCTCCTTGGCGCTGTCTACCGTCTCCGTCAAGGTGGCGAGCTTCAGTTCAAGATCCGCCTTGGAGTCCTTGGCGGCGTCGAGCTCTTTGATCTTCTCAGCGAAACGACCCTGCAGCTCACCAAGAGTGTAGGCGTCCTTCTCGCGCTCGTGCTTCAGCCCGGTGACCTCCTCGTCGCTCTTCTGGAGGGTGGCCTCCAGCTGCGCCACCCTCGTCTCCAATTCCTTCTTGGCAGCCTCGGCAGCTGCGGCGGCGTCCTTCGCCTCCTTAAGTGCTCCGCCAATTGATTGCTTTCGCCTTGTAAGATCTTCCTCATAGCTATCGAGGTTGATCTTCCGCTGCGCCAGCCTCCTCTTCTTCTTGAAGAGCTTCTCACGGCAAGCCTTTGCTGCTCCTCGACCTCGGCCTTCTCCGGGATGAAGGTCGTGCGCTCCTCGACAAGTTGCTCCAGCGCTTACCTTCGTCCGGAGAGTTTCTTTGTTGGCGCGCGGAGCTCTTCTGCGCTTCTCCATATCAGCTCCGCCCTCGCGACAAGTGCTTCCCTTGAATCCGGCTTAGCTTGTTGAAGGCGCGGTAGGCGACAACAACTTCTTGACAGCTGCTCCTCCCCGAACTTCGCCCTTTGCTGCTGCTTGGCGCGTTAACGATGACAACACTGGCGGAGGCGAGCAGCTCCGTCGAAGGTCTCTCCTCGACCGGCGCCACAGGCTCGGCGCCCATGGAAGCTTGATGAAGACACCGTCGCCCGGCCTTGAGATAGGCGCCGGCTGGGGCTCTTGGATGCTGGTGCGGCATCGGTGGCGGGGGGATCGGCGGTCGGTGCAGCGCCTGGCGCTCCTGCGGCCTCAGGGCCGTCAGTACGATCGCCAGACCCCTCCCCAGCCTCTGCGCAAGCAGCCTTGGCGGCCTCCTCGCCGGCGGACCTGTCGGTGCCGGCCTCCTCCTCCACGTCGGCGGCGTCGTCATTGTTGCCGCGCGCGTCCTCCTCGCCGGCAACCTCAGTCTCCATCGGCTCTCCGGCAGATGGATCTGACAATCAGAGAAAGAAAGAATAGTCAAGCCAAATGTTCGAAAAGAAGAACAAAAGAAAAGGAACCCAAGGGAAATTTTCAGTCAAGAAGATTACCTGCAATGGGATCTGTAGCATGATCTCCACCCGGAGGAATCGTCGGCGCTGCCCCTTGTGGAGCTCCCCTTGTCGGAGGCCTCCCTTGGGAGGCGCTCCTTGGAGATTTCTCCCTTGGCGGCGTGGTTGAAACAAGCGAGAACTTGGGAGTGACCTCGGGGCCTCTGATGAGGCTGCTCTGCTCTACAAATCAACAAGTCGGATATCGGTGAAAAAGGAGCACCCGGGCACACGAACCGTGAGATAATCCAAACACTTACTGTTGGGGGCTGTCTTTGGGGCTGCTCGGGGAAGGGTTGCGGATCCGGCAGCGGGGTCTCGAGCGTGCCTCCACAGCCGCCCGCAGGGGAATCGTCTTGGCGACAACCACGGAGTCTTGGCTCTCTTGATGCCCTCTGAGCGGCGTCTGAAAAAGGAAAGGTTGAGAATGAAGCCGTCGGATACAAGACAAAGCAGCAAAGCTGAAGGATTACAAGTAGCAGCGACAAGATCTTACTCTTCTTCTTCTTCCTCCTCGGGCTGAGGCGGAGAAGTCAAGTCCGCTCGGTGCGGCGAGCTGGAGGTAGGATCCCTCGGATGCTTGGCGGGTGCGGGGCGTGGCTCGAAGGCCCGCTCCGTTGTTGTGGCGGCATGGCGCTCCAGCGGCGCTGATGCTTGCCGCGGTGGAAGCTAGCGTCGAAGCGGCGGCGACTGTTGGCCCGTCTGCGCCCGCCACTTCTCCGGTCTTCGGAGGCGTCTTCTTAAGCGGGCCGCGGGCTCCTCCAGCGGCAAGCTACTTGGCCAGCGGAGGGCGCCCTCGGCAGGCTCGTTTGGTTCAGCGTCGGGCTCGGCCTGCTCCTCCTCGCCGGCGAACTCCTCTCGTCGGCAAGGCTTGCGCCTCGGCTGCCTCTGCCTCCTCTCGGTGAACCCAAACCGCGCGGTACGGCAACCTGCCGCCTCCTCCAACCTTGTGGCGATGCACGCCATCTCTTGCTTTCGGTGGTGTCGCGGGTGAGCCACTTACGCTCGTCGGCGCGGATCGGCACTTCTTCCAAGTTGTCGAAGCGCTACGATGTCGTCGGCGGGCTCCTGCCAAGTTGGAGCGATTCCATGGGAATCGCTGGCAGCATCATCAGCGGATGCGGTCAGCGGCAGTTGTTGCACAAAACACGACTCCCTCGGCAACATGAACCACTCGGGGTGATCTGCGTCGAGCTTGAACAGCTCCGCGGCATGGCATCGGCTCAAGGCGGTGAAGTTCGGTTGAGGCCGAGCGCAGCCTCGCGATGTCCGCGCGTTTTGGAACTCCCAAGCGAGCCTCCCCTCTCCTGCAAAGGCGCAATCACGATGGCGAAGGAAATCGCGCCAACAGCTCCTCTGATAAGCCCGGCATGCGGCGCAAGATCCGGTCACGGCAATCTTCAACTTGGCATCCTCCGGCGCCAAGTTGCTCCAATCGTTGCCGCGCACTATGGGAGTTTAGCGAGGCGGTGAAAGGCTGCGGGTCCTCCTCTATGATCCAACACCAATCGGCTCTCACTCCTCCCACTTGCTGCGCAGCTCTCCGTCAAGATATGCTTCCTTCTTGCCGATCACGGAGATCCATGCAATCCCTCCGACAGCGGCTCTCTCTCTCAACACGGGGCATGAAGTAGTGGCGGAAAAGTGCTACATTTGGGTGGACTCCGACAAAGTTCTCACAGAGGTGTCGAAAACCGCCATAGTCGGGACAGCGTTGGGGTGAAATCAAGAGGCGGAGGCCATATGTGTTCATGGCGTCACAAAGAATTCGGAAAAGGCGAGGAGAGCCCGCGATGGAAAAAGCGAAGCAAGGGTACCCGGCGAAACCTTCTCGGATGTGGCGGCGGAGATCACCCTCGTCTTGTGAGTGCGCCCGCGTCTCCGTCGACGAGAAGAGTAATACAGCTCTCGCAGCTCCTTTGCGTCGGCGAAGTGAAGATGGCCCGCTCCTTCCGCAGCGCCGCAAACCGCTGCGCCTCGGCGATTCCGCCTTTCCCCTTGTCGGCTTCCGAGCCATGGGGAGGTGGTGGAGGAGGTCAGCTTGGCGTTAGTGGCGCCGGTGGCAATGGAGGCGGGCGTCGCTCTCTTTGGACTCGAGGAGAAAGGGGGCGGTGGTGGTTTTCTTGATGTGACAGCAATGTCAAGGTGGGCGTCTTGCCCTGTTTCCCCTGCTTATAAGGGGAGAGAGGCGGACGTTCGATTTTCAATTAAAAGCCCCACGATCTCCCCACGGCGCCACGTTCGGTGCGTGCCGTTAAGTGGGGGCGTGGTGGGTAAAGCGGTAATGGCGTAATCTAGGCAGCGGCGTGCCCGTGCCTTTGTTTTGGGCCTTATTATGAGCTCGGCGCGTGTGTGGCCCGAAGCCGAGGCTCCTATCGGTGTACTAGAGTAGAGGTACCCTAGTATCCCGAACTTCGTGCAGGCGATTGCAGCACCCAGCGGCGGGCTGGCCTAGTGACCGCCAAGGTCCTCAGCGGCTCCTTTGGAGCCATTCAAGAACAAAGTAATCAAGGCCCGGCAAGAGGAGCTTGCCGGAAGGCTACTCAAGGCCGCGAAGGAAACAAGACCCGGCAAGAGGAGCTTGCGGGAAGGCTGTGATCGACAAGCTCTCGGCGCGACAAGGATTCAGCGCTGCAAGCAACCTCTCTTCATCTCCGCTCCGGCTCATCCGCCAGCGATGTGCGCCATGGGGCTATTCTAACACGCAGCGTGTCGAAGGCTGTGCAGC